>OX371261.1:86030508-86488508 GCA_947311025.1 Lypha dubia
TTTAGTTCTACTAAATAATCTATTTAATGTGTTATAGGTTCTATAAGCTATTCTGTATCTGTTCATGTAAAAAATCTTTGATTTTGTCAATCTCTCTGAAATCTCAGGAATATACGTTACGGATTAGTAAATTATCTGTTCTGTAATACTATCTATATAATTAATTATTTTATCTTTGTATCTATATATTACTTTATTAATTAAAGAAGTTGGATAATCATTCTCTCTCAAAATTCTTCTTATCTGGCGAAAATAACTAGATCGAATGTAGTTTACAAAATACCTTGCAGGGGTAATGATGAGGAGAATTGTAACATGGTATATGTAGGTACTACCAAAAATAAATTAAAAACGAGAATAGCAGGTCACAAGTCAGGTCAGAAATTTAGGCATATCAATTCGAAGACAGCGTTGCCATCTCATTGTTCCAGATTAGTTCACTTTCCTAACTTTGAAAATGCTTAAATTCTGAATACAGAAAATAATTATAAACAGCTTTTGATGTTAGATATAATGAATACACCAACAACACAAAGAATAAATTTCAAATTAGATACAGAAAATTTAGCGTAAAATTATAGATATTTAGTTAGTAAAAATCTAATTGTAAAGGAAATTAATCACATTATTGCTCCTAGCTTTTACACCAATAATAATTTCCTATAGGATTTTTATTATTATTAACTTTCATAAAGCTAATAAAAATTTGTTAATACTTTTTTATATTTACATATGTATGAAAAATCAGCCTAGATAAATACTATACACTTTTATGTTAATTGTGTTGATATATTGTATATATGTTCCCGAAGCTCCTATAAGGAGCATAGGGCCCCATTTTTTTTTTTTTTTTTATTGAGGTTTCATTAATAAGTGATATTTAAGATAAGGTAGCGTATTAGGCTCCCGCATCCGATCCTGGTGCTGGGGCTGCCAGCAACCTCCAGGCAGGCAATTTGTAAAATTTTTCAAAGGCAGAGATTAACCGCGTTTCTTCTACTTCCTGAGACGCCCTTTACGAGCCATCAGGGTACTTTACAGAAACTAAGTTTCAGAAATTCTTCCTACTGACCTGAGACGTCTTTCGACCATTCAGGTTACATAGCCGCCTTTCTCACTCTAGCTAGCCTTTGAACGGGTGTTCCAAAGCCATTGCCCTGGGAATACCTGGTGTAGACCGGAGGTAGTGAACTGCTTTGACTGTGTAGCAAAGGAATCATCCTTGGCCACTCCCAAGTGAGTGGCAATCAAGAACTTTCCTCCTTTACTTGTCACAGTCCCTCCCCCATGTTGATGTATTGAATTCTATGTTAATTTTTTAATAATTTAAGAAAGTCGTTCATTTATTAAAAAAAAAAAAAACATACCATGAACAAACAGTTTCATTCAAAGTACCTGTTTCTTGATTTTAAGTAATATACGTTGATTTTGTTGTATATATACGTTGGATCAAGAAATAAATTCTTATTCTTACTCTCTCTTATACTCTTCTAACGTATAGTGGCTTTACTTCAACGAACTGGTACGTTGAATTCATCAAGGCAATGAACTGCCATACGTTGAATCAAAGAACCTGTTTCTTTATTTTAAGTAACATACGTTGATTTTGTTGTCAAGAGAAGAAAAATATATTTTTTTCAATGAACAAGTACTTTGAATCAAAGAATCTGTTTCTTGTTTTTGTTCTACAAAGAAAAAATATGCATAAAGCAATCAGTTCTTATACATCATTAAACAAACAAGGCTGCAAATAAAAAAATAATAAATTTTAATATAAAAAATGCTAAAAAGTAAGTAAAAATTGAACAGGAGTTATAGTAAAATAGATTGTTTTATTGCAAAAAGAAATTTACTTGTGTAAATATATTAATTCGACATATAAGAAAAACGCACGAGTTTTGTATATATCGATGCTATGAAAATAAATATTTATTAGTTTTACCAGTTTCTTTAAAAATTTCAATGTTACTTCTTGGTGGTTGGTTTCCATTGGACTTTCTGCAGACGTAGAGTGCGATGAACATTAGGCAAATTTTTAGGTGGTTCAGCACAAAGATCTTGCAAAGTTATTGAGTGGGACTTACGCAATTTCTCTATTTTTTTTTTTAATTTTAACATTTGTTGTTGTTAGTTAATGTATATATGTATCTATATTTATGTATATTTTTTTGTTGAACAAAATAAAATATATCAAAGAATAAATTCTTAAAAATCAACGAATGTGTTCATTAGATCAAGAAATAGGTTACTTAAATTCAAAGAACTATTCCCTTAAATTCAAAGTATGAGTATGTTGGATCAAGGAAAAAATACTTAAAAATCAGTGAATGGGTACATTGGATCAAGGAATAGGTTTCTTAAATTCAAAGAACTATTTCCTTGAATTCAAAGTATA
Source organism: Lypha dubia (assembly GCA_947311025.1). Taxonomy (NCBI): domain Eukaryota; kingdom Metazoa; phylum Arthropoda; class Insecta; order Diptera; family Tachinidae; genus Lypha; species Lypha dubia. Next base: position 86,032,904 of record OX371261.1, read on the forward strand.
GAAACTTGGGTCAAGGAATAAGTTCGTTGCATTCAACATATAGTTTCAATGAATTTATGTACGGTTTCTTCACTTCAACAAACTGGTACGTTGAATTCAATAAGCCAATGATTGACATACGTTGAATTCATTTTGAATTTTTCTTTGAATTTAAATGATTTTTTGGGGATCTGCATTCAACTCACCAAACGGTACAATTCTTGAGGAGTTTGCGAATGATAAAAGTTTAGTTATTATGAATGATGGTTCTCCTACATTACTTAACACCAGAAATACGCTGACCGCCATGGATGTTACCATGTCTTCCACTAGTATAGCTCCACATTTGAAATGGAACTGTTTGCCAATGCCGGAGGTTGCCGATCATTTCCCCATAAAAATAACAAATGATGTGGATATTATTTAAAAACGCTTTTCGCCTCGTTTTAAGGAAAGAAACGCTGACTGGCCTTATTTAAAAAAAAAGGCAGATCTAGTGAGTAGAGAAATTGAAAAATCATCAAACGTTAACAAAGAAGCAGCAAATATTAAAACGTATTTTTAGAAAATCAGCGAACAAATCCATACCTATCAGTCGCAGGCCAAAAATAAAGAATTGCCCTGTTTGCTTTAATTCTGACATATCAGAATTAATTAGCTTGAAACAGAAGGCATGGAAAGTTTTTAAAAGGACACGTTATAGGGAAAATGTGATTATATGTGAAACATTTGTGCAAGAATAAAAAGAGATTGAAAGACTGCAAAGAAAACAACATGGGAAAATTTCCTAAAAATTTTCCTAATTAAGGAAGTATTCCCACAATGGATATTCGGGTACTTTGGGGCAAGGTAAACAACTTGAGGGTGAATCGTATCACGATTGATGTCTATAAGAAAAATCACATCCTTACTAATATGCCAAAACACATCAATAGAAAATTTATGCCGAAGTTCAAAAATGCAAAATTAAAGAGAAAATTGGATCCAATTTGTATGGAGTTGAAGATATAAATGGGAAGTTTCTTGGAAAATATCATTCTCACGACTTGAAAGCTTAGAAATGTGCCCGGCTTTCGTGGGTCGAGCCACACGTTTCAAATAAAACAATAGAAATAATTCTATTTTCTATTTATTTTCCCAATACACAGTCTATAAATGCATTATAGCCTTAAATTTTCGTAAAGTAAACAGTTACATTTCTATTTGGATGGGAAAGAAAAATCACTTTCTTTTTCGTCCTTAAATGTAGGAAAGTTGCGGACTTACAAGTTTTGTTGCGATTTTTGAAAACTAGTTAGATTATCAGAGATAAAACTCTATTCAGTTTTGCTCTCAATTGTATATAACACATTTAAATTACAAACTGGTCATTTAGATAAATAAAAACTTCAAGCTTACTATCAGGATTCGTTCCCCAACAAGTTCTACATAGATTTTCCCCTTACATATATACATACCTCATTAAATTTTTAATCATATACTCGTATGTATTACATTGTGTACTCGGCGTATAACTAGTGCAATAAGCAGAGATAATTTGTCTCCTTTATTAAATTAACATACGATCGTTTTATATGCATAATTCTATACATAAGTATATACTAGTTTTCATTGGAAAGCAATAATTATTGCTGCGCAATTTTGCTGTTTTTTTTTCACTTAGTAACCGATCTGTTTAAAAAGTTTAGATCATTAAATGCTTCTTAAATTGTAAATCCTTGTTGCCTTTTCGTGTGCTGTTGTCAAATTTTGTCTCAAATTCGCTCGAATGTTACTCATTTTGTCAACATGGTTTTGTATAGGCAAATCTTCACCAGACATACTACAAAGTTTTTCTAATATTTTATATGTGGAGCCGTGCAAAATCATCTTTTGACTGAATGCCACGTAATAGGGTGAGCATTTTATTGAGGCATGATAATCGCTTCTTAACGTGGTTAATATTTGAGAAATAAACAAATCCCAGTCTCCATGTTCTTTCTTGTCTTTCAGAAAACATCTGATTTTTGTAAAAATTTTGCGATTAGCTCGCTCAGATGCGTTAGAATGGGGTGCATAAAAACCAGTTGTGATATGTTTTATATCATATGACTTAAAAACTTGCTCATTTCTTTCGAAACAAATTGTTTACCATTGTCACTGTGAATTACTCTTGGGACACCGAACGTAGGAAATATCTCGGTTTGAAAAAACAAAATTACATTAGCTGATGTGGCTAATTTAAGTGGTTTGAGGAATAAAAACTTAGTCATATGATCTAAGCATATGAAAATCATAGTATTCTTCGCTTTTGTCAATGGATAGGGCCAATAAAGTCACAATATAGTCTTTCGAATGGCCTATTCGTCACAATTTGTTTACCCATTAAGGGCCTTAAAATCTGATTTGATGACTTTATACATTTACAGACATCGCAATTTCTTACATATGACTTAACGTCCTCTACCATTGAAGGCCAAAAATATTTCTCGCGCATTCTGTGTAACGTTTTAAGAAAGCCTCCATGACATGATGTATTGGAGTCATGACATGACTTAATAACATATTGAGAGAGAGACTTTGGAATCCAAAGACGCCAAAAGCATTCCTCGACTTCTTCGTCCATTTTTCTAAACCTTACTCGTTTCAATACATGATTATCGGAAACGCGCAAATCTGGCAAGCGTTCCTTGTTTTCCAAAACTGTCTTTCTAAGCTCTTCATATTCGCAGCAATTAAATTCAGGTGAAAACAAATCTACATCGTAGGACACCCCTAACTTAACTATTTCGTCCACGTCGAAACGGGAAAGACAATCTGGTACTATATTTAATTTCTATTTTCTATGCTCAATAGAAAAATCATATCGCTGGAGTTGAAGGCTCCAACGTGCAAAAGGCCCATTGAAGTCCTTTTGAGACATGAGCCATTTTAGCGATGCGTTATCTGTTATGATTCGGAAAGGGAGCCCTTCAACATATGGTCGAAATTTTTTTACACAAACTATGGCTCCTAAACATTCTAACTCTGTAACAGTGCAGTTACTTTGCGCCTTATTCAGTTTTTGCGATACAAATGAAATCGGGTGTTCTTTTCCATCATCGTCTAGTTGAAATATAACCCCACCAACACCAATCTTCGATGCATCACACTGAATAATAAATTCTCTTTTGAAATCTGGTTGAGCTAGAACGGGTGCAGAGGAGAGTGCCGCTTTAAGTTTTTCAAACGAATTTTTCGCGATATCTGTCAAACAGAATGGTTTTTGCGTCTTCTTCAAACAGTCGGTGAGAGGACCAGCAATATCCGAAAAGTTATTAATAAATGACCTATACTAATTTGTCATGCCGATAAATCGACGAACCTGTTTCGGGGTCTTAGGAAGGGGGAATTCCTCAATAGAACTCACCTTGTCAGGGTCCACTTTCAGACACCCATTCCCAACGACATAACCTAAATATTTGGTTTCCTTTTGACAAAATTTGCTTTTGCCTACATTTATGGTTAATTTTGCAGTTCTCAGGCAGGTAGCTACTTGCTTCAAAAGCTCCATATGGGAATTAAAATCAGGACTGCAGACGAGCAAATCATCTAAATATATAAAAACGTTTTCTCTCATGCGGGATGAAATTACCTTATCCATAAGCCGGCTCATAGTCTGTGGTCCATTGCAAAGTCCGAAAGGCATATATTTATAATGGTATAGAGGCTTACCGGGGATTGCAAAGGCAGTTTTTTCTTTCGACGAATCCGTAAGTTTAATTTGAAGAAATGCGTCTTTCGATCGCACTAATATAAAATGTATCTGTAAGCCTGCTTAGAAGTCCATTTATATGTGGCAATGGGTATGAATCCTTTTTGGTAATTGAATTCAACTTCCTACAGTCAATGCATAGTCTTACTTTTCCTGGTTTTCTCACTGATACTGCTGGAGGACACCATGGAGAATTGGATTCTTCTATAACGCCCATTTTTAAAAGCCTATCAATTTCGGCATAAGCTTCCTCTTTTTTTGGTGGAGGGTAGTGCTTGCTTTTGATTGGGGACGCATCACCAGTATCGATATGATGTTCTAATATGTCTGTGCATCCAAGTCCAAGTTTTTCAAAAGACGGAAACTCCTGAATTACTCTTTCAAACAATAGTTTCTCTTCTGGAGATAGTATATGAAGATTTCCACTATCGTTTGAGTTAGAAAGTAATTCATCAATAAGTGGTGAACCTAAGGGTACAATTTCTGGAGCCGGGGCGAACTCCCGCCAAAAATCAACACCAAAATGGGCCTCTTGGCCTCGTGATGGGACTAGATAAAAGTTTATATTTCGAGAAACTCCCTTGAATACTATTGGCAAAGTACAGAAACCTACTACGGCTTGTTTCGCGTTGTTTGCTGTTTTGATTGAACAATTAATAGGCTTAAATGCAATATTAATTTTTTCTAGGAATTCTTGGCAATTTTTCCCTAGGACAGAAACGTTTGCTCCAGAGTCTGGCAATCCAAATAGATGCTTTTCAAAAATAGTCACCTTGGCAAACGGTCTTTCATCTGCACCATGAATTACAGTAGATTCTAAAACTTTCCTAAAGAGCTTCCTCTTTTTATATCGTAATCTGCATTTCATTATTTTTAAGGATGGCTTTTTAAGCGTCATAAAAGTCAGTTTGAGTTGAGATAGTCTTGGAATCGATTTGGTTTGGAATGGAAACAACATTTTTAGAATTTTTGGAAATACTTAATTTTGACTCGGGGAGCTGTGGGATGGACGAGTGTCCCCGGTTGCCAGTTCGCCCATTTTCTTGTTTCCCTGGTTGTGGTTATTTTGACACTTTGGTGTTAAAACGCCCTTTTTTCCACATTTGAAGCAAAATGGAATCTTAATTTCTTGTGGGCAATATATATAAGAATGACCATGTGCATCGCAATTCCAACATTGAATTTTCGAGTAGTCATAGTTTTTTCTTCTTGACGAAAGTGAAAATGCTTCAATTTGTGGGTCGGCAAAAGTTGATTCTTCTGAGTCTGGTAGGGAAATTTCAAGTTCATTTGCATTTTTGGCGTATCCCGTTGGATTTTGGAACCTAGTAGTGATGTTACGAATATCAATTTTTAGTATTCGCGAATACGAATACGAATATTTAAAACAATATTCGCCGAATACGAATATTTCTTTTGAGGTTTATATTTCAAATTTAATTGGAAAAAATCCCTGCCTTTGCGTTAGTAACTATAAATGAAAAAAAAAATTTAGTGATTTAACATTATTATTGCATTAAGATGCCGAATTTGAAAACCTCTACAGAACATTTTTTAATTATTTTACTTACATACTTTCAGATTTCGTTTTTCTTACTCTGTTTGGGTTTTTAATTAATAATTCAGTGCTGTTTAACGAACATATTTTTGCAGAAGGCGCATCCACCTGTGTCAGTGGAATTTCATATATAAAAAGTTTTAGTTTGATTCCTGTAGCTTCCCACCCTTATACATTTACATATAAACAGAATCAAAACATCTCACCGAGTTTCTTTAAATATCATGCATTTTAGTTATACGAGTATATTCCAATTTATTGCCGATAGATGATGTACTTTGTTCAATTCACTGCTGCGAAAGCATTTTTAATTTTATTAATACATTTGAGACAACTTAAATTATATTATTTAAAAAATTCTTTAATATGTAATCAAAACAAATAAAAGCAACTGCGCTGTCAATTTTACCTATCATGCAAAAGTCTACCACACTACCATGGTATTTTATTATACCCATGGTCAAATAATAATAAGGTCTGCTTAATACTACAACAATAATACAATAATACAGTTCCAAGCGAGCGAATGTTTAGTGGTGCGGGGCTTATTTATACACCGCATCGTAATAGGCTTGATGGAGAAAAGGCTTCAAAACTTCTATTTTTGAAATTCAACATTCCTCTACTGAGGTTTGATTACTAATTTAACATGATATAAAACTTTAATTTTTGAATACTAGTTGCAAAATACATATACATTTTTGTTTGTTTTTTAAGAAGGTTATTACTTTGCGTGAAATACAATGGGTTTTTTTAATAAAAATTAATATATTCTTTTACATTTTATGTACTTTTTTTAAACTTTTGTATGATTTTTTTTGGAAAATGTATGGGAAAATTATTCGAAAAATATTCGCTTGAATTTGGCGAATACGAATATCTTGAAACAGGCGAATAGTCGAATACGAATACGAGTATTCGTAACATCACTAGAACCTAGTATCCCTAATGACATTCTCGGCTTTTCGAGCGGTATCACGAAACAGGTTTAAATCATTGGATTCAGCATTAAAAAGCAAAAATCGCATGTTGGTATTCAAATTTTTCTTAATAATATCAATAATCGTTTGATCTGGCAGTGGATCCTGGAGTCGGAGATTCATTGATATAACTGCCGAGTGGAAATCGTCATACGACTCTTTTATTTGTTGCTTTCGCGAAGACATTTTAATGAGAATATCATTATCAGACTGTAGATGACCAAATTCTTTAGTAAGGGCTTGACGTAATGACGTATATGTGACATTTCTATTCTGCCTCATAAAGAGCCAATACCAGTTTAGTGCCTTCCCTTCTAAAAGAACATAAAAGTTTGATATAAGATGTTCTTTAGAACACTTAGACGTAGCAGTAAGAGTTTCTATCTTGAAAATAAAATCGGAAACAGATCCAATACCGTCGTATGAAATTTTCCACCTTTCCAGTTTTACGTTGTTATCAATATTTTGACTTGAAATACTTTGATTATTATTATTAGGGGATTTGTTAGTTATTAAACGTTGCGAAAATTCTTGCGGTCTATAGGTATTCGACTGATTTCCAGAGCCTATCTGAGAAATGCTGTCTCGTAAGGAGCTAAGCTCTCGCCTAAACTCTGCTCGTGTATTTCTCATCGTCTGCTCTACTACAGCAATTAATAAATCAAAAGGAGTATTCATATTGGCGTTATTATTACTATTTGAAATGGTTGATGTGTTCAAATTTTGACCAATAGGTAGTTCCTACTGGGTGGTTGATTCTAGTGCTGAGGCGGTACTAGAATTTGTACCACTGATTGGAACAAAACTTTGTGCATTTGATGATAATTCTTGATTTTCCATTTTTTCTATATTATGAAATGGCGAAGCAGAAGGTAAATTTATTGCAACTTCGAATTCCTGTACTGTCTTAGACGCTAAGGTGTTATTGTATTGGATTTCAATATGCTTATCTCGCTGAGGAGAATGAACTACTTTAGATTTCGTTTTTGGAATTGCGCCTTGTAGCTCTATAGAAATATTATTTTGAGAAGAAGAATTTCTTGTAGTGCGCCCTCGTCCAGTAGAGTTTCTTGTATTACCGAATGAATTATTTAACAGAACAAGAATTCCATACAGTATTTGTAAACAGCTAATATTTAGAGAATAAAACAAGTATTAATGATGAATACCTCCAATAACCAATCTGCGATAATATTAAAATTACTAAATGTTAAATCTTGAAATTCAATATATCAAAAAAAAAAAAACGATTTAAAGGTAACAATTTAATTATATGTATAATGGGAAGGATAGGCAATGACGCAACAAATACAGTTATGGATGCTAACGTGCCAGACTTCGAAAAGTGCAACGTAACCCAATACGGATCTACTTTTCGCAGCGTATCTTTGTAATGTAAACTGCTAACAAGCAACGCTAGTAAGAGTTAATCAATATCTAAACTATACGGACTTTGTTAGCATTGAAGGAAAAAAAATATATTTCTTTCTTTTTTTTTTTTTTTTTACGATTATTTTGCTAAGCTAAATGCATCAATAAAAAAAGCTACTTGGCCTTTAGAAATTGGACCATTTACTAACTTAAGCAACATTTTTCTGTTCGTTTAATTTCTTTTTGTAAGTACCTGTGTCATTATTGTCGCAAATATAGATTTTAAGTTTTAATAAACATGCAAAAGGTATGACTAACAATCAAAATAGGTATAAACTACTAGCATTGGCTTGGATAGCCTTTGCTGAATTTGTGCGGCTTACAGGAATTTCTTCTTGCTCCCAAAAACTTCTCAAAATATTGTTGAGCTCAGTATTTTCAGATGTTTCTACTGAAATTGTGAACGATTGAACTGTACTAGTTTTAATTGGACCGCTGAGAACCCACCTAAAGATTGTGTTGTAGGCCGATGTGTTACCACAGATATTTTTCTTTATGCTTTCAATGTTAATGTTTTGCTCATAGTCATTACCAAGTTTAAGATCTATTTGTGCAGATTTATTAAAAGTTGGATCGGCAAGATCTAATTCTTTGAGCTCCTTTGAAAAGGGAACTTTAAATTTACAAGCTGGTACCTGTTTGTTTGTGGCTTCCAATTCCAACAATCTCAAACTGAGACTTTTGATAAGGAAGTTCGAGACTATTTCTAATTCGTTCAGCTAAAAATTTATGCTGAGAGCCTGGTTCTATTAACAGCCATACCTAAACAAGAGCGGCAAGCGTTTTTTAGCTGTCAAAAGTTCTCATGCCCATACAATTTGTATGGAGCATCCCGAAATAACGCGGCGGTAACGCGGCGGCAAAATTTTGCAATTGGAAAATCCGATTTTGACAGCGCGTTTAATAGTGAAGTTAGCTGCAAAAGACAAGCACTCATGATACAATGACTATAAGGTAGTCTTACAAGCCCAGCTGACAATTCTTGTAAATTACTTGTTTTTATTTCAAGTGTTATATATTGATTTGTATTTATTTTTTCGTATTTGAATGAATAATTTTTATTTATATTTTTGTCACAGGTTGAAACATACACACATACACATTTATACTTTTGACTTCTGAGGAATTTTTTTGTTGTGTTTGTTGTAGAGATGCATGTATTATTAGGTTATGAGTATACTATTATAATCAGGGTTGTTATATATGTTTTAATAACCCTGTTTTTATGACAAAGCGTTGACGCTCTTGTTTAGGTATGGTATTTCAGCGTTAACGCTAGGCGGTAGAAAACGTTCCGCTTTCCGCTCTTGTTTAGGTATGGCTGTAAGGCTCTTATCGTCAAACGCTCTCCTCTGAATTATATTTCATTAGCGCGGTGCCTAATAGAATATTTTCGCTGCTAGAGGAACAATTTGCCTGTATTTTGCTTGATGTAGAGCAGGGATTTCCAAAAATTTTTTGGTTGTGTAGTAGTGAGTACCAGAGAGTAAAAAAATTGGGAGAATACATTCATTTACAGCCGAAATAAAATGTTAGTGATATATTTTATAAGTTGTATAACTCAAAGGTACAAAATTAAAAATTTTTTGTGTTGATAAAAAATTTTTAGCAATTATTTACCAATTCAATGTCGCTGATTTTAAAACTGCACTTTTTTTTTATTCGGAAGCTTTTTGACTCTAAATCAGTTTCAAATATCTTATCAAACAATTGTAAAAATATTAAAGAATTTTATGTTTTAAAAATTCATAAAAAATAAATATTGCACGCAAATCACAGCTGATAGAAAAAAAAGTGCAGTTTTAAAATCAGCGACATTGAATTGGTAAAGAACTGCTACAAATTTTCTATCAACACAAAAAATGTTTAATTTTGTTCCCTTGTGTTATACTACTTATAAAACAAAATCTTCTACATTTATACTTTTATGGCAGTTTCGTAATAGTAGAACGCTTTTCAAATGGGATGAACTTAATTTATTACGTTGCTTGGAACAAATAAATTTTAAATCCGAAAAAATTTGTTCGCATAGGTAAGTAGTGCCGAATAAAGAGAGGCACTTAAATGAATTTTTTTTAGTTCAGGATAGAACTCGCCATCCAAATCTTTCCAGAACTCTACAATATTATTTTCGTCTGGAGCATTTACTTCGCTTCGTAGTATGATAAGTTCTGATTAAATATCAAATTCGTAGTTGCTTACATCGCAACGAAAAGGGTTTTCGAAAAGATCTAATAGCGGTTGTAAAATTACAAAATCTTGAAACCTGTCTTGAAAATTATTGAAAAGTGTTTCAAATATTTCGGCATATTCATATCTTTTGTCGATTTCGAGATTTCTATAAACAAGTGAAGTTTTTGAAAAATTGAAAAAATGGGAAAAAATTCGAAAAAGTTTTGTTTTAAAATTGTGAATTATTTTTGACAAGTCGCATATATTGCGTTCCTTTCCTTGCAATTCCAAATTAAGTTCATTTAACATACTTGTCGTATCTGCCAAAAAAGCTAAGTCTAAAACAATCATTTATGTCAGTGCTTTCGTCTAAACAAATTGAAAAAAATTCGCAATTAATAACTTTTTCCCTAATTGCAGATTCTACACATGTTCCTAATTGAACAGTACGACGGCCTACAGTTTGATTGAACAGGGGAAGAGACTCTATAAATTTAGTATTATAATTAAGCCTTTCCCAAATTTTTTTCGGCAATTGCTTGATAAAAACACCGTCCCACAATGGTCTTCCTTTCTTAACAATTTCCAATATTATTAAACTTGAAATCTCCTTTTTCAATTGTTTTATTTTTATAAAACAGGTCTTCTCTTTCCTTATCATTTAAATTATTTATATTATTATGAAAACGATCGCAATGCCGTTTAATAACATATTCCGTTCCTTCTTAAATGTTGCATAGCATATAATTGCATTGGATGTTACCAAAAGCGTTTTTGACCGCACAATATTTTTTAAGTGCCATCATAAAGCTTTTTCTGTTAACCTGAAACAAAAATATGTATTAGTAGTGGTATACACAATATTTTTTGAGTGTAAGCTGAAACAAAATAATATAGCATCCGCTAGACATGTACACTTGTCGAAGTCACATCGACGACTGAATTGAAGAGTATAAAAATATGTGTTAGTAGTCGTGTACACAATTGTGCAAAGAAATGGAAATCCCTGATGTAGAGCAGTGTCGGGCGCACACATACTCTCTCATATGTTTTGGTATGGGAAGCAGCAAAAAACGAACGACCGTCAATAATTATACACTCGAAAAATTTTTCTGTTGCCAAAAGTAAAATACATTTCTTGCCTTTTAGTATTTTTATTTGATTTGAATATTTTTTCAATAATACTTTTTATGTTAATATAATAATAACGAAAACAATATTCATTTAATAATAAACTAGTTCCACAACGAATGAAATAAAATATACTATTTAATAAGTAAAGAAATATCGAGAAAACATAATAAATAAAAATAAAATTTATTAAAAACGAAGCCCTCAAGCTTGATAATTTATTAAATTCGATAATTAAAATGAAAAGTTCGAATAAAAACAAAACTATAAAAAATAAATCATTTTCCCATTCTTCATTGAACATTTTGCTTTGAGTGTAAACAAAAAATTGTAAAGCGAGGTCTTACTCAAACAAGTGCTGATCAGCGACTGGTTTGATTTACTTTGACGAAATGATAACAAAGCAACAACCGAACGTTAATTCTCATAAGCTACACGAAGATGCTTATAGAATACGTGTGTCGACGTCGCGCAAACAGAATTTTCTTGCTAAGCACGCGTGCTTAGCATTTCAAAAATCGCCCGACACTGATGTAGAGGGACGTTCATCTTTAGCATTGAATTTTTCTGATGGTGTGATATTAGGGTTCGGAGTTTTGGTATTATTATTTTTCATGTTAGGATGGTACGTTTTTTTCTCGTTTTCTGTGCTGTGAGAGACTTTTTGGGACTTATCTGGCATGTGAAGTAGCGAATGATGCGTCTTTTTACAATACAAACAATTGTGTTTGCTCTTGCAATTTGCTTTGATATGGGAGGATCCTAAGCAGTTATTGCAGAACTTGTTTTGAAATACATAGTCTACTCTCTGTTGTATCGTCTATGATCTGAATTTTGGGCAATTTCTCAGAGTGTGTACTTCATTGCATAACTTGCACACATAGCTGCCAGATATTTTGAGGTAATATCGTCATATTTTTGGGCAAAAATCGTCATTATCATCAATATAGCTTATTGAAATCATCATACAAACGTCAAATGAAAAAAACCGCTTTTTTACCAACAAAACATATTTTATCAGAGGCAAAATATAACAAAACTTTTAAATAAACAAATCTTATTAAAAAAGCAGCATTCTTTATATACACAGATCAGATACTTTAATTAGAATTCACAATAAAATCACATATAAATAGATTGCATGTTTTTCACTACTTTGAAATATATATACATATATGTACATTGTATAAAAAAAATTCAATCCTTATAGCCTTTTTCCACTAGCATACATTTTAGAGGAATGAATGGAATTTGTTGAAAATGTGAAACTTGCCTTTCCATTGGCAACATCTAACATCTACCATCTTCTCAGCTGTCAAAAATATAAAAATACTTACAGCATAATATTTTGTGAAAAAAAAATAAATGTTAAATTAAAATGAAATTTGAAGAAACATTAATAATTGGACTCGTTCATGCTTTACAAGAACAAACACAATTGTTAATGCAGAGAATTTGCGATCCGTTATGAAAGATGAATATGAAGATAATTTATGTATGTATGTCATTCATGTAGATATGTCATTTATGTATGTCATTCACAAAAAATGAAACTATCAATATGTATGTATCTGTCATTTTGCTAGAGATGACATTAAAATTATCGGAAGATGTTGATTGGAACAAAATGATATAGGAATATCTTTTAAAGATGTAGAAAGATGTTGACTTTTAGTACTGTGTATTTCTTATGGGAAAATGTTAACATCTTCTCAAATTGATGGTAGATGTTAGATGTTGCGTAGTGGAAAAAGGCTATTAAGTTATTTTTTTTTTCAATGTATTAAAATTTGCATTTTAAATATCGCACTTGATCAACAAGAGGGTATTAACTCAAAATTTTTAAATTTTCAGTAGAGGCAAAAACCCTTTTTTTTAATACTACTCTTCTATCATAAAAAGAGATACAACTGTATTTTTTTTTGGGAAAGAATGGATAAAATGGTGTAAAATTTTTACAGTGGGTTGATATGACCATCGATTTCTTGCAAAAAACGGAATTTTAAAAATTTTGAGTTAATACCCCCTTGTTGATCAAGTGCGATATCATTTTTGGAAACATTTTTTTCTAAAAATGTATAAAAACTACAATAAAATTTATACAATAAAAATATAATTTTTAAAGAAAATATGTATGTACATTGTACATATACATATAAGTATAATACATTTTACAAATATATAGTGCAATTAAGGTACAACTGTGATCTTTTGTATATAATATTGCTTTCAAAGGCGACTTTTTCAATGAATTTCTTACTTTAGTCTTATTTAAGTTTACCTGGCTAAATATTATTTCTACATTTGCTGAATAATGTGGTAAAACTAGGACTTTTGTAATAAATTTAGCCAAAACCGGAAACAAAAGACTAGAATCCCTAGTTTGCATCTCTGATATATTTTTCCAAAAATCCAATTGTTATATATTTTTATCAGGACTTGAATTTCACTTTCTTCAACAAAATGAAAAATTATTTTATAATTTCAGAAAACCAACTTTTTTCGTCATTAATAATATTAAGGGGATTAATTTGGCCAAGAGCTTTATATTTATTTGCATAATCAAATCTTGATAATATATGAAAAGTAATATTATCAGGCTCAAGTTCAGTTTTATTGAATTAATTAAAATTCAAAATTACTAAGAGTTTTTTATGTTGGAAAATATTATTATTTATTTTTTTAGCAGAACGTATCAGTACTGATTTCAAGGCCGCTACACCTCTCATCGTAAAGTGGATACTAATTGAGAAGAATATCAACTATTTAACCAGTTTTCAAGAGAAATAGAATATGAGAATTTATTTTTAATTCATTTTTTATTCTACCTTGAAACAGTGCTGGTTAGTACGAAATTCCCTCATTACTGTTTGGAAAGTACTAATAATCAACACAAACCCATAGTCCGTTATCATCAAAGTATTCTACTTTGTATTTTAACGTTTTTGTTGTTTTTACTCTATATTAGGGAAATTCATATATACATCAATATAAGTTCTAATAATAATTACGTTTATTCGTAATAATAATAATGTAAATCTTGATAATATATGATCACAAAGCTCTACATATATAAAAATTAACACAATTACTACTACTATCATATTTTTCTTTTGAATTTATTTGTGCTTCTTTCAATACGTCTCTGGCAAATATTCCTAAATAAATGTCTTGAAAATTTAAAAAATTGTTTTTTTTGTAATCAGTTATGTTTACGCATGGTAACCCTGTGTGGTGCTCGTTATTCTGTAACGAGTATTTTCCCCTCTCTCTTTTTTTCTGTCGCCTGGGTGACTGAAAGAAAGAGTTTCGGCTTCTTGTATTATACGTTTGACGAGTAACATGTGAAAACGCAATAAACCTTCATAAAAATTATATAAAAAGTTAAATTCATTTAACACCAAAATTATTATAAAAAATAAACAAATTTATTTAAATAACAAAAAAAATACATATGTCCATATTTTTTATAAAAGAAAAACCACAGAAAAATATTAAAAGTATAATTTGCTCTGCAAGCAATTTTCAACATATTTTGGTTCCTATTTCTCAACATCTACAAACTTTATTCAACTTGTTCGTAGGGACGATTCCATCGCCTACAACAACAACAACACCAGTAAGAATAACTGCAACAGCACAGCTTTACTATCACAGTAAGAACCCCCACATCCATAACCAGAAGTCAACGGTAAGTCTTCATTTTTAATTAGACATTTTGAACTGTCCAACCCCCGTGTGCCCTGCACATTTTGGTCCTTCGAACCGGATACGGGTCATCTATAACCCGGCACCCCCCTTTTTGCTATCGGGAAAACCCCTTTTTTTAAATATTTCAATTTTTGAGATATGCCGTTTTACCAATAAACGGCAACTAACCCCCTTTTATTTCATTTTGTGAGATATGCCGTTTTGTCAATAAACGGCAACTAACCCCCTTTATTTCATTTTGTGAGATATGCCGTTTTGGAAATAAACGGCAATTAACCCCCATCCTTTATTTCATTTTGTGAGATATGCCGTTTTGCAATAAACGGTAATTAACCCCCTTTGTTTCGAACAAATTGTGAGATATGCCATTTTTGCAATAAATGGCAATTAAACCCCGTTCTGAACATGTGTGTACAGTCTCGTCGTAAAACGTTTGTTTAACGGAAAAACTGTCCATTTGTATTACATTAGTGTTCTATTTTTTTTATAAAAAAAAAACACTAACGGTCCAAAACAAAAAAAAAAAAATAAAACATACATACACAGATGTATGTATCTTCATACCTGCGAAGCAGACCATACATTCATATTTCTCGCACAAAGAGAAACAAACATAATCAAGGAAAAAATAAACTGATGAGTTTGCCCTTGAACAAGTACAAATGTATGTACATGTCACATCACAACGCAACAGATATCCATACATACATAAGGAAGTAAATAAAGATTGTCTGTGCCATTAACCACGTCATTATATGCAGTGCATACCAACAGCATTAATAAATAAAAGTTACCAAAGCAACTAATGTTGTGGTTCGTTGTTGCCCCTCAAAAGTAAATGCCAACAAGAATCTCTCAACTTGATATGCTTTACGTATAAAAGGTGGATGATTTTTTTCCTCATTACAACGCGAGTGAACGATCAAGCTCACAACTAAAACATACACATAGACATACGTTTGTATGTATGAATACATTTACGGTGGATGATATATTTTCACTACAAGAGCGAGTGAACGATCAACAAAAAATAATAAAGCATACATACATATATATACTTGTATGTAAGAGTGCATTTACTTCTGTTAAATAAATAGGTCAGTAGAACATACGCAACAGCTGATACATAAGAACATTTATTAACAGGTGGTTACGAGGGCAGCACCGCAAGTACCCAAACGAAAAAACAAATTATATTTTATATTAATAAACCGAAATGTACTATTGAATACAAACTTCCTACATAATTAACCCCCGTCGTACACACATGTCAGAGCATTAAATAAATATTTTTCGCTACATGCAATCCTGAAAATAATAAGTTGAAAATTTATTTAACTATTTTCAACACATATTACTAACCCCCATTATTTTTAAAATATATATAACTCCCATTATATTTAAAATATATATAACCCCCATTATTTTTAAAATATATAACCCCCATACATTGGTCGCTTATACGAAGCACCACTGAAAATTTTCCTAAAAGTTTTCACCCATATATACAGGTCGCTTATAATCAGCACCTTTGAAGATTATTTTGAATCTTTATAACCCCCATACATTGGTCGCTTATACGAAGCACCACTGAAAATTTTCCTAAAAGTTTTCACCCACATATACAGGTCGCTTATAATCAGCACCTTTGAAGATTATTTTGAATCTTTATAACCCCCATACATTGGTCGCTTATACGAAGCACCACTGAAAATTTTCCTAAAAGTTTTCACCCACATATACAGGTCGCTTATAATCAGCACCTTTGAAGATTATTTTGAATCTTTATAACCCCCATACATTGGTCGCTTATACGAAGCACCACTGAAAATTTTCCTAAAAGTTTTCACCCACATATACAGGTCGCTTATAATCAGCACCTTTGAAGATTATTTTGAATCTTTATAACCCCCATACATTGGTCGCTTATACGAAGCACCACTGAAAATTTTCCTAAAAGTTTTCACCCACATATACAGGTCGCTTATAATCAGCACCTTTGAAGATTATTTTGAATCTTTATAACCCCCATACATTGGTCGCTTATACGAAGCACCACTGAAAATTTTCTTAAAAGTTTTCACCCATATATACAGGTCGCTTATATTCAGCACCTTTGAAGATTATTTTGAATCTTTATAACCCCCATACATTGGTCGCTTATACGAAACACCACTGAAAATTTTCTGAAAATTTTTCACCCATATATAAAGGTCGCTTATAATCAGCACCTTTGAAGATTATTTTAAATCTTCATAACCACCGATAAACTGATCGTTACCTGTAAGATCAGTGACGATTTTTTAAACCCCCGTAACATACATTGTCAAACAATTATTCACGCCGAACGTTTTCATTGTAATGGCAGCGTTAAAAAATTTAATACGCGCTTCTGATCGCGTGGTGAGTTTTCAAAGCTATTTTAAAGGCTTGAAAGAAGAGACGCCCACTCTTCATACCTTGGAGGCTCAAAACCAACAGCTTGAGAAGCTATGGTCTAATTTCGAGACACTCTACGAAATAGCGCTGGATAAATATGAAACAATGAAGGATGAAATCGAAATGGAAGCATTAGAGAACCGTTTTTATTCCACCTTTGAGGCCTATACCGATATCCGCGCAACTATTCAAGAACGTAGTGCCACTATTCGGGCCCAGGCCACCGTCACTTCATCAGTGGAACAACACGTGGATATGACCCCACATATTTCCTTACCACCATGCGATACTGAAGTCTTTCATGGCGACTACAAATCGTGGCCGACATTCCGTGATATGTTCACGGCCCTGTACCGCAACAACAAACGTCTATCGCCCGTAGAGAAAATGTGCCACTTGATGAAGAAAACGCAAGGCGAAGCACGTGAGCTTCTCAAAACTTGTCCCATGACCAACGACGGTTTTGCTATGGCATGGGAGAATCTCATGCATCGTTATGAAAACAAGAGGGTCCTAGTCAACGCACAATTGAAATCCCTTTTCAATATCAAACCGATGTCGCGGGAAACTAGTTCGGATCTTAGGCGTCTGCAACGTACCATCAGCGATTGTATTACCAATCTCCGTTTGCTTCAAATTGAAACCGAGAATTGGGACCCAATATTTGTATATATCTGCTCGACCTGCTTGCCTGAAGTTACCCTTAATTTATGGAAACAATCTTTGCCGCCTACAACCGATTTGCCCACTTGGAAGGAGCTGGGTGGTTTTCTGACATCTCGATTTCACACATTAGAATCCGTTGCTGATATTCGATCAACATTTGCGAGTTCGAATACTTCGAAACCAGTGCATCTGGCTAAGCTGAATAAATCTAATTCGGCTTCTAAGCAAAAACTTCAAAGTTACCAGACTAATATTTCTAAAGGAAGGATGGAAAAATGTGCCCTTTGCCCACAATTTCATCCCCTTAGATTTTGTTCAGTTTTCCTAGCAATGCCAATCGACGAGCGCTGTGCTACGGTCAAACTACAAAATCGATGTACAAATTGTCTGGGGACTTCTCATGGGTCTAAAACATGCAAAAGCAAAAACGTCTGCCAGACATGCAAAGGAAAACATCACTCATTGCTTCATCGCAACCCCTCACAACGATCTAGCAATATAACCCCCGTAATTTCTCCACCTATGCAGGCCAATCTGAATAATAATCGGCCTCCGTTAGATAGGAGCCCATCAACGTCAGCACAAGCAGCTGACAGAACGCTGCAATCTTTTTCAACACATTTAACCCCCACTACACAATCCGTCATATTAGGCACTGCTCTCGTTGATGTATATCAAGACGATTGCAAATACACTGTTCGCGCGCTAATCGACTCTGCGTCTGAGGCAACTTTCATTTCACGCAAATTACAAAAGCGTTTAGGCCTCAGCACGCGATCTTCCCAAGCACAAATACATGGCTTAGGTGATTCATTAACTGCTACCTCAGCGCAGACATGTCCCATTAAAATAGGCTCTCCGATCGATCCATCGTTTGAACTGTTTTCAGAGGCCTTAGTCATCAGCAAGCTGACAGGTCAGCTTGCATATTACCCCCCATCATCGCTGGCAAACAGCAGTTTTTCGCATTTGCCGTTAGCCGATACTTATCGCAGCGGTGGGTCCGACATTGACCTTCTTCTCGGTGGAGATGTTTACCCACAAATAATTCAAGATGGGCTGCACTGGGATATACAACGATCTTTGGTTGCGCAGAAAACTGTTTTCGGATGGATAATTACCGGTAAAGTAACCGTAAATCCATGTAAAAAGGCAATTTCATCATTTTTTAACACCGTCGCGTTGGATGATCAACTCCGACGCTTCTGGGAGCTGGAAGATCTACCAAAGAAAACAAAATCCTCACCAGAGGATAAATATTGCGAAAGTCTGTATACCTCTACTACCTTCCGCAATCAGGATGGTCGATACGTTGTATCACTACCTTTAAAACAGGAATACCCTGAAAAATTAAATATTGGTCAATCCCGAAAAATCGCATTATCACAATTTCTACGAAGTGAAGCACGATTGACCAAAAATCCCCAACTCAAAGCTGAATATGATCGGGTTATTACCGAATATTCTGCTCTTGGCCAAATGGCCAAGGTAACCCCCGCAATTGGTTACAGCGGCGTATATTATTTGCCCCACCACGCTGTTCTAAATCCCGACAGCACCACAACAAAATTACGTGTGGTGTTTAATGCATCAAATCCCTCATCAAACGGCGTAAGTCTCAATGATCTGCTTCATACTGGTCCAGTTCTACAAGCAGATTTAATGATCTTAATATTAAGATGGAGATTTTTCCGCTACGTTTTTAACGCGGACATTGAGAAGATGTACCGCCAAATTTTGGTACAACCCTCTCATACCCCCCTTCAGCGAATTTTGCATCGCAATTCTCCAACAGAATTTATCCAAGATTATGAGTTAAACACAGTCACATTTGGCGTGAACTGTGCACCCTATCTGGCAATCAGGACGTTGCTAGAACTCGCCAAGGAGAACGAAACCACTCACCCTATCGTCGCCGGAGTCCTACGGAACTATATGTATGTCGACGACGTCCTTTATGGAGCACATACAATATCATCGGCGTTGAAATCACGCGATGAACTCATAAAAGTTCTTGCTACCGCAGGTTTTTCGCTTCGTAAATGGACGGCAAACAATGAAATGTTACTACACGGTTTACCGCCGACACATTTGCTGGATGAAGAATTCCTCACATTGTCAGACTCCAGCGTAACCAAAACTTTAGGACTCAGATGGAACGCAGGAGGCGATTATTTTTATTTTAAACTCAAATCTACACCCAATCGTACTTCCGCTACTAAGAGGTGTGTGCTATCTGAAATAGCAAGATTATTCGACCCAGCCGGTTGGCTTTCACCAAAAATCATCGCTGCGAAAATCATTATGCAACAAGTATGGAAAGATGGTACTGACTGGGACGAAGATTTGAACCCCCTGACGATGCAAAAATGGCATGAATTTCTTGACGACTACATAAACATCGAACACGTTAAAATTCCCCGTTTCATTGATTTCGATCCCTCTTATAAGGTCGAATTACACGGCTTTTGTGACGCGTCGGAAAAGGCGTATGCAGCAGCCATTTACCTTCGCTCTGAGTCCCAAGGATATGTCACCAGTCAACTTCTCGTAGCCAAAACAAAGGTTGCGCCAGTGAAGTTTGTCTCCTTACCTAGGAAAGAGTTATGCGGAGCTGAACTACTAGCTAACGTGATAGAATCTACTCAAGCTCAGCTCAACCTCAAGGATTACAACATCTTCTTGTGGACAGATTCCACCATTGTGTTGGCATGGCTGAAAAAACCGGCCCACAAGTGGAAAACTTTCGTCGAAAATCGAATTTCCTCTATTATTGAAAAGGTAGGCATGGATTGTTGGTCTCACGTGGACTCCAACAATAATCCAGCTGATCTGGCATCTCGCGGTACTACGGTTACCGAATTGTCATCAAATGAATTGTGGTGGCATGGACCTCCATGGCTCAAACGTCCCCATGATGAATGGCCATCCAGAAAAACTGATTTTGAAACTGAAGAAGAAAAACGACCCGTACGAGTGCTTACTACTACAATTCACCCCGAAGATATTCTAGCAAGCTTTTCGGATCTTCCTCGTGCATTAAGAGTCATCTGTTACATCTTTCGTTTCTACAACCGTTTACGCGCCAAACAAATTTCATATAACATCAGTACCGAGTTATCAGCTAAAGAAATCGTTTTCGCCAAAAATCGCTTGATAATGGTCTGCCAGAAATCATTATTTTTCGACGAATATTCCCAGTTATCGGAACAAAAACCGCTATCCCGCAAAAGTTCGCTCTTAACTTTCAACCCATTTTTGGACTCTAATGGAGCTATGAGAATTAATGGCCGTTTGGCAAATTCTCCCACATTAACTTACGATGAACGTTACCCCATTCTACTACCATATCATGCCAGTTTTACGCGATTACTTCTCAAATACTTACATCAATATTCTCTTCATGGTCAAAATGCGTTGTTATCTCGTCTAATGCGACTACGTTATTACGTCCCAAGACTCAAAACCTTGATAAAAACGATATTATCTCACTGTCTTATTTGTGTGAGACATAAACGCCAAATCAACCAACAAATTATGGCGGCGTTGCCCCCCGAACGGACAAGTTTGTCTCGCCCTATCTGCAACACTGGAGCCGATTTTGCCGGACCCTTTGACATAAAATCGTATGCGGGTCGCGGCTGCAAAATTAAACAGCTGGTATTGGATCCCCCCTGACGCAGGACACTGTACTGGGATGGGTGATCATCGGCAAATTTGCCGTTTAAACACGTCAATTCTACCCTAACATTTTAATAATTATATGCATTTATATTTACTTTATATTTAAACCCTTCAATTATACTACAATAATTTTTATAATTATTATATGCATTTTATATTTAAACATTTCAATTATATCCTAACATTTTTCATTTTATAATCATACATCTACCTTTTTGAATTATATCTTTAATATATTTGTAATATTTTGAATTATAAATTGGATTGCACAGCGGATATGAGTTTGTTCACTTGTTCTATCCTTATACGCCGGCCCTCGTTGTTATTGCAATATAGCAAGGGGGGCGGAATGTTTACGCATGGTAACCCTGTGTGGTGCTCGTTATTCTGTAACGAGTATTTTCCCCTCTCTCTTTTTTTCTGTCGCCTGGGTGACTGAAAGAAAGAGTTTCGGCTTCTTGTATTATACGTTTGACGAGTAACATGTGAAAACGCAATAAACCTTCATAAAAATTATATAAAAAGTTAAATTCATTTAACACCAAAATTATTATAAAAAATAAACAAATTTATTTAAATAACAAAAAAAATACATATGTCCATATTTTTTATAAAAGAAAAACCACAGAAAAATATTAAAAGTATAATTTGCTCTGCAAGCAATTTTCAACATATTTTGGTTCCTATTTCTCAACATCTACAAACTTTATTCAACTTGTTCGTAGGGACGATTCCATCGCCTACAACAACAACAACACCAGTAAGAATAACTGCAACAGCACAGCTTTACTATCACAGTAAGAACCCCCACATCCATAACCAGAAGTCAACGGTAAGTCTTCATTTTTAATTAGACATTTTGAACTGTCCAACCCCCGTGTGCCCTGCACAAGTTAAATAAAAGTTTTCAGTATTAAGCAAACTAGTTTTTAAAAAGTTGCTCATAACAATTTTCAGCAGTTCGAGGTTGCTTTACTAGTACATATAAATGTTGCAAAATTGAATTATTTACAATCGTCAAAATGAGGGTATAAATCGTCCCATCGTCACCATGTCATTTTTAGGACCCAAAATCGTGAAAATGACGATAAATCGTCAAATCTGGCAGCTATGGTTCTCACTACTTATTGGAAGCTAGCTGGGGAAATTTTTATTTTTCACCACAATGTCATGTTAAACATTACAGTGTTGCCAGCTATTTATATCCTACAATGCCCAATCTCCTGATTTTTTTGTTTTGTTAAGACAAACAAAGATAAATGTTCTTTTGAACTGGCCCTTGCTTATTTTGTATATATGTATGTCTGTATATTAATTGTTATATTTTGTAATTACTACGAACTGCTTATTAATAGTAATATTTACAGGCTAAAGTTCGTGATTTAATAATCAGAGAAATAAATATAAGACATTGTCAAGCAACAAAATAATATTAATTTCTAAATATTCATTACATTTTTCAAATTATAATTACGTGTTAAAAAATTGAAATTAATTGTATAATTATACAATTATTATTATTAATAACTAAGTTGTATATAATTGAAGTGAAAATGTTATGATTACTCCGCAAGGCTGTGTAACAGTGTATTATATTCTAATATTATTTAAGCTTCAAAAACAACTATGTACATTGTACGTAGCAATATTTGCTACATATTTCTTTCAAAAGAACATCAAGTAAACAAAACTAACAACTTTGACTGCAAATTCAGTTATAAAAGATGGGAAGGCTATTTCATCATGTGTCGTATGGTCATCCGCACACATTCTTTTTAAGCATTCATTGCGTGCCAAAACTTCAGTAACAACTTTAATTTACATAGCATACACATATATATGAAAATGTTCAACTCTGGAAAATTAAGCAATTAAAAGAACAAACTTTACAAACAAATTGTACTTATTTTTGTTTTTGTTGTTAAAATTTCTTTTTTGTAAAATTGTTGAATGAATAAGATTTATAACTTGAAAAGGATTTATTTTGCTTTGTTCACAAAGAAGCCAAATAATTACAATGAGATGCTGAACTTTATATCGTTAATATATGTAGTCTGTAGGATTGACACACATATTCAAAAAAATTTTAATAACCTGGTGGGCAGATGTAAGGGTGGCGTTGGCTGAAGTGGTTATTGCGTTCACGAGAAAGCACTGCAAGTCATCAATATTGTGAATATGTCTAATGACCATAACTGTGGCATTGTATTAACTGTTTTTTTTAGAAAGTAAATGTAAATTATTCGAGAAATATTTGCTTGAATTGGGTGATTACGAATATCTTGAATTAGGTGAAAGGTCGAATAATCTAATACTATGTTCACACGACAAACTGAAACACTAGGTTCGCTCCGTGAACCTCGATGGCGAACCCATGTGTTCTCACGACATATTCTAGGTTGGTTCGTACTTCGACATTCTTTTATTGTTTAAAATACGATTGACTATTTATTGCTTTTTCATTTTATTTAATTATTTACATATATATAAATATATGTTTTATATTTGTTCAATGTTTTTATTAAATTTTAGCACTTATCAATTGTTTTTCTTTGTTAAAATAATTTTGGACAACTAGTTCAGATAAACTAGCGATAATTTGTTATCAAAATTAGAGATGATCGTAAGTTATACGGGTTCGTAACAAGGTTCAAAATGAAACACGTAGGTTCGCTCTCACAATTTTGTATGGCGAAACATGTAGGTTCAATCAAGGTTGGCCCGCGAACTAAGAATGAGAGCGCGAACCTCTATAATTTCTGTCCGTGTGAACATAGTATAATACGATTACGAGTATAACATGTATGTCGTATAATATTATATCGAAGTAGAAACAAAAATATCTTCAGTAATTTTTCAAGTTGCTTTATATACAAATTATTTAAAAGTAAGGCAATAACAAATTATGATTAATAAAATGTTTATTACTAATAATTTTTATTTTATTATGTAAAATTTTGATACATACATATGTATGTATATATAATTTTCTGAGTAATGGTAGTTTCTGAAGAAGAACAACGAAGGTGTTCGATATATCGAATAAAGAACATTTTACTGATACGTATATGTTAAACAATATTTAATATAACAAACAGCAGTTTTATTTTCAACATATGTGTGAAATTGAGCCTAACAATAAAATCGTACGTAGATATTAACAGTGTTATTCATAAAAAAATCTTATTGTAGCCATTATGTACACATTAGTTAATAATCAGTTTTTGTCTTATTAGCCTTTAATAAAAAACATAATTAACAAACACTTAATAAAGCCAAATTTACTATTGTGTGATTTTTTCAGTTTTGTGATTCTGTGTTATAGAGTTGTCAATTATTCGCCTTTCAACTTTGTTCGAATATTTCAAATAATTGTTTTTGTTCGTTCGATTAAACGATTAAAGCTGAAAAATTATTCGATTAATCGATGAGAACAACGAATAAAAAATGATTTAAAAAATTTATTGACAAAAAATAAACATTTCATACAAAAACTTAAAAATTAAATATTTGACATTTTTATTAACAAAAAAAAAATACATAAAACTATCAATTCAAATAAACATGCTTCCTTCAGTCAAAAATTTTCAAATGATTTTTTTGTTAGATCAGACAATTTGGTTTGTTCTTAAAAAATAATCTTTTACAAATAAAAGTTGACTCAATTTTTTAGCTTTCAAACGAATTTTGGTTTTTGTTTTTATTAAATTAAATTTTGAAAAACACTCTTTCGCTAATTGTTGAGGTAGGTGATATAGTGAGAAGAGCGTAAAATAGTTTATCTAATTTTTCTGTTCTTTTTAGAATTTTCCATATATACCATATCGTCTAATATATCGCTGAAGTCTTTTTTTATATTTTATATTTTGAATTTTTAATACTTTTAATATAATTATTTAATTCGCATAAAAGATTGTTATTTTCATTACTAGTGACATCTTCTATATCATTACCTTCATCTGAATTATTGTGTGAGTATAATTCATTTGGATATTCTTTAGTTTAAAAAACTTTCACTGCTCGAACATTTCCAGAATTTAAAAAATATGATTAACGTATTTTAAAATTTTATACGTCTCTCATTTATTCTTATTTAAATACGTTTTCGTAAATCTGTTGCAAAAGAATTATTAATTTTTTTGTTGTTGATCCAACAATTTTGTATACTTTAGGGCACACTATGTGACTTTGTTTTTTTTTTTTCATTTTTGTTCTTGGTAAAATACTTCCAAACTGAGCTCAATTTTTTGGCTTTAGTGTATTTCTAACTTATTCACCTGAGAGTGAAAAAACCGTATTCTTGAAAATTTTTTAACATTTCATTCAAAACATAGCACGACAACTACAAATATCCAAAATAACAAATTTAAAAAATTTTTACGTATGCATTTGAAACTGAAAAAAATTTGTTCGATTAATTGACATTAAATAATCGATTTATTCGTTATTCGAAAATCGGCATTTTTAAATTATTCGCACAAGAGTTTTGTTCTGTTTGATCGATTAATCGAATTATTCTTAATCGGTTGACAACTCTACTGTGTTAACAACATTGTTTCGTTTTAATTGTCAAGTTATACTTAGTGTTCTGAACAATAAAATACTCGATAAGCAAGTAGTCTCTATTGGATTCAAAATGTAAAAATAATGTTATAAAAATTTTATTTAAACAAGTTAGATTAATAGAATATTGCTTATAATATTCAAAAAAAAATATTTAAGTTTTTTAAGAGGTGTTGTAGTGACATTGCTAGCAATGTGTTTTCATAAGTTATTATAAAAGTATTCAAATACCGTGTACGTTGCATTTGTTTACACACCACTAATTTGTTTGCTATATATATTCGAAATTTTTTAGTCTTTTTGTGGCAAATGTGACAAATTATGCACAAAATCATGAAAAAAAAGAAGTAACTGTATTAATATTTTAAAGAGCAGGTAGAATTTCAGTTATGTATGTGTGGGAACAAAAATGCATGTGCATTAAGGCGGGTCGATTTACAAATCGCACAAATTACAAGGAAAATCTTATTTAAGGGATCAAAATAAGAAACTTTGCCGAAGGAACCAAACTTCTACAATGTATTTTGATGTCCTGACTTTTGACCAGAAGGGTAAAATTTTGAAAAATCTCACTTTGACCCATTTAGAGTGCCTCAATCGAGTCAAAATGTATGACCGACCCCCACTAGCTTTGTGCCAGTGGCACACTCCCTGGAACCACCCCTGGGGGTTCCCCATACAAACATTTAAAAAAATACCATTTTTGGCACTTTACAAGAAAAAATCAGCGAAATGGCTATGTTTTTTTTTTTATTTTTGGAGTTTATTTTTCTCTTTAGAAATTTATTTAGTCAGAATGAAATGAAAAAATTAATTTTACTTAGTAATAAAAAAGAAAATAAAAAAAAACATTGTTTTAAGTCTTTTTTGCTTTCAAGTCTGGGCAATTTCGCACGGCTCTCTAATAACAGCCTCTATATTTCTAGGAATAACTCGTTTGGAAATGCCAGCTAGCAATTGAACGTGTCATTCCGTATATTGACAATACTGCGTAAATGATGTTGTGGAAACCGTGACCAACTAATGAACTTGAAAAATAATACACTACTATGCACGACAGAGCAGTAATCCTTG
Source organism: Lypha dubia (assembly GCA_947311025.1). Classification (NCBI taxonomy): domain Eukaryota; kingdom Metazoa; phylum Arthropoda; class Insecta; order Diptera; family Tachinidae; genus Lypha; species Lypha dubia. Next base: position 86,060,025 of record OX371261.1, read on the forward strand.
ATATTGAAGTACATTGGCACATAACATTTAATTATAAATTCAACCAGAATCCGTAAGGCTTTGGTAAGACAGCGAGAATGTACAATTTTCCCTGGTTTGATGTTAGCCAGATCTACCGAAACCACGCCGCTAGAAATTGCATGAGCCATGTTGTATAAGTAGTTCGCATCGGTGGAAAATTCAATTTTTTCTGGAGCAGGGGGCATATTTTTCAACTAAATTTTCTGAAAGCCGTCCACCACCTGAAATATATAATAATAAAATAATTAAAGACGGTTGACAATTATAGTAAATGAGTGATACCAATAACTTACCGGAAGAGTTTCACAAGTTTCGATTTGACGGCTCAGTTTTCCGCTTGCCGATCTTGGTCCAGTGCTGGTTGATTTATGCAAAGCTTCAAACAAATGCCGAAACGGAAGTTCGTTGCAGTGTAGAAGGCAAACGAACCAATGTAATGGTGTTTTTAACAGCAATTCGAATCGTCGTATAATTCCAACGTCTGGGCCAGTGTTTGTTGGCTTACCGTCAGTGCATATGCCAATTAATGCATCCAGTGATATATTTTTATCGTTGAAAAAATCATTTAATTTGATTGTTTTGTATTCAGCGATTTCATGTTCCAGTCTTACGTAACCAATCAATTCAGAATTCGGTTCTCTCAAAATAACAATATGAGGTTCTTTTACCATCCTAGTATGATACTTCTCATAAATTTTATGTCTCGTTAAAGTATCATCTTTTCTCCCATCGAATGAAAACGTTAACAAATTGGTATCATCTAACCGTTTGCGAAGCACTTCTTGTCTGCATTTCTCTTTTTTTCTGCGAACTTTCGATTTATCATTGATGAGAGGTTCACCATGCTTATCTTTCATTTTTAAATCTTGGAAAAGAGCGGTTCCTAATGCTGATGCTACTCTATCAGGCACACCAAATCTTTTACATATCACCATCGATATACAAAACTAAGGCCTCCTCATTTATGTATGGGATTTGTACTTTTGGAGAAAAGCTAAATTTTTTTTTTTTTCATTTTTATTGCTCTTGACGGAGAAGAGTCTACGGTTTTGACAATACCCGCAGCATTTCTTTGTCCAGACTTATAGAGAAGAAGTAAAATACATAAAATCAAAAAGAAAAGTAGTTATTCACAATTTTTTTTACCTATTTCCGTTATCTTTGGCACCAAAAAAACAATCCATAGAGAAAAACTTTTCGATTCTATTAGGTTTTCATATGAATTGTATAAAAAAGGCATTTCTTATTGATTTCATTGGGACATCTTATTGATTTTTTAAAAAGGTATTCCTTATTGATTTCATTAGGTTGCTGTATGATCATGTGTAAATCATCTTCTTAAACTGGCTGCTAACATGTAACAAGGTGTAGTAGTGACGTGGTTAGAGTGCCAATCTACTAAACCGAAGTTTCTTGGTTGAACCCTGAATACGTAAGTTTTATAAAAATGTTTTCATCACTCCTCCATCCAGATAATACAAATATATGTTGTAAATAAGCATTCGGGACGTACCATACCGTTCTGATGACATCAAATTTGTATTTCCTAACATCACACAGAGAAAACAGTGCCTAAGAAATACCTAATAAAATAGAAGAAAATTAATAAGATATCTCTACGGTTTTTTTTCAAGAAGGAAGTCTTATTATTTTAATAAGGAAAACCTTTTTGAAAAAATTAATAAGAATACTTAATTAAACCCTAAGTTTCTTTCTAATTTTTTCAAAAAGGTTTTCCTTATTAAAATAATAAGACTTCCTTCTTGAAAAAAATCTGTAAAGATATCTTATTAATTTTGTTCTAGAACGAAACACCAGCTATGAAATTGTAGAACGCCCTGTTTTTAACAGCTGATAGCTAAGTTTTACAGGGTACTGTCAACACTGTCGATTTTTACAGGACATGTAAGGCAATGCCTTCCACCATTACTGATGGCGATTTTTTTAGAATCAAACACCCCACCCTTTTAGAGAGCAAAACATTTTAAAGAAACGAACGCCACAGTACACTTTCTGCATGGAGATGTACCATTTTTTTAGAAAAGAAAACACCATAAGTTTCTTATTTTGTTGTTTTCCACTATACCAACCAACAAATAGTTCGCTCTTAGTAATGGACATTTTAAACTGTAAACCAAATAAAAAGCATTTAGGCAAAAACTGGAGCTAATTTTAAAAACATTGACAAGCTTCAATCAGACAGATTACAAGAACACAAATAATAGAATTAAAGTTTAATAAATTCCCATTTAAAACTCTAATTGAATTTGGACATTGAACAAAATGTTTACATACATATAAGACAAAAACGTAAAAAACTGTATGTTTTTTTTCTAAACAAAAGATTTTATTTGAAATAGTAAAATTTGTTCCTACCTTAGTTAAATTAATTTCAGCAAAAGATATTTTAAAAACTTTGTTCTTATTTTTTCACGACAACTTTAATTGCGTGTAGTAAATATTAACTGAGCTATTAATAGAAAAACAAAACAGCAATTACTTGTGTTTAAAACAAGAAAGCAAACCTAAAACAGAAGTTAAATAAATAAAAAATGTACCGTTATGCACTGTGTGCAAACAAAATATTTAGTTTCGAAATAATAAAAAAAAAAATACTTTCTTCCGGATTGGTGGAGAATTTGGACGACTGTGCCCTGGAATTAAATAGAAATTATGTTTTTGGTTGATGTAGGAAACAATTTATTTCATATTGGTTATCATGTAATAGAAATTCCAGTTAGATCATACGATCATAATCTGAATGAGAAAGGAACACTTGACATACAAGTGCTTTTATTTCAATAAAAAGAACTATGTATATGATATCCTTATTGGGCATTGCCACAAGACTATTAGAGCCTGATATTGATCATTACTCGGATAAAACAATAGATACAATAAAAATTAATACAATAATCGTCGAATATAATATTGTAAGCAGGGGCCTAATCACGGCATTCGATATCGAGTAATATCTATCGATATTTATCCTTTTGGTATCATGGAACCCGATATGGAATAAAATGTATCGTAATTTGAGATGATAGTAGTCGATATCTAGTAGTCAGAGAAATAACATCTCTCGATCTGTCATACGATATGTCAGTGGGTGCGCATCGGCAGATGGCCAGAAACATTCTGCCGAATTATGCCAAGAGGCGGAGTGGTATGAGTAACTTAGTTTGTGTGTAATTTGGAATTTTAAAAGTAATAAATATGTTGTGTAAGGCAACACATATGTACATTCACAAATTGTGCAATTTTTTCCGGACTGTATCAGCTTCTGTTCTCGTTGCTCAAGATTTTCCATATAGACCTCTCCTTAGAATGTATGTCATTAAAGTGAGTGAATACCTCCAGACAAATGAGTCATGTGCAGTTCCACCGTATTTGGAATTTATAGCTAATACTTTATATTCATGATTATAAATCTGGAAGATTAATTTCTTAATATTATTTAGTTTATTTTTCAAAGGACTAAAGTTAAATACCACCATATTATTTATACGGTGATATACCTTTTTATTAAAGAACATATCGAGCCTTTGCTGCAATAGAGTCATAACTCAAAAAAAGTAGTTTTGCAGAAAACGAGTTTAAAGTAAAGTTAAACAGCAAGAAAATTCTAATGTTACGCGTGAAATTAGAATAAATGAAATTCTCTATAAAGATATTAAGAACTCGGTAGTAATTTTTAGTAGAATTTACAAAACCATTAATACTTCGGTTCCTGCAATAAAAACGATGTATAGACTACAAAACCATAATAACAAACACACATCAGACTCTAGAGATGCTGTAATAATTGCAAAGTTTTGGTCCCCATACGATAAGTACTATATTTTGAAGACTCGTGCTAATTGGCGTAAAGTTAATCCAAGTGCCTTTACTATGCGAGGCTTGGTTTAAATCAAAATGTCTGCGAACGACGAAGCAATGCACATTGATGAGCTGGAGCAACTCAACAATTTATTTCGGGTTCCTGATGGATCTTTTTTTTTGCTGCCAGCGACTACCTTGATATTGCTGATTAAGAGGCATTCTAACCTTTAATACAAATATCTCTTGTGTTTCTTTTTCTCTTTGTATACATCTTTATTATTGACTTTTCATATTTATGTTATCAATTTTATATCGCTATCTATTTTTGCTATACATTTCGGTAATAACATAATATAACATAATATATTTCTCGAACGTTACTTACTTTTATTGCAATATATTATATTAATGAACAGATTAAATAACGATAGGATTCAATCTAGAGACAGTGTCGGGATGATAATAAGAATTTTGGCTTCTCAAAGGAATGGTCTTAAAATTTGCCACATCAATGCCCAAAAATTAAAGAATTCAGACGTATTTTTGCAAACTCTGGTGTTGATTTGATATGTGTATCTGAGACATGGTTTAAACCTGATTTTGCTGACTCATTAATTTCCTTGCAAGGATACAATGTCAGAAGGGTAGATAGAAATGGGTATGGAGGAGTAGCAATTTATGCAAAGAAAGGAATCGCAATTAAAGTGATCGGTACGCCCTTGGACAATATTTTGGTTGCTGGTGGCGATAGGACTAGATATGTGGTGGAATACTTATTCTTGGAAGTTGCTTGTGAGGGAAAGAAACTAGTCTTGGGATGCATTTATAGACCTAATGATCGGATTTGTATGGAAAGATTTATGAACACTCTAGAAAAATATACTGTCCCATACGAAGATGTTATTATTGCAGGCGATTTTTATTCGAATATTCTAGTGAACTCTAATCTAACTGAAAATATGATTCACCTTAATACACCTAACACAGTTAATGCTACTCATTTCACAAGTACCAACAACACACTTCTTGATCTTTTCTTTGTCAGTGAAATTTCGGAGGTGTTGCTTTATGACCAACTATCTGCACCTTGCTTCTCACGTCACGATCTAATTTTCATGACCCATAATTTTCAGTCAAATGTACAAGAAAAATTTGTTACATATATTGATTACAAGAACATTAACCATCTTAGGTTAGGAGAGGAATTCGGAAACATCGACTGGAGTGTATTTTATAATTTAATTTCTGTTGATGATCAACTAACTTTTCTGCAATATAATATAAACTACTTATACGATCTTGTGGTTTCAATAAAAAGAAAAATCATTAATAGACAAAGCAAGCCCTGGTTCACTCGCGGTGTAGAACAGGCAATAAACCACAGAGATCTTCTATATGCTCGATGGAAGCGCTTCAAAAGCACAGAACTGTATGACGAATTTCGTGCATCACGTAGGATAACCAACAGTTTAATAAAAAAAGCCAAATGTGACTACTATGCCTCAAAGTTCTCTACTGCTGTAGACTCCAAGAAAACTTGGCAAACGATCCATGAAATCGACATTGGGAAAAGCAATAACCAAGAATTTATTGTTGTGGACGCAAATATATTAAATGACCAATTTTTAAACACCCCTAATGTTCAAACAGGATTTGGTTACTACCAATTTACTAATTATAATTTAAACAACAACTTTAATTTTGTAAACGTCAATCTATGTGATGTGTTATACAACCTGTTATCGATCAAATCTAATGCAGTTGATGTTGTGTAATGTGTTTGACTAACCACTACTGCATGCCGTCTGCATGCAGCAAGTGAAACATAACACTTTTGTTATTGTTTAAATATTTGTCCATGCTATGACTGCATGATCAGAATATACAGAATGTATTATGCTGATCATGCATATTCCCACACATACTTTGTGTATGTGTTAGTTTAAGAAATATAATGTTTAAGCTATGTTAAGATTTAATACTGAATAATAATTAAGTTCATAAATGTGTCTCTTACTGGACAGTCGCACAATAAAAACTACATTTTGTAAATGTTAATTAAATAAACAAATAATAATATCTTTTTCCTTTTTACAGTTGATGGATTAGACCCTAGGTTTTTAAAAATACTTATTCCCAAACTTCTTCTTTTAATAACATTCGTCTTCAATAAAGTTTTCATTACCAACTGCTATCCAAAAATTTGGAAAGCTGCTAGGATTATTCCCATTCCGAAATCGAATTCCGACCACAGACCCATTTCAATATTGCCATTTTTATCGAAAGTCTTTGAAAGATTAATTCACAACCAAGTTACACAGTTTCTTGAAACCAATAACATGCTTTTTGACCGGCAATCTGGTTTTCGGGTATAACGGCTTTCTAGTTTTGTGGTATAACGGCTCTCTTAGATGTCGCTGAGGTTATTAGACAAAGGGTAGACTGCGGTAACGTCACATTTTTAGTGCTCTTGGATCATTCTCGTGCATTCGACACGCTTGACCATAAAATGCTGTGCCTTAAAGTTAGGCATATGTTTAGTTTTTCATCAACTGCCGTAGATCTTATACATTCATATCTAATTGATAGACACCAATACGTTGAAACTCCTACCTCAGTTTCTAGCTCTTTAGCTTTAAATCGAGGTGTACCACAAGGTTCGATAATAGGCCCTCTTTTATTTTCGTTATATGTGAATGATCTTCAAGAAAAACTTGAACACTGTAAGCTTAGGCTGTATGTAGATGATGTTCAGCTTTATATAAGTTGCAGAAGCACTGCGGCTGATGAATGTGTTAGGTGTTTAAATCAGGAGTTAGGTATTGTTTACGAATGGGCCAACGCTAGGGTTCCCACCTTTTTTTTTGCAATTAAAGTACATTGGTTGTTAAAGGTTAGGAAAAAAAGTACACAGTATAAAAATAAAGAACAATTTATTTTTCTTTATTGTTATATTTAAAAACGTATTTTTTATTGCTTTTCGCAAGTTTTATCAAATAATTATCATATTTAAATTAAAGTAAATAATTAATTCATTTTTTATCAGATTCAGAGACGCTTTGTTTCGTTCGTCTCGCCATTTGCTTTTCATTACAGAAAAAACTCTCTCTGTGAATGCTGACGTGGCAGGAATAGAAATTACAAATTAAATTTCTTTATACAAATTTGATAAATTATCATCAGTCTTATTATATAATAGCTGCCATTTACTTGCTGTAGATAATTCCGCAAAACCTTCAGAACTGTATATCTGATCATAAATTTTGTTTAATGACGCAATTTCTCCATAAAGATCATCCATATTTATATTAAGTTTTTGCAGATTTAAATTTTTATTGCTAATTGTAAATAACCAGTTTGTATTTTTAAAATCAAACCATTTATTCAGATACTCTAAGGCTTTATCGATAAATTTCCCTGGTTTTCCCTGGTCAGTTCCGGTGCAGACAAAAGGTTAATTTTTTTGCTTGTTTCATATCCAAATATCCAAATTGCCATGACATAGTCTTAAGAAAGAATCGCCACTGTAACAAAACGTCAACAAATGACTAATATAATTCGAATCTATTTTGAATTGTAGATAAATCAAATCATGAGAAAGAAAGTATTTTGGTGTACTTTATTGTTTCTATAAAGTATAGAGTACAAAAAACGTACAATACTTTATTATAAAGTACGGGTGGCAAGCCTAGCCACCGCTAATGGGCTTGTAATTAATCCTGATAAGTCCAAGTGTTTGGTTATTAAAAATAAGTTATTAAAACTTGAAAACAATCCCATTGTATTTCTAAATAACCAGTCAATAGATGTTGTAGACTCTGTCAAAAATCTAGGCATTTTTTTTTTAACACACTTACTTGGTCTAAACTCGTAAACTTTGCATGCGGTCCGTTCTCAATGTTAAGGAATCTTTGGCAAACCCAATATTGTACTACTATTAAAATTACAATACTTCTTGCTAAATCTTACTTAACACCAATGTTGTTGTATGGCTGTGAGCTATATAACAGCTGCGATGGGGAAAGCAAACGAAAACTAAATGTGGCGTTCAATAACATTACTCGTTATGTATTTGGTCTAAGAAGATACGACCATATATCCCACTTTGTGACCCGACTTTACGGCATTGATCTTTATGATTATCTTAGAATGCGTACTTTATTGTTTTTACACAAAATTGTATATAAACAGCTGCCAGTACATCTCCATGATTCATATTAAAAACATATGTATGTAGAGCTTAATGAGTAATATTATTAATATTTTACAAAGGCCACAATATGACACTTCAATTGTAAAAAAGGAGTATATTAGTTGCACATCATAATATATAACTAATTTAATTAAGCTTGAGGTCTTTATTATAACAATGAACTCAATTTTTATTTTCTCGATATTTCGCCACACCGTTGGGAGGCTTCTTCAGGGGAAAAAATTATTATTGCTATAATTTTCAAAACACCAATGAAAATTAAGAAAAATTATTTGACATAATTTTTTCCTCTTTTCAAAAGACTTCAAAAACAATTTTACAAAAATAAAAAACAATAAAATAAAAATAATTAAACCAATTGAAAAATTTTTAAAAAACAATAATAAGAAAATGAAATGACAAATATTCCTATCTCTTTTATCATCTACATGTACATACATATTAAGCCTAAATAATTATTTTTCCTTATTAGCCAATTACTTAAATTTACATATGTATAAAGTTCTATCTCTTACATACTAAAGGTGTAATTCATAAACGATTATTAAAGTTATTGTGGCGTTAATTTGCGAATTTTGTATGGGAAAACCGGTTTTAATGTCCACTTTAACTTTATGAATCGTTTATGAATTATACCTTAAATGTCTATAATTCTGAGCTACATTATCTGTGTCTGTCTTAAAATTAATTCTGTTTGTTATTGGTGTATTGATGATTTGTAACATTTCTAACATATAACGACGTTTATAATAATGTTCTGTGTTAAAACATTTTCAAAGTCTGGATAGTGATTTAATTCTGAAAAATGAGAAGATAATGCCGTTTTTTGTGAATTAATATTCCTATACTTTTGATCAGACTTATGTCTTGCTATCCTAGTCTTCAATTTATTTGTAGTTGTACCCACATATATTTTATTACACTTTGTGCATTATACCCATTACATGGCATTCTATATACTACATTTGACTTATCCCATTTATCAATTTTATTTTTAGTTGCACTAAATAATCTATTCAATGAATTATAAGTTTTATAAGCCATTATATATTTCTCTGTATCAAAAATTTTAGACTTCGTTAACCTTTCTGTTATTCCTGGTACAAAAGTTATAGACTTATAAATTTTTGGTGTTATCATAAATACGTTAAAATAATAGCTTCTCAATTTTCGTATGATCCTTCCATATATTCCATTTTTCTCCTATTGTACTTATTGCTAAGTCAACTGGTATACTAGGAAATAGTGATACCACATCCAATGAAACTAATCTTTCATTTAACTGCATACGTTGATTATATTTAGAATGTTCAGTAATTTTTCTTAAAATATTTGTAATATATTTGCACAAAAAGTATGATAGAGAATTAATGAAAGAGCAAATTGGTCTCATTGGAAAATCTTCTTTATGAATTTTCGGTAATCTGTATAATTAGGTGAAGTAGCTATATACGTCTTTAGTTTATTTTTCTCTAAAGTTTTTATTATTTTTTGGTTAAAAAGTTCTTCTACAAAATCATTATTGATTTTCTGTAATTTACTTGTTGGATCTCTATTTAGTAGCGTATATTTCGTATTATCATCTACAATGTTATTAATCCTTCGATTATAATACTGTTTATATACTCGTATTGCTACTGTAGCATTACCTTTATCTGCTTTTAGAATAAGTATATCTCTTGGGGAGATCGATTATTCGACTTTTTCGAAAACCGTGTTTTCAAATAGTTCGAATAGTTGCATTTTTAAAAAAACCGGTTTTCGGTAGAAATTTAAAAAAATAACCGGTTAACCGATTATTTTATTAAAACATATAAAAAATTTGTTAAAAAAATAAGGTTTATTTATATAAAATAAAAGAATTCACAACAGTAAGTAAATAAAAAAATTACCTAAGTTCACATTTCATAAGTACATAAGTTCATACTTATATTATTATACTTATACATATTATTTATTATATATATTTATATATATGTATATACATACATATATGCAGTGATCTCGCAGAAACGTGCATTAATTTTTACCGAGTGTGTACACGTTTTTGATTTTGTTCACGATTGCATTTTGTATCACTTTTTTTAGTCTCTTTTGTCATTTGTTTTATATTAAAATAAAGTACATACGTGATTTTTTACCTATGAAACATTTTTCGATTCTACCTTTTGTAAGACAAATAAATAATTTTTTAATATAAAAAAGGGTCTGTTAAAATTATTTCATTCAAAGACTTTATATAACATAATAAAAATGATTTTAGTGGATGGATATTCATTAAAAAAATTCTTCAGCGGGGAACCCCAAAATTTTTACAAAATTAAATTTAAACGTTTGAAAAAAAGTTCACGTTTTAGAGCATTTTTTAACCTTTGTTCACGTTTTAACCCTGTATGTAAAAAAAAAAAAAATGTTCATGTTTTTGGGTAGTTCATGTTACTGGATGTTCACGTTCCTGCGAGTTCACTTTATATACATATATTTGCAAAATTTAACAATAATGAGATCTCACTAGTTAGATATAATATATATTATATTTCAATGCAAGCTACTTAAAAAAGCTATTTAATTGATTCTTTTAAAATAATCTTTTAAAAACAAGATACAGTTAAAATGTTTTGAAGTATATAAGTATATCTATTTTTTTTTTCTTTTGTTTTTATAAAACTTAAAATCGAAAATGCTCTGTCACTTAGCGTGCTTGTTGGGTTTATAGAATACAAGGTATTAAGTAATTTTTCAAGACGTTCAGATCTCTTAAGACACTTGGCTTAATAAAAAAAATCTTCCAAAATGTTTACATTACGATTTACTCTCAGAGATAATTCAATTACGTGCATATTTGCAATAAAAATAAGGAAAGTGTAAGCAATTGTACCTGTTTCAAATAACCGGTTAATCCTATAAAAATACCCGGTTTATTTGATATTCGAAAAATGCATATTTAAAAAAACCCGGCTTCAGCGAAACCTAAAAAACCGGTTAAAGCCGGTTTGACACAATTTCAAAAATGGGCTTGAATGTAGTTTCAAGTGGTCAGCCAACATACTGGCCAACGGATCGTCAAAAAATTCCTGATGTTATCGACTTTGGGATTATGAAAGGCGTGCCCAGCGAAATGATTGAAGTAGAAGCATCTCTGGATTTGTCTTCAGATCACTCGCCTACTATTATCACTATTTACTCACACACAACTACAACACCAACATGTGATTTACCGCTGACACCTGCACGTATTAACTGGCTGAAATACAAAAAATATTTGAGTGCTCATTGCACGGAAAATATGCCATTGAGAACACCTACTGACATAGAAAATTCTATTAGGTTGTTTGAAGCACATGCCAAACAAGCTGCTCTTAATGCTTCTTCAATTCAACCAAATCAACAAGCGAGATTTAACAATATTTTTTGTGCAGATGTAGAAAGGCTATTGACTGAAAAACGGAGAGCTCGACGAGAATGGCAACGTTACAGATCGCCTCAGCTAAAATTAAGGCTTAAGGAGTGTACCAAACAGCTAAGAAAAGTTTTACAATCACAAAAAACAGCTTCGCTGCAAAAATTTCTGCAAGAACTCGATGCAACACCGTCAACAGATTATTCGCTGTGGCGTGCAGCCAGAGGACTTAAAAGGCCAGTGATTTGTAAACCACCATTACGAGCATCAAATGGTGACTGGGCAAGAACTGATGCTGAAAAAGGTGATCTATTTGTTAAGCACCTAGAAAAAGTATTTACCCCGAATATTTCTGCTGATATTGTTGAACTGCCACCAGTCGTCTCTTTACCAGAAATACCGATGAGATTTAACATGACGGAGATTGAAAATACTATTACTAGTCTTAACACCAGAAAAGCCCCAGGTGTCGACAAAATAAGCAACAAAATGCTTCAACAACTGCCTTATATTGCAAAAAGAGTTATACTCTTCATTTTTAACAGTATTCTACGGCTGCAATACTATCCTGCAGAATGGAAGGTTTCGATGATTATTATGATACCAAAGCCCGGCAAGGATCATACGAAGGTTGAATCCTATCGGCCTATTAGTTTATTGCCCAACATTTCAAAACTATTTGAAAAGCTGTATATGAGCAAGCTGATGCCTATAGTGACTAGAAGTGGATGCATTCCAAATCATCAATTCGGTTTTCGCAGACAACATAGCACTATTGAACAAACTCACAGACTTGTGAACGTAGTTAGAGACACCTTTGAAAAAAAGAAATTTTGCTCTGCGCTCTTTATAGATGTTTCGCAAGCTTTCGATAAAGTATGGCACGAAGGTCTTATCCACAAATTAACACGCAATCTCCCCGCAAACATAGTCAAGCTTTTAAAAAGCTATTTAGAGGAACGAAAATTTGTAGTTAGGGAAGGTAATTTTTTAAGCCCTCCGCAGTCGATCGAAGCCGGAGTTCCCCAAGGCAGCATCTTCGGTCCCTTACTTTATTTAATTTATGCCTCTGACTTACCGTTAAGCAATAACATTCATACATCAACATTTGCTGATGATACAGCTTTTTTAAGCGTCCATGAAAATCCAGTAGAAGCTTCCATCAACTTACAAGGGTATATATCCAAATTGGAAAAATGGCTTAAACAATGGCGTATAAAAGTTAACGAACAGAAATGTGTACACGTCACTTTTACGTTGCGAAGGGAAACATGCCCGCCTATACAAATCAACACTGAGACTATTCCGCAGCATACTGTAGTCAAATATCTAGGCGTTCACCTTGATCGCCGTTTAACATGGAAATCGCATATAGACGCAAAGTTGATGCAAATGAAATTAAAAACTGCCCAAATTAATTGGCTTATGGGAAGAAATTCTATACTGAGCCTAGACTGTAAACTTCTACTATACAACGCGATCCTGAAACCAATATGGTCCTATGGAATCCAGTTATGGGGCACTGCCTCAGCATCGAATGTCGAAAGAATTCAAAGGCGACAGAATAAAATTCTACGTACAATAACAGCAGCCCCCTGGTATGTCAGAAACCATCGAATTCATAAAGACCTAGACGTTCCGTTGGTGAAGACAGTATTTTCAAAACACGCGAAAAAATATATAAAAAAACTTGAGTTGCACCCAAATCCACTTGCGCGCAATATTCTTCATTATAGAGGCCACACCCGGCTGAAAAGAAGGGATACTCTTTTTCTCAGCCGTTCACGAGAGATGTAAAACAACCAAAATTAACCGTTGAAATTAAAAATTTTGTTTAGCATTGGCTAAACTTACATTTAATATTTTTTAGATTTAAGATTTGAAAAACTTATTGATAATTTAATATAAATAATTAAAGATTCAATAAATAATAAAATTATCAAAAAAAAAAAAAAAAAAAAAAAAAAAAGCCGGTCGAATAATATTCGATCGATCTCCCTAATATCTCTTTATCTTCTTAAGAATCTTTCTGCTTGTTTTACTTTATCTAACATAAATTTGTCTTTATTAGTTAATCTCAGCTTGTTTAAATGATTGTCAATAATCGTTGTTAATTTATTTCTAGCTTCTTCTTTACTTTGTATTGTCAGTACAAAATCTTCCCCGTATTGTTAACATTGGAAACTCTTCTTTTTTAATTGGTAAGGCATGTTAATGTCCTAGTGAAAAACCCATTGTACATATAATGGTACATATATATATCTACGTCTGTCTTATTTACAAATCATTTATTATTATACTTAGATGTCTATTTTTTATATTTCTAAGATATTCGTATTTCTTTTCATGAATTATCCTTACCTTATTACATAATGATTCTGCTAATTTAGTGGCTTCTACCGAAAACAACGTTTGTTCTATTTGGCCAGTGTGGTTGAGAAATCTACAAAAGGGATGTATAAATATTAAATTTTTCCTTTGTTGCTCGAAATATGTTACCAATGTCTACCTATTATTTCTCTGATTATTAACATTTACGAACTTTAGCCTGTATAAATATTAACAAAATATTGATAATAAGCAATTCGTATTAATTTAAAAAAAATTACAATTAATTTACATATACAAAAAAGCAAAGGCCTCAGCTGGTGTTGTTGACTCTGCTGATGCTCTTAGTGCAATTAGGTTTTAATTTTATTTTCAAATTTTCCTATATAGCGGAGTGTTCCACCACAACTCTTTCAAAAATATATTGGTGTCTATTCCAGAAACCGCGTCGAAGAAGTGAAAATTTACATGGAAAACAAAAACAAAATTTAATACATTAAAAAAATTTGTTTTTGTTTATCAAATAAATTTTACTGCTTTTCATAGAGAGAGAAACGCGTTAAATTTCTCACGTATATTTAATTTTAGAAATGTAAGAAAAGCAAAAACAATTCTTGAATTTTTGTTTTTGTTTCCATGTAAATATTCACTTCTTCGAAGCGTTTTCTGGAATAGATATGATTATGAAGATTTCTATAGTGACGTGTTTTGTTGGAGCCGTTGAAAATGAAAATTTCTTTCTTAATAGGTTTTCCATACAAACATTTGTTTTTAAGTATTTTCAAATCTTTTTTCTTAAGTAGGAAACATCCAATAGCAAATTATGTTCTCGTAAACTATTGTAATTATACCCTTAAGTTGAATGATTTCTCTGTGATTTGTTTTTTCTTAAAATAAATACAAATTAGATTTAACCGACGTTCACACATGGTGTAAAATGGAAAAAGTGAAAGTCATCGCATGTGTTTCTTTCTCAATATAATTTCACACACAAACATGTGTTTACAATTAAAACCAGCATGTATATGCATGTGTTTCTTGCAGAGTTCGGATTTGCGCACTCCTTTTGCTCTTTACGCTTTGCGCATTTCTTAAAAGCGTATTAAAAATGCGCACAAGCGCAAAGAGCGGAGCGAAAAAAAAGGAGCAATTGGTATGCGCAGCGCAAGCGCATTCGATTTATTAGCGCCGCTCTTTGCGCAATGCGCATTTAAATTTTTTGCCTAGCGCTTTGCGCTGCGCATTGCGCATATTGAGCGGCGCATTACGCATGCTCTTTTTTATGATAACAGTGGTTCGTTTGAGTTTATTCATTGCTGCCACGAAAAAAAGTCTTTGCAGCCAAAATCTTCAA
Organism: Lypha dubia; assembly: GCA_947311025.1. Taxonomy (NCBI): domain Eukaryota; kingdom Metazoa; phylum Arthropoda; class Insecta; order Diptera; family Tachinidae; genus Lypha; species Lypha dubia. Next base: position 86,075,163 of record OX371261.1, read on the forward strand.
AAAATGTAACTAAATAAGAATAAAAGTAACCAGAATATTTTTTTAATGTTTATTAAAATGGTGTGTTTTATTTTTGAGTAAAATATCAATCATATTTGGCCTTTAAGGATTTATTCTTAATCCGTATTATTCTTAATATGTATAAAAATGATCTGATTGCATGATTCAATGACTATAAGGTAGTCTTAGAAGCCCACCTGACAATTCTTGCAAACCACTTGTTTTTAATTTCAGGTGTCAAATTTTTATTTGTATTTATTTATTAAATTTAAACTAAAAAATTTTTATTTAAAAAGAAAATTGTAAAATTTCTTAAAATGAATATAAAATAAATATGAGTTTGTATTTGAGCAAAATAGATGTGATATGTACAAAAGATTAGAGCTATTGGAAATGAACCTTTTTTAAAGCTCCCAAAAATCAAATCAAACTAAAATCGTGGAAAGAAGTCTTCACAAAAAATTTCATATGTGAAGCGCAAAATAGAAAGGGACCTAAGGGTAAAAACCGGTTTAGTTCAGGTGAGCCATTTTAAAGATTTAAATACGTGTATTTAATACGTGACTTCACTTTCATAAAACGCGCATATCTCTGGGAGGGAGCACTTTTGGGGCATGGGATCGGTCTCATTCGATGCTCAGATGTTGTCCACATAGAAAATTGATTTTTTACCCTTAGGTCCCTTTCTCTATGCGCTGTCACATATGCAAATTTTTTTTTAGAAATTTCAGTTTAAATAAGAAATATCCACAACAAATACATTTAGGTATGTTTTGTATGTAACTCTACTCATGTACGTTTATAACAAGAAGGCGACGAAAATTCTAAAAATAGAAGCACTTGAATATTTTCCTGAGTAATTTTTTTAATATTTTGTTGTATGTACATATGTATGTTCCTAGAAGACAAGCCCGAAAACACTGTAGTGAACCTGATGATGACATTTACATCATCTGTAGGTATGAATGAATGTACATTCACAAAAAATATTTAAAAATATTTCTTGCTCTTTTGGCTCTTTTTGCGCGTTGCGCAAAAAAATGCGCAGCGCAAAAAAAGCGCAAATAAAATTGCTCTTATTTGCGCTTGCTCTTTTTATGCGCAGCGCAAAAATAAATGCGCGGAGCAAGCGCAATAATAAATTGGCTCCGCTCTTTGCGTAAAGAGCGAAAAAGAGCAAAAAGAGCGGCGCTGCGCTGCGTTTTTTCGTACTCTGGTTTCTTGTACGTTTTACCCACATAGACAATTGTTTTTACATATTAAAAAGCATGCACATGCATATCTTTCTTCAGAATTTTTCCCACTCAAACAGGTGTTTATATTTTAAAAAGAATCATATGCATATCTAAAGTTAAATACACACTTTACTACATAGATTTATTGTTTTAATATAAATATCAGGGCTTAAAAACTAATATATTTACTAAAAAGTCCCAATATATACCATAATTTTATGTGAAAACTAGAAAAATTTTTACCTGATAACAAATACATTTAAAATATTCAAAAACAGTTGGCTGACTTCCAAAACGTCAATTGCTTTGTGTTTGAACAAAGCGGCACATTTCATAACAACGCAGCACAATGATTATACAATGCATACCATTTCAAAACGCCGCCGCCAAGTATTTTTAGCGCAGTAAGAAAGCAAACAAGGCATCGGTTTTATATTTCATTCATTGTTTTGGAACTTTGCATATGTATGTGATTTAAATACAGTATCAAACTTTGTATACGAACGTTTTGTTAGCAATATATTACAGAGAATTTATTTTCATTTTGTGTGCTATCAAAAAAATTTTATTACATAAATATTTCTGGCGCATAAGGTACTAAATATTTTATTTTTTTGCAAGTACATACATATGTATAATTTTTTTTTTAGAAAACTGTAGATATACATACATATGTATGTATATGTAGCCAATAGGAGATCTATCTGAAAAAGCGAAAGAAAAGAGAAACAAAGATTCTTTCGCGATCACAACACAAGAAAAATTTCCAGATGTTGTACTTCTACGTCTAGAAGCTAAACTACTTCTAGAAGATGAATATATTTACCAAAATTGTTTAATTAATAGAAAAGTTTTACTAGAGGTATCGTTATTCTATCGTTTCAACATTTTATGTGCATAATCAATTTTAAATTTAAAAATTTATAATAAAAGTTAACATATAATATTTATAATTTTTATATTGGACTTAATTAGAAACCTTAGTGTTCTTCATTAAAACCTCTTAATCTAAAGTAAACTTGAACCGAAAGTCTGTATTTTTTATATCCGCTTGTATATATGTACATACATATGTATAGTAATTTTTAACTCGAAAAACTTTAAAAAACCAACCCTTAGACCTTCGTACATACAAAAAAAATTCACGGGAGCCAATGTTTGGCACTTTTTGACAAAATGCGTGAATGTACACGAGACTCAAATTATAAGAAATTGAGTAAAAAACTTTTTTAACAAGTTTTAATACTTTACTTATGTACCAAAATCAGATAAAACTTCAAATGCATTTGATTTTTTATTATTCGCAAATAGACCAAAATATCCTTAAAATAAGTTTTAATTTACAAATACATCTCAGACAAAGAACAATTTATGTTAACAACATTGTTCAATTTATTTAAAGTACTTAAAGCTCGCAGTATAGGTTTACGCATGGCGTAATGTCTAACATGTGTCGATAGATAAAAAAATTCCTGTATCTAAGGGATCTAAAAGGTATACAAAAATTAATCAAATTTAATAAGTAAAATCTACCCGCAAACATCGTCAGACTTTTAAAAAACTATTTAATGGAACTTAAATTTATAGTTAGGGAAGGCAATTTTTTAAGCCTTCCGCAGTCGATTGTAGCCGGAGTCCCTTAAGGCAGTATATTCGGTACATTACTTTATTTAATATATGCCTTTGATTTACCGTTAATCAGTAACATTCACACGGCAGCATTTACTGATGATACAGCTTTTCTAAGCGTTCATAAAAATCCTGTAGAAGCTTTACGCAACTTACAAGGGGATACATCCGTATTAGAAAAATGGCTGGATAAAATTTAGTAAGCAGAAATTTGTATACCTCACTTTTACGTTGCGCAGGGAAATATGCCCGCCTATACAAATCAACACCGAGACTATACCGTAGCACACTGCAGTAAAATATCTAGGCGGTCATCTTGATCGTCGTTTAACATGGAAATCGCACATAGACGTAAAGTTGACACAAATTAAATTAAAAGCAGCCCAAATGATTTGGTTTATTGGGAGAAATTCTATACTACGCCTAGACTGTAAACTTCTATTATACAACGCGATCCTGAAACCAATATGGTCGTATGGAATCCAATTATGGTAAAAAAAATTCAAAGGCGACAAAATAAAATTCTACGTACAATAACAGCAGCTCCTGGTATATCCGAAATCAGCGAATTCACAAAGACCTTGATGTTCCGTTGGTGAAGACAGTATTTTCAAAACACTCCAAAAAATATATTAAAAAAACTTGAGTTGCACCCAAATCCACTTGCGCGCAATATTCTAGAGTATAGTGGTCACACCCGGCTGAGGAGGAGGGATACTCTTTCTCTCAGTCGTACACAAGAGATTTAAGACAACAAAAATCAACCGTTGAAACTAAAAACTTTTGTTTAGAATTGGCTAAACATACATTTAACATTTTTGTTTTTTAGATTTAAGATTTGAAAAACTTTTTGATGTTTCAATTTATAATTGAAGATTCAATAAATAATAAAATTATAAAAAAAAAAAAAAAATTAATAGTACTCACAATCAATAAAACCATTAATCAAATTATATATTGTCATGACTGAATTAAAGGATCTTTTAAGGTAAAGAAGCTTTAATCCTAAAAGCAAGCATGTAGCATGATATGTGGTAGATGACAATATAAAACTATTATTACGAAAAGCAAATTTTACAAACTTCTTCCGAATTCTTTCAATTCTGTCGGTATGGACACGGCAAATGGGGTTCCACACAAAGGAACAATATTCTAATTTAGAACGCACAAAACTCGTATAAAGTTAACTCAATGTTATAGGATCGCAAAAGTCGTTTCAGTTTCTCCTATAAAAGAGCATGCGGAATAAGCCTTAGGAATTATATAGTTCAAGTGGGCATTAAAATTAAGCGCAGAGTCCAGATCAACGCCAAGATCCAACATTTGGTATACAACTTTTAAGTTATTATCGCAAATTACGGTTACTAATATAAGACTTATGAAAACTCATTTGGTAATATTTATTTAAATTTAAAGATATATTATTAATATCACACCAGGACGATATACCATTAATTCAATTCTGTAGAGCTGGGGCATCAGAAATTCTTTCTTTCAAAACGTTAAGGTCATCGGAATATAGTAAAAATTGAGAACCTGAATAAGCATGTCTAATATCTTTATAAAAATTAACAGCAAAGGACCTAATATGCTTCCTTGAGGTACCCCGGAAGTAGCAGTATACCTTAACGATGTAAAATTTTCTACACTAACCCATCATAACTAATTTTGTAACCAGTCGGTTTTAAAGTTTTATATCCTGAACTTAATGCATATAGTCTCACCTAGTAAACAAAAAAAAACAAAAAAAAATGCCTTCTCTCGAAATGGTCCACTGTGCGCCGTATCTCTATCTCTCTTCTCTCCCTTCTCTTCTTCACCTTTTGCATAATAATGAAAGTCCGGCTCAAAAATAATTAATTAGATCTGTTTTTCTCTAATCATGGTGATTTTTAAAAAATGATGTAAAAAAAACAATCTTTTTAATTATTGGTACTTCGTTGCACTTATAAATCGAATTATTTATTTTGTGGAAATATCAGGGCGTTTGTTTTGCATTCATCGTAGATTCATTAGATTTTTTATATTAGATTTTAACAGCAAAATTTTTCGCCACCAATAGAGACAATCATTCGTACCAATTCCCAGGAAAGTATTTAAATTCATATCAAAACTTTTTAGAGCTTTTACAACAAAGGTGGATAGTGTGTTTGAATTAAATAACACTTCGACCTCACCTCCGATATCCTTTGTGTATTAAATGTGCAAAACTTTATAGGCATAATTCAATTTATAAATAAGTCAAATTCCATCCGTTATAATCCACATCCAAATTAGCTGTTGTATATTTTAGGACTTACGTATGTAGGTATATTCTTGAAATTGTAATCTTTTTATACCTATACTAAACTTAAACATATAATGCAGATAAATAATTTTATTGGTGTTGGTGGGAAGGGGAAATTTCTGCGCCTGCGCTAAATACATACCAGAAACTGCAATGCTCTGGCGTAACTATCATTATAAAATTATAATAATACCCTTACTTTTGATAATATTGTGACGAGGTGCATTGATATTAAAAAAAGGATATTTCAAAACTGAAAGTTACGAACTGTAATCATTCATTTGTTTGACAAGACTTTCTTGCACCATGGTCCCATAAATTTTTATACCCTTCACTAAAAATGGTATGGGTATTTATAGGATTGTCATTACGTGTGTAATTTTCACAATATTTATGTGAGGTACGTATAGTATATATATTCTGAATTATTATAGGTACGGAAGTTGAATGAGAAATGTCCGTCTGTAAGTCTGTCTATACGTGAAATTGATTTTCCGAAGACACTAGAGGAGCTAGAGATTTGGGTCTTGGACTGAAATGTAAGGATTTTTCTTAAGATGCTGCGTATTGAAAACCTGCAAAAATAAAATATCGTCTCTGATATTGAATTATATATATAAATAAATGAAGATATATACATATATAACACCTTCAATAATAAATTTATAAATACATGAGGTGCCCCAGTGTTGAATATGGAGTCTTTCGATTATAATTCAACGCACGAACCACCGTGGTACTGTGGCTTGTTAGTGTTATGTGCATATTAAATTAATATCGTACAGACCCCTTTTTGTTCAGTGATGGATGGAAAATTGTACAATATTTTAGACAGTCTGTATATTTTGTACATATGTACTCGTATATAGCACTGAAAAATATATTAAAGTGTGTTCAAGTATGCAGTTTAAACTTACTTTTTATATTGTTTGAAATGTTATATATATAAGAGAAAAGAAAGTCTATATTATATTCAGTGAATTACATATTTATGCAATGGTGAAGGGAAATAACATTCTGTACAGCCGAATATACTATTACTTGTTCTTAATGCGGTCGGAAATGTTTTTTATTCGAGGAGCAATACACATCAAATTTTAAAACATTCACTGTTTTAGTTGCGGAAATAATTGAAAATAAATAATTACATCAGAAGTTTTATTTTATGCTAGGAGTGAACCACAGCAAATTTTAAGTGATTCAATATTGTAGTCACGACAATATATTAATATTAATAATTTCTTTGTATGGGTTAACCCTTATCACGATCCAATTATTTTATTAAATTGCACTTTGTTGTGCAGCTATTTTAATAATAATATTTTTTTTTGTATTGGTTGTACGCTTCAAGGTTTCGCTAGAGAGTGTACTAACTTCTAGGAGTAAGCCGAAGAAATTTCAGTATATTCGTTGTTAGATATATAATTATTAGTATTTAATTTCTATTCGCCTCCAATATAAACAAAATTATCCTATTGGAATTTCCCGGTTATCAGTGCTACGATTATATATATGTGAAAAAAGAGACCTAGTGTGTCAAAAAACGGATTTGGACTTAAGAGTGGATTCTCGTACCTAAAAGGGTGTAGAATAAGATGAAATGAGTTTTTCTCAAAACTTCATTTTCACACACTAGGTCCCGGAGAAGGTCACATTTATATATATATATATATATATATATATATATATATATATATATATATATATATATATATATATCTAGATGCAGTTGAAAGATATGGTGTTTTCTTGTCAAACGTGGCAAAAAAAATTCCTTTTCGGCTCTGAAAATTTAAAATATTTGGCGATATTTTTGTCTACTTTTTTAATATGCAATTAAAAATATTATTTGCTATTAACATAGCGAGGAAATTAAATAATAATAAAATAGAAATATATGTGCACTATCAGCCGGTTACTTAGTTCAATAATATCAATCGATTTCAAAATGGATTTGGAAAGTAGACAATTATATATGTTATTTGTTTTTGTTTATAATATTATGTTTGAACTGCAATATATGAATATGAGAATATATTTTTCTTCAAAATATGATTTTTCCCGCAAATTATGATTTTCTTCTCACAGCTTCTTTTAACCATATAACATTCTTGTTCCTATGGTAGGTTTTTTGCAACTCATACTTATACACTTACATACATCTATGCACACAACTTTTGAAACTTACATTTTAAGATGGAAATAATATTAAGATGTATGTGTCAGATTGGGATTATTATTTTCTTATGACAGGAAAGGATAAAGGAAATGTGTTTAAATTTTATTAACTATAGCGTGTTTTGCCTGAAATGGTGCCATTGTGTGAGAGTAAATAAAAGCAAGAAAGTATGTGTTGAAATGGAGTCTAACATACAGACGAAATTTTTCAAACACAAATATTGTGAGTGTTTGTTATAATAGAGTTCAGTTGTTTATACACTTACAACTTATAAATACATAAAATGTATTTTCCTTATTTATATCCTTTATCTATGAGAAGTATTGACGTATGATGCGTTTAAACCGATAAACAGGAAATTGAAATGTGGTTTTTATATATCCCACGAAGACAGTTTGAATTATAATGTTAAATTAGAAAAAAATAACAATAAGAATATTTACGCGGAACTACCCTGTAATTTTTTCGTGACAATATACCCCAAAAGTGGCAGTACTATACAATGTGGACTGGTTATAAAACTATCCACATTGATCCTATACTCTGAAGACTGGTTATAAAACTATCCACATTGATCCTACACTCGAAAGACTGGTTATAAAACTATCCACGTTGATCCTATACTCGGAAGACTGGTTCTAAAACTGTGGAAAATTTTACTGTCACTTTGTGCAGGCACTTAGCTGTCTTTTTGTATCGTAGATGGTGGATAGTAAAAAATGTATGTCATTAAGCACACATAGCTTAAGTAGTACAATGTACAAGTACCAGTGAGTGTAGCTGAGTGGGTTGAGATGTTGATTAGCAGTCGGAAGGTTGCTAGTTCAATTCTCAATACAGTCAAAATACATTTACAAAAATAGTGCAATGTTACGCATCCTTACTAAGTTACAAGTGGGCTGTAGGAACATTATTGTACTGCAGTGGGAATAACCAGGATGAAGATGACTAGGGTGAAGATAAATAAAATAATAAGAATAATAATAAAAAATTAGCTGAAAGCAAAATTTAATTATTATATTAATTAATTATTATTATCTTTTTAATTAATAAATGAATTTGTTATGTTTTTTTTTTGACGAAATAATTTTTTTTTTAAGTTAAATAAATTATAAAATGACTTTTATTTCATAAAAAATAGGGAATGATTTGGGGTTTTTAAGGGAGTGGTTTGGCAGGTATAAGGAGACAGTTAAGGGTAAGCCAAGAAGAACCGGCTTATGAACTGTCTTTTTGTGGCCTCTTTGTGACAATTAAACCCATCGTAGGACATCCCCTTGTTAAAGTGGCCAGTCATATGGCTAGCATTCGGACTGGTTGTGTCATAAAGGGGCTAGTATTATAACCAGCTCGGAGACAGCCACTTGAACTACAGGGTATATACACATACACATACATATATGTATGTACATCCATATGATTGTGCGAAAAAGTATTACATTATAGAAACGGACACTCTCATTTTAAGTTAAATTATTTTTCTCAAATAATCCTTAGGGAGATTATAGATCTTGTAGGTATAAGTATATATATGTATGTACTTTAAATAAATGACTGCATTATAATATGAAGACGTTTTGAATTGAACTCATAAATAACAGCTAACTACACTCGGTCTTAAGGTTTAAACACATTCGCCACAGCAGACTACACGAACACAAGAACACAAATGCTGCTAGCTACCGTTGTAGCCGTTTAGCAGCTACTTAATTATTTTGTATACGACAGATACACAGTAAACAGCTGATCCAAGAATTGTTGCAACGATTCATTTATGTATATTACAGTGGTGCATATTTAGCGCTTTTCCTTTTTTAAAGTTCGTTGGGGCGAATTGTATACGGCAAATTGAATTCGCCACTCACATTACTTTGTATGGATTCGCTTTAACATAAACAGAAAAAATTCATCTCATGGATCTCTTTTGGCTCCGGAGTTACGGGCTCAAAACTTACTTTTTATTGGCCATAACTCCTAGAATATGGAACGGATATAAGCGATGTGGATATAAATCTTCTCCAAAATACCTTTATACTGGTATACAAATATTTTAAAACAATTTACCCATTGTGATTGAAATTCAATTTTAAAATTTTTTATCTGACTTTTCACTTGTACAGAGAACTTACCATGCTTTTATTTTGTGTATATATGAAAGCTGTCACCGATGAAATACGTAAGATATGCTTCTTTAATGATGATTTTAAGAATTAAATGAGTTATATAGAGCATTTTGAAATGATACCTACATATGTCGTTTATATTCGTTCTATATTGTAGGACTTATGATCAATAATATATTAAAGTTTTTAAACCCGTAACTGCGGAATCAAGAGAGCGCCGAAAAAATTAAACAAAATTTTTTAGGTAAAAAAGGGCTATTACCCTGAGATTTTTTTTTAATCTTTAACAATGTTGGTATTTTTGACTCAAATCAATATTCTATATAACAATAAAGCTAATAAAAATTATTTATGCATATATATTATAACATTTTCATTTTGTAATTTTCTTTTTTACTTTACAATAAAAAATATTTCTAATCACTAATTTGCTTTACATATTTTGTTATATTGTCAACACGGTTTTGTGGCCATCAGAAATAGAAATTAGTTTAATTCGACTACACCACAGACGTAGCATGGACAAAAACCTTTTGCCGTGTTGCCTTGCTGTCTTCAATATAATCATTCTCATATGCACACATGTATTCTAATTTTGACAGGTGGTAGTCGGTAGTCTGCTGTGGCGAAGGTGTTTAAAGTTTTACGATTAATATATACATACATATATGTACATTAGAGCGACTCAACTTGTATGGAAGAGAAAAAAGGGATTTTGTTACCCCTCTGAAAATAAAGCTTGATATGTGTTATGATGATTGCCAAAATATTTTGGTTCTAGCGTTGACCATCCGTGAGCTGGACCATTTTTACAAAAAGTCTTCTTTTCAGTTTTTCGAATTTTTTTGTACTTTGCTTTGTATCATCGCAAAGAGTTTTTGAAGCAGCATCCAATGGTATATAAAACTTGACCACTTGTGACCTACTTATTGAGATATTTAACTAAATACATACATTTTTTCGTTTCGGATTTTCATACAAATTCTACGTATTTGGAAATAATGTTTTGCTTTTCAAATTGAATCTGTTTAAAAATAATGTTAATTTATATTTTTTTTAATTATTCACATAAAACGCCAAAATCGCGATATATTTTATCTGTTTTTTAACATTTGTAGGCAATATGGGTATCAAATTGCTCATTTTTCAATTATAATAATCTGGTGATAAGCAAAAGATCTGTGATCTATGAATTGTCCGTTGTTTGTTTTGTTGGTGAATTGTTGTAGTCGTGCATATGCCTGGTAATGAATTTGCCTTCATTTAGACAACCTTAATTTTACTAAGACAATTTTCCAGTAACAACTTTTTGATGATAACAAAGACAGATACAAATCGAACATAATTACATCGGTCAATATAAAGACTAAATAAAGTAAAAGAAAATTTGCAAACGCAAATAAAACAAAGAAACATAACCAACAACCTACATTTATACATGTATAAGTATGTATGAATTATGGGAATACCAAAACAAAAGAAAATCACACACCAAAAAAATAGAAAAATTAACTACAGAATAAAAAAATAGAAATAAAACTAGGCATCAAAAAACAAAACTATTCGATCACAATAAACAAACAAAACAAACAACAGGCATTTACTTGTGTAAAAGGCGAGTTCATATCCCACACTATCAAAATTTACATAAAAATGGCGTCGGGAAATATGTACTAAATTTGACAGTGTGGGAGAATTACAACTTTGCCCGAATTCGCCACTACATCCACCTGGTAATAAATTCGTCTTGATATTTAACTTAAAGTTTTGTAGCCACTCTATTAGTGCCAATGCATTGCAAACAAATTACAGGTGTAGTAACGCCTGGACATTTGACACTTGACAGATAAGATGCTACCATTTTTATTCAAGTTGCATTTGCGTTTACAATTAGTGGCATGGCAAAACTAACAGGTACGCGCAGTTCGACAACAAGTACAACAATCTAAAAACAACATGTATATTGTTGGTATAAAGCACTCGCTTCATATCACAACACACAAACAAATTTAAAGCATTTTAATACGAATGAGTACCAAACTGTAACCAATTTTTATGTACTCTCTTCAAACTACATCAGTTTGTATGAAAATTTGCTATAAAGCGAGCTCAGTCAGCTGTGCTAGTAAGCTCACCTGTTGCATACGCCTTTAAATTTGTTGCATGTATTTATATTATTGTTTATATCTACGCATAATTTTTTTGGCAATAGCACGTGTATTATTGTAATCAAAAAACGTTTTCACTTCTGTCGGCTTTCCCGGAGTGCTTTGCCAACCCGTAGTTCTTTTTTTTTTTGGGCGCTCTAATGTACATATATACAAAAATGCGAATAAAACACTACCTGATGAATGATTTATGTGAAGATTATCTTCAAGCAACGAACATCTGCATTGAAAATTACTTTCAAAAACTTGTTATATCATCTGTCTATTTCCAATTATCGAGAGTCCATCAATATACGTTTTTTTATAAAACACTTGGCCCCCGTTTTCTAGCAGCCGGCGACTACAATGCTAAACACACATTCTGGGGTTCACTCCTAAGGGACCAGTTTTGTTTGACGTCGTTTCTAAAGTGGGTTTGAACGTAGTGTCAAGTGGTCAACCAACATATTGGCCAACAGATCGAAAAAAATTCCTGATGTTATTGACTTAGGAATAGCAAAAGGTGTACCCAGCGAGATGGTTGAAGTTGAAGCATCTTTGGATTTATCTTCAGATCACTCACCTATAATCGTCACTATTTACTCACTCACAACTGTAACACCAACATGTGATTTACCGATGACATCTGAACATGTTAACTGGCTGAAATACAGAAAATATCTGAGTGCTCATTGCTCGGAAAGAATGCTAAGAACAACTTCTGACATAGACGATTCCCTTAGGTTGTTTGAAGCGCACGTTAAACAAGCTGCTTTTAATGCTTCTTCAAATAAAACAAATCAACAAATAAGATATATCAGTATTTTTTCTGTAGATATAGAAAGGCTATTGACTGAAAAACGGAGAGCACGACGAAATTGGCAACGTTACAGATTCCCTCAATTAAAGTTAAGCTTGAAGGAATGTACCAAACAGCTCAGAAAAGTTTTACAAACACAAAAAACAGCTTCGCTGCAAAAATTTCTACAAGAACTCGATGCAACACCACAAACTGACTATTCGCTGTGGCGTGAAGCCAGAGGACTTAACCTTCGTATACTCACGTCTAAATATAAAACACGTACATATACTCGCTCCCGGTCTGTCAGACCGATGTTTTGCAGGGCATACAAAACTTAAACAGTTTATAGAAAATTATATAAGGAATAAAATATATAAGCTTAATCTAGTCAGAAATAGCACAGTAGCAATCATAACACAGCATAATGGCATTGTCTTCTGTAAGGTTTTAGCTTGGCCTTTTACACCAGGAATTTGAGTGACTAAATTTTTGGAACGTGTTCTAACAGCTGCTGAAGGGGCATGTTAAAGTTGCTAGAAGTAGAAAAATTTCCGGTTCACAATCCGAATAGTTTTCCTGCTCTATATTACTTTTTCAACATTTACTGCAGCCGAATCCTCATATTCACTGTCGCTGCTTAGGTCGTAGTCTGAAATTGGCTCACCATCCTCTAACATTAATCTTATTTGTTCTTCGTCCATTTTGATCTAAAATTAATACCTGTAAGTAGTAGTGCAATTAAACTATATAAAAATTATGAAATATGTTTAAATATTACTTACCTAAACCCGATACAACAATATTCACGTCGGTATCACAGACCAATTTTTGCCGTATGCACACACTGGTCTTGCTTTCACAAACTTTGAAACCGCATTTATTTAAGTTTATTTAGAATGATGAAGCTAGCAGAAATTAAAATACGCTCGCGCTTTGTTTTCTTAGGAAAAAAATAAAATACTAAAAGTCGGTCTCACAGACCGTATGCGTGAGTATAGGAAGGTTAAAAGGCCAGTGATTTGCAAACCTCCGTTACGAGATTCGAATGGTGACTGGGCAAGAATTGATGCTAAAAACGGTGATCTATTTGTTAAGCATTTATAAAGTATTTCTGCTGATATTGTTGAACTGCCAACAGTCGTCTCTTTATCAGAAATACCGCTGAGATTTAATATGGTGGATATTGAAAATACTATTACTAGTCTTAACACCAGACAAAATAATCAACAAAATGCTTCAAGAATTGCCTTTCATTGCGAAAATAATAATGCTATTCATATTTAATGGTATTTTACGTCTGCAATACTAGTCGGCAGAATGGAAGGTATCGATGATTACTATGATACCAAAGCCCGGCAAGGATCATACGAAGTTTGAATCCTATCGCCCTATTAAATTATGTACTAACCAGCACTGTTTCATTGTAGAATAAAAATTTAATTAAAAATTAATTCTCATATTCTATTTCTGTTGAAAACTGGTTAAATAGTTGATATTCTTCTCAATTAGTATCCACTTTACGAAAATTGTAAAGATGGACAATTGAACGCTGATGAGAGGTGTAGCGGCCTTGAAATCAGTACTGATACGTTCTGCTAAAAACTGATTGGATATAAATAATAATATTTTCAAACACAAAAAAACTCTTAGTAATTTTGAATTTTCATTAATTCAATAAAACTGAACTTGAGCCTGATAATATTACTTTTCATATGTAAATCAATATAAGTTCAAATAATAATTACGTTTATTCGTAATTATAATAATATAAAAATATTAATTCCGCTTGGGCACGAGCTATAAATACCCTAATAGCAGGGGTCACAGTAATATGTGAATTTCCCTAATATAGAGTAAAAACAACAAAAACGTTAAAATACAAAGTAGAATACTTTGATGATAACGGACTATGAGTTTGTGTTGATTATTAGTTCCAAACAGTAATGAGGGAATTTCGTACTAACCAGCACTGTTTCATTGTAGAATAAAAATTTAATTAAAAATTAATTCTCATATTCTATTTCTGTTGAAAACTGGTTAAATAGTTGATATTCTTCTCAATTAGTATCCACTTTACGAAAATTGTAAAGATGGACAATTGAACGCTGATGAGAGGTGTAGCGGCCTTGAAATCAGTACTGATACGTTCTGCTAAAAACTGATTGGATATAAATAATAATATTTTCAAACACAAAAAAACTCTTAGTAATTTTGAATTTTCATTAATTCAATAAAAATGAACTTGAGCCTGATAATATTACTTTTCATATGTAAATCAATATAAGTTCAAATAATAATTACGTTTATTCGTAATTATAATAATATAAAAATATTAATTCCGCTTGGGCACGAGCTATAAATACCCTAATAGCAGGGGTCACAGTAATATGTGAATTTCCCTAATATAGAGTAAAAACAACAAAAACGTTAAAATACAAAGTAGAATACTTTGATGATAACGGACTATGAGTTTGTGTTGATTATTAGTTCCAAACAGTAATGAGGGAATTTCGTACTAACCAGCACTGTTTCATTGTAGAATAAAAATTTAATTAAAAATTAATTCTCATATTCTATTTCTGTTGAAAACTGGTTAAATAGTTGATATTCTTCTCAATTAGTATCCACTTTACGAAAATTGTAAAGATGGACAATTGAACGCTGATGAGAGGTGTAGCGGCCTTGAAATCAGTACTGATACGTTCTGCTAAAAACTGATTGGATATAAATAATAATATTTTCAAGCACAAAAAAACTCTTAGTAATTTTGAATTTTCATTAATTCAATAAAACTGAACTTGAGCCTGATAATATTACTTTTCATATGTAAATCAATATAAGTTCAAATAATAATTACGTTTATTCGTAATTATAATAATATAAAAATATTAATTCCGCTTGGGCACGAGCTATAAATACCCTAATAGCAGGGGTCACAGTAATATGTGAATTTCCCTAATATAGAGTAAAAACAACAAAAACGTTAAAATACAAAGTAGAATACTTTGATGATAACGGACTATGAGTTTGTGTTGATTATTAGTTCCAAACAGTAATGAGGGAATTTCGTACTAACCAGCACTGTTTCATTGTAGAATAAAAATTTAATTAAAAATTAATTCTCATATTCTATTTCTGTTGAAAACTGGTTAAATAGTTGATATTCTTCTCAATTAGTATCCACTTTACGAAAATTGTAAAGATGGACAATTGAACGCTGATGAGAGGTGTAGCGGCCTTGAAATCAGTACTGATACGTTCTGCTAAAAACTGATTGGATATAAATAATAATATTTTCAAACACAAAAAAACTCTTAGTAATTTTGAATTTTCATTAATTCAATAAAACTGAACTTGAGCCTGATAATATTACTTTTCATATGTAAATCAATATAAGTTCAAATAATAATTACGTTTATTCGTAATTATAATAATATAAAAATATTAATTCCGCTTGGGCACGAGCTATAAATACCCTAATAGCAGGGGTCACAGTAATATGTGAATTTCCCTAATATAGAGTAAAAACAACAAAAACGTTAAAATACAAAGTAGAATATTTTGATGATAACGGACTATGAGTTTGTGTTGATTATTAGTTCCAAACAGTAATGAGGGAATTTCGTACTAACCAGCACTGTTTCATTGTAGAATAAAAATTTAATTAAAAATTAATTCTCATATTCTATTTCTGTTGAAAACTGGTTAAATAGTTGATATTCTTCTCAATTAGTATCCACTTTACGAAAATTGTAAAGATGGACAATTGAACGCTGATGAGAGGTGTAGCGGCCTTGAAATCAGTACTGATACGTTCTGCTAAAAACTGATTGGATATAAATAATAATATTTTCAAACACAAAAAAACTCTTAGTAATTTTGAATTTTCATTAATTCAATAAAAATGAACTTGAGCCTGATAATATTACTTTTCATATGTAAATCAATATAAGTTCAAATAATAATTACGTTTATTCGTAATTATAATAATATAAAAATATTAATTCCGCTTGGGCACGAGCTATAAATACCCTAATAGCAGGGGTCACAGTAATATGTGAATTTCCCTAATATAGAGTAAAAACAACAAAAACGTTAAAATACAAAGTAGAATACTTTGATGATAACGGACTATGAGTTTGTGTTGATTATTAGTTCCAAACAGTAATGAGGGAATTTCGTACTAACCAGCACTGTTTCATTGTAGAATAAAAATTTAATTAAAAATTAATTCTCATATTCTATTTCTGTTGAAAACTGGTTAAATAGTTGATATTCTTCTCAATTAGTATCCACTTTACGAAAATTGTAAAGATGGACAATTGAACGCTGATGAGAGGTGTAGCGGCCTTGAAATCAGTACTGATACGTTCTGCTAAAAACTGATTGGATATAAATAATAATATTTTCAAACACAAAAAAACTCTTAGTAATTTTGAATTTTCATTAATTCAATAAAACTGAACTTGAGCCTGATAATATTACTTTTCATATGTAAATCAATATAAGTTCAAATAATAATTACGTTTATTCGTAATTATAATAATATAAAAATATTAATTCCGCTTGGGCACGAGCTATAAATACCCTAATAGCAGGGGTCACAGTAATATGTGAATTTCCCTAATATAGAGTAAAAACAACAAAAACGTTAAAATACAAAGTAGAATACTTTGATGATAACGGACTATGAGTTTGTGTTGATTATTAGTTCCAAACAGTAATGAGGGAATTTCGTACTAACCAGCACTGTTTCATTGTAGAATAAAAATTTAATTAAAAATTAATTCTCATATTCTATTTCTGTTGAAAACTGGTTAAATAGTTGATATTCTTCTCAATTAGTATCCACTTTACGAAAATTGTAAAGATGGACAATTGAACGCTGATGAGAGGTGTAGCGGCCTTGAAATCAGTACTGATACGTTCTGCTAAAAACTGATTGGATATAAATAATAATATTTTCAAACACAAAAAAACTCTTAGTAATTTTGAATTTTCATTAATTCAATAAAACTGAACTTGAGCCTGATAATATTACTTTTCATATGTAAATCAATATAAGTTCAAATAATAATTACGTTTATTCGTAATTATAATAATATAAAAATATTAATTCCGCTTGGGCACGAGCTATAAATACCCTAATAGCAGGGGTCACAGTAATATGTGAATTTCCCTAATATAGAGTAAAAACAACAAAAACGTTCAAATACAAAGTAGAATATTTTGATGATAACGGACTATGAGTTTGTGTTGATTATTAGTTCCAAACAGTAATGAGGGAATTTCGTACTAACCAGCACTGTTTCATTGTAGAATAAAAATTTAATTAAAAATTAATTCTCATATTCTATTTCTGTTGAAAACTGGTTAAATAGTTGATATTCTTCTCAATTAGTATCCACTTTACGAAAATTGTAAAGATGGACAATTGAACGCTGATGAGAGGTGTAGCGGCCTTGAAATTAGTACTGATACGTTCTGCTAAAAACTGATTGTATATAAATAATAATATTTTCAAACACAAAAAAACTCTTAGTAATTTTGAATTTTCATTAATTCAATAAAACTGAACTTGAGCCTGATAATATTACTTTTCATATGTAAATCAATATAAGTTCAAATAATAATTACGTTTATTCGTAATTATAATAATATAAAAATATTAATTCCGCTTGGGCACGAGCTATAAATACCCTAATAGCAGGGGTCACAGTAATATGTGAATTTCCCTAATATAGAGTAAAAACAACAAAAACGTTAAAATACAAAGTAGAATACTTTGATGATAACGGACTATGAGTTTGTGTTGATTATTAGTTCCAAACAGTAATGAGGGAATTTCGTACTAACCAGCACTGTTTCATTGTAGAATAAAAATTTAATTAAAAATTAATTCTCATATTCTATTTCTGTTGAAAACTGGTTAAATAGTTGATATTCTTCTCAATTAGTATCCACTTTACGAAAATTGTAAAGATGGACAATTGAACGCTGATGAGAGGTGTAGCGGCCTTGAAATCAGTACTGATACGTTCTGCTAAAAACTGATTGGATATAAATAATAATATTTTCAAACACAAAAAAACTCTTAGTAATTTTGAATTTTCATTAATTCAATAAAACTGAACTTGAGCCTGATAATATTACTTTTCATATGTAAATCAATATAAGTTCAAATAATAATTACGTTTATTCGTAATTATAATAATATAAAAATATTAATTCCGCTTGGGCACGAGCTATAAATACCCTAATAGCAGGGGTCACAGTAATATGTGAATTTCCCTAATATAGAGTAAAAACAACAAAAACGTTAAAATACAAAGTAGAATACTTTGATGATAACGGACTATGAGTTTGTGTTGATTATTAGTTCCAAACAGTAATGAGGGAATTTCGTACTAACCAGCACTGTTTCATTGTAGAATAAAAATTTAATTAAAAATTAATTCTCATATTCTATTTCTGTTGAAAACTGGTTAAATAGTTGATATTCTTCTCAATTAGTATCCACTTTACGAAAATTGTAAAGATGGACAATTGAACGCTGATGAGAGGTGTAGCGGCCTTGAAATCAGTACTGATACGTTCTGCTAAAAACTGATTGGATATAAATAATAATATTTTCAAACACAAAAAAACTCTTAGTAATTTTGAATTTTCATTAATTCAATAAAACTGAACTTGAGCCTGATAATATTACTTTTCATATGTAAATCAATATAAGTTCAAATAATAATTACGTTTATTCGTAATTATAATAATATAAAAATATTAATTCCGCTTGGGCACGAGCTATAAATACCCTAATAGCAGGGGTCACAGTAATATGTGAATTTCCCTAATATAGAGTAAAAACAACAAAAACGTTAAAATACAAAGTAGAATACTTTGATGATAACGGACTATGAGTTTGTGTTGATTATTAGTTCCAAACAGTAATGAGGGAATTTCGTACTAACCAGCACTGTTTCATTGTAGAATAAAAATTTAATTAAAAATTAATTCTCATATTCTATTTCTGTTAAAAACTGGTTAAATAGTTGATATTCTTCTCAATTAGTATCCACTTTACGAAAATTGTAAAGATGGACAATTGAACGCTGATGAGAGGTGTAGCGGCCTTGAAATCAGTACTGATACGTTCTGCTAAAAACTGATTGGATATAAATAATAATATTTTCAAACACAAAAAAACTCTTAGTAATTTTGAATTTTCATTAATTCAATAAAACTGAACTTGAGCCTGATAATATTACTTTTCATATGTAAATCAATATAAGTTCAAATAATAATTACGTTTATTCGTAATTATAATAATATAAAAATATTCTTTAGTAATTTTAGTTCTTAAGATCTAATTTATAACGAATTTTGAAAAATTTAATAAAGAATACTACTAAAACTAAAAAAAAGGGCGTATAAAAGTTAACGAGCTGTAACGATTTCTTTTCATTGATGAACTTCGGTGGGAACTGACTACCTAGTAATCCGGCTGTGCTCGTCGATGGGTGTGGTTATGTTGCGTTCCCAATTATCTTATATGTAAATCGTCACAAAAGACTTAAAATTTTAGGTAGTATATGGTATAAATAAAAATGGTGACTTATAAGAATAATTGAATTAGAAAAAAAATATTTGATGTTATGTATACATTTACATATGGACGTATATGTAAGTATATGGCCTTAGATGGAGTTGGACACATAAACACACAAACCCTCCCTCCATGCTGATAAAGATAAACTAGTAATATCAGCCCGATTTGTTACTAAATCCGCATTTATCTACCCCATACTTAAATTTCACTTTTCGTATCAAAAAAAAAAAATTTAAGTTTAGTTCATTATTGCAAACGTTATAATAAAATTTATTAAAATTAACGAAATTAGGGTTAAGTTAAGAATATGTTATAAAAGAAAATTTTAGTATCGATATTAAGTTTTGTTTTTGTTAATAAATTGATGACCATTATAAGAAGGAAAATTTATTGGAAAAAAAAATTTTTTTTTTTTTTTTTTTTTTTATAAATGAAAATTATTTACTGTGTAATGATGTTTACAGCAATTAAATATTAATATTATACATATGTAAGAAAACTTACTTTTTCTTAAATCCAACGTTGTCCACAGGCGCCGGAAGACCGTTGAGATTTCATGCGTTTTTATTTATTCTGAAGAAGTATAATTTAATTTAGCTGCATTGGTGTGGTAAATAATTTACCTCAGTGTAAGTTTGATTTGATTTTGATTAATTATGGTGGAACAAAAAAAAATTTCACAACAAAACAAAAACAAAATTAAAGGTATGTTAATAGTTAGATGACCATTTTACGAAAAGATTTACAATATAAAAAAAAATAAACATTTATAACATTTAACTTTACACGCGAACAACAAAAACAACTTTAAATAAAAAAATTTATATTAAATCTATAAATAAAAAAATTTGTCGCAAAAATTTTTAATCGAGAAAAAAACAAAAAATTTAATGGAAGATCTTAACCAAAAATTTATGGTTTAAAGTTTCTTCTTTCTTCTTGTAATTGCCTTAGCAATTAGTTCTTGCAAATAAAATTGGTAAATTTGATGATATGTCAGAATGGTGAAAAGGTTCCTTAACAATGTCCCCCGCAGGATCTCCCCACGATATAAATGATAAAAAAAAACCAACTTGATTTAGTCGTACAGCCAATTCCTTAATTAATAGTAAAAATCCAAAAAAAAATCTACAAGAAAATTAAGTAAAAGTTCTGTTAGAAAATGTTCCTAATTGAACAAAACTATGAATTTCCTTACCTTGATATAAAGGATACCACGATTGTGAATCCTAATTAATTTTATTCCTTCAGTATTGAAATGATAATTATTTATATATATATTTTTCTTTGTCTTTAAGCAACCTTCTTCTATTGAGTTTCCTGACGTTAATAAAAATTTTCATATCTAGGTCTATTTATTTTTTTCAATTTGTAATACAAAAATCAATGCCTATTAAAAAAATAATTATAATTTACAACTCATATTCATTTTAATTTTCAGAAGTAAATTCCTAGCCTCAAACAAAAAATATTAGTAAAAAAAACAAAAGTACGTATCTAAAATGTACCGAAATTCGTCGCCATCACAGAGCAGAAATGTGTACACGTCACTTTTACGTTGCCCGCTTATAAAAATTAATACCGAGTCTATACCACAACACACTGTAGTCAAATATCTAGGCGTTCATCTTGATCGTCGTTTATACATCGCAAGTAGACGCAAAGTTAACACAAAAAAAATTAAAAACAGCCCAATGAATTGGCTTACTGGAAGAAATTCTATACTAAGCCAGCAAACTTCTATTATACAACGCGATCCAGTAACCAATATGGTCCTATGGAATCCAGTTATGGGGCACTGCCTCAGCATCGAATGTCAAAAACATTCAAAGGCGACAGAATAAAATTCTACGTACAATAACAGCAGCCCCCTGGTATGTCAGAAATCATCGAATTCATAAAAATCTAGACGGTCCGTTGGTGAAGGCAGTTTTTACAAAACACGCGAAAAAATATATAAAAAAGCTTGAGTTGCACCCTAATCCACTTGCGCGCAATATTTTTCATTATAGAGGCCACACCCGGCTGAAAAGAGGGGATACTCTTTTTCTCAGCCGTACACGAGAGATGTAAAACAACAAAAATCAACCGTTGAAATTCATAATATTGTTCAGCATTGGCTAAACATATAATTAACATTTTTAGATTAAAGATTTGAACAACTTATTGAAGTTTAAATTTAAAATTGAAGATTCAATAAATAATAAAAACTACCAAAAAAAAAAAAATAAATAAATAATTTTCTTACAAATGCTTTTAAAATTGTTACAATTATTTGTGTATGCACTCAACTAAAACCTTTTTTCGTTGATTCAATGAATTATTCCATATTTTTCACCCAAGGAACAAGTTCTTTGAACTCGACGTATGGAAATCATTGGCTTGTTAAATTCAACATACCAGTTCATTGAAGTTAAGAGACCATACGTTGAAACCTTACGTTGATTTTTAAGAATTTATTCCTTGATCCTACGTGTTCATACAACAAAATCAACGTATATTACTTAAAATCAAGAAACAGGTTCTTTGAATCAAAGTATTTGTTCATTGTGTTTAAATAAATGAACGAGTTTCTTAAATTCAACGTATTATACGTTAAATCAACAAAACTATTTCATTGTTTAATTCAACGAATAAAATCAAATAATGGTTTCAACGTTGAGTTCATAAATACATAAAATTTTTCTTTTAATTTCAAAGAATATTTTATTGAAACAACGTATAATACTTTGAATTTCAAAGAATTTAATTCAAGGAACTGGAGTTCGTTGAATTTATGTAAAACAGTTTTTTCAGTGTGCTTTGAAACTTTGAAACTGAAACCTAGTGTAATATAGAGCGAGTAGAAGTAGCTGTGCTAGTAAGCTCACAAAACAAATGTTTTAAATAATTGAATTTTGTGAAAAATATTTTTTATCAAAATAACTTTTTGGTATTCTGTTAATTTTACAAATTTAACTAGAACCAGCAGCTGCTTCAGATTTTTAATGCTGAACAATGTTTTTAGTAATACATATATAATTATTAGCTGTACAACAATATTGTTATGAATATATGAACATATATATTTACATAAATACCTACCAATTTTCCATAATGAAATTACTAAAATTATGTACAAATGTACATGCATACATATAAATTAAATTATTTCTCTGTCGACTTACGTTATCGCTCGCTTTCATTGTCGATCGACTTGTTATGGGACGCAAATCAGCTGTTTGTCGTTGAAAAAGCAAGCGAGCGCTATCGGTCGACATCGTGGGTTAGGCTGTAAGTTATTTTCTTATTCTTGCTTTGTGAGTACCCTAAAATTTCGATTACAAAAGCCTAGTATAAGTTTTTATATGTATTGCCGCATTTGTGGAGTGAGCCCCTTCCACTTGTACACAAAGTAAGCGAGTTGCTGAATTGTTCATCCAATGTACGCAACGGCTTTGTATTTCTTAGTATATATTGGATGCTGGTAGTAGTGATGTAACGAATATCCAGTTTTAGTATTTGGGAATACGAAAACGAATATTTGAAACATTATTCGCCGAATACGAATATTATTTTTAAGACTTAGGGCCACATAATAATTCAAATTGCATCAGTAACAATTTAACAGATATTTAACATTATTATGACATTGAGATGCCGAATTTAAGGACTTCTTCTGAACATTTTTAAATTATTTTACTTACATATTTTGAGATTTCGTTTTTCTTACTCTGTTTGCGCTTTTAATTAGTAATTCAGTGCTGTTTGGGTATATGGCACAGCCACCTGTCGGTAGACTATCACATATTAAATTTTAGTTCTTCCATTTTTTAACCTTCCTATACCCGCGCTAATTTTTGTAACACAAATACCCGCGCGCGGTCTCACAGACCAAAAGTTTGAAGCCCTATTTTATAAATTTTTGAAACCAAACTTAAACAGATGAATTTTGTTTTAGGAACTTCACTATATGTGACAGCGCATAGACAAAGGGACATAAGGGTAAAAAAATCAATTTTCACTTTTTTTTTTTTTTTTTTTAGATGTTGACAACATCTGAGCATCGAATGAGACCGATCACATGCCCCAAAAGTGTTCCCTCCCAGAGATATGCGCGTTTTATGAAAGTGATGGTAAACCAAATATACACGTATTTAAATCTTTAAAATGGCTCTCCTTAACAAAACCGGTTTTTATCCTTAGGTCGCTTTCTATTTTGCGCGTAACATATGATAAAAAAAATTAAACTGTGCAATATATTTGTTTTCATGAATTTGATTGATCTTCAGCCTTTTACAAAACAGCCATCAAAATCAATGGTTTTTACTCAGATACTAATGGCCAATAAATGAGTGGATGATAATGTTTCATTTATTTTTAAAACTCGTTTAAATGAAAAATTTTGTTTTTCATTGCAATATTAAATCAACATTAAATAGCCAACGTGGTGTATTTAAACTTGGATTAAGTTATGCAAATTGAACATAGGTTTTCGACTTTTAAACGTTCGGAAAGTTGCTCTTATTCTTTTAAAACATTTCAACAGTTCTTAATTATTCTTATTTATAGCTAAAATAATAATTTATTTTTTTTAGATTTTTCTTTATTTGCTCTAGTCAGCTGTTTTGGGAAATTTGTGGGAAATTTTTTATATTAAGTAGGGCTACCATATTTTCATCGTAATTAAATAAGAATTTTAAGTTTGACTGAAAAAATGAAAGTGTGTTTAAACGAATTTTAAATTTTTATGAAAATTAACTAAAACTATAATTAAATATCCACTCCTTTATTGGCCATAAGAAAACCAAAACTTAAACATATTATTTTCTCAACAAACAAAAATTAAATATTTTTTATCTTAAAAAGACTCCATGTTCAACACATAAATCACAAGTTGTGTTAGTTTTTAGCCTCATTATAAAATTAAGAACATACCACAACAGCATGTAAAAACAGCATTCAAAATCGCTGGTGTTTTTTTCTTCTTATGTATTATAAAATAGATATAGTGTGACCATCCTTTCCAAGGTAAAATTCTCTGGAGTTTTGATGATCTTCTACCTTATCCAACTCTTTGTCATATCCTTCTTCGTTACCTTCCTGCTCAGTATCATAAGTTTTTTTTTCTACCTCAACAAAATCTTCCTCCTCGCTGTCATTTTCATCCTAATACACAGAACGCGAAATATCTTCTTCAAAAAGTAATCTGATTTGTTCTTGATTCATTCTGATGCAAAAAAAAAATACCCATAAAACAATCAAATTCAAAATATTAAGCATAAAATAATAAAAACAAATTATTGACTACCTTCACAAAAAGAAGCACTTATACCCGTGTCGCACAGTGGTCCCAGAGCGGAAAAAAAATATAAGAAGCCATCGTAGAGCATTGAAATTTTGCACGTATCAATATTAACTGAAAAATAAAACCTGTGTAAAAAATGAAGACTATCCGCCCACCTGTGGTATAAACTGAATCTAAAAAGTGCAATAACTTCAGAAATAATTTGGGTACGACTACAAATTTTTGTTGAGTATCATATTTTAGCAGTTTTAATTCGTGTTGAAAAAATCAGAGAGATCCGCCCACTTTTACGCCCACCTCTCATACAACCTATGTCATAAAAATGCAATATTTGCTACATTCCTTCAAGAAAAATTATTATTTTGCTTTGGAAATGAATATTATGTAAATCAAATTCTATATTAACACTTATACTATACTCCGCCCACCTTTCATACAACATTTATATATAAAAACAAGAAATTTATTGCATTTCATTCTTTCAACAATTATACTTACGTAAATGTTTTTTATTGTTAAAATATGTATTATATATTATTATAAAATTTCTAAAAATATGTGCTATCATTTAAAAAAAAAAAAAATTTTTAGCAATAAAGCTTGCAAAAACAACATATATTTCTTTCTTTTACGCACAAACAATGCAGTATTGATTGCTATAGTAATAAACAGATTTAATGCGCAGTTGTTTTTGCATGCGTAAAACAACATGTAAACGCGTAATTTTAGCCTGTCTTTTTGGGGTTTTTCGTTGTTTTCTCGCAGGATGGCACCTGAAGGCAGCTGAATTTTTTTTTATCGTTTAGCTGAGACTTCAAGCTTTAATTTGGTATAAGTCTCCATATTTCGCCTTCCTTCGCCAATTGATTAAAAGTCCATTGAAGTTGGCGAATGTTAGTATTTTCAGGGCTAAAATATGTTGCCATAGAAATTTTTTGTGTGCATCATTTAAAAAAATTTTTTTTTTATATATCATCTACAACAACTACACTTTAAAAAAAATACTTAAAGTTATATGCAATTCATAATTTTTATTCAATACGCTTTTCAATAAAGCATATGAAACTAACATAATTCAAGTTAGTTGCAATGGGCCAACTTTGGCGTGCTCTGGAACAAAAACGAATACAGATAGGGGCTTAATATTTCAGATTCATGGTATATGGATAGTTTTTAACAAACTGTGAAAATTTCATTCAAATCGGACGACACAAAAAAAATGAATTTTTTCCGCACGTTGTATGAAAGCGGACCAATGTGCGTCGGTCTCACAGACCGAATGTTAATGAATACACCAACACGAAGGTCTCGTACAAACAAGTATTATGCACTAAAATAAAGCTAGTAAAAAATCCGGCAGCTAACGAAAAACTTAACTTTCTGGCTTTTCTGAAAAATATATATATACAATGAAACAATAATATAAAAATATAAATTCCGCTTGGGCACGAGCTATAAATACCCTAATAACTGGGGTCACAGTAATATGTGAATATCCCTAATATAGAGTAAAAACAACAAAAAAAAAAACGTTAAAATACAAAGTAGAATACTTTGATGATAACGGACTATGAGTTTGTGTTGATTATTAGTTCCAAACAGTAATGAGGAAATTTCGTACTAACCAGCACTGTTTCATTGTAGAATAAAAATTGAATTAAAAATTAATTCTCATATTCTATTTCTGTTGAAAACTGGTTAAATAGTTGATATTCTTCTCAATTAGTATCCACTTTACGAAAATTGTAAAGATGGACAATTGAACGCTGATGAGAGGTGTAGCGGCCTTGAAATCAGTACTGATACGTTCTGCTAAAAACTGATTGGATATAAATAATAATATTTTCCAACACAAAAAAACTCTTAGTAATTTTGAATTTTCATTAGTTCAATAAAACTGAACTTGAGCCTGATAATATTACTTTTCATATGTAAATCAATATAAGTTCAAATAATAATTACGTTTATTCGTAATAATAATAATATAAAAATATACATTTCATATACTTTTATAATCTTTATATATTTTTTTTCTTTGAAAAGTATGTGCAAATTATTCGAGAAATATTCGCTTGAATTTGGCGAATACGATTATCTGAAAATAGGCAAGTAATCGAATACGAATACGAGTATTCGTAATGTCACTAGCTGGTGTAGTCAGCTCGAATACAATAGGTTCATTTCTTTACATTGGCTGAAATTTACAAACAAAAGAATTAACTCTTAAAAAAATTTTTGCCCAAAGAAGTCTTCGGATGGAAAAATTGGAAAAAGTCATAACATCAACGAAACAGCTGATGTAAAATATATGTACTGTTAGAAAATATTTACATATTTGGTTATATGACCAATTTACTCATCGGTACTCGATTAAATACTTTTTATAACACAATTATTTAAAAAAAGTAGAATGACCTTAATATATGTATGTAATATTTACAATTTCCCCTTTTTTATTTTATTTGGTTTTGCATATATATCATTCATGCGAAAAATTCAAAATTAGGTTGTATTGCTGTGTAATTAGTATTAGTGAGTATGCGAATTCGCCCAGCAAACAATATTAAGCGTTATTTTCCTTAGGAAATTATTTAGAACTTTCACAAAAAATGTAATTGTCTATTTCAAAAAATACATGGGAATAATTGAACTATTGAAGTAATATTTTTTAATAGGTATGTTAAATCGACTTCAAGAAATA
Source organism: Lypha dubia (assembly GCA_947311025.1). Lineage (NCBI taxonomy): Eukaryota > Metazoa > Arthropoda > Insecta > Diptera > Tachinidae > Lypha > Lypha dubia. Next base: position 86,103,159 of record OX371261.1, read on the forward strand.
TTATTTTATCGTAGTGTATTGAGATAAGAGAATATCTTACTATACTTACTTACTGGTAGACCATTTTCTGATGGGGTGTACATTAAAAATAAGCCTCATAAAACTATATGAGCTCTAAATTATGGGGTTACTTTAATAGAATTTATGTCCTTGTCTAGTGAATGCTTTTTATAGTGCTGTGAGCAGAACTGTTTTATAGACTACTGTATCCTAATGCTTTTATTGCAGTGAAAGTTAAGAAGATGCCTTTTTAATATATATTCACTCTTTTTTGTAAATGTTTTATATCATAAGAGGCATTGCATATTGCCAAAAGCATGAAATATTTACCAACTTGCACCATTTTAAACCTCTAAATGTTTGCTGGACAAATTGCCTTGAAAAAACGTGAAGACAAACCAACAATAAAATTGTTAAAAATTAATAAAAATATGTAAGCATCCGCCTCATGTGTACTCGTCGCTAGATCATCGACGACTGAATGAAAGAGCATAAGAATATGTGTGACAAATGCGAGTGATTTCATTTTGCACTTTTGTGCAAAGAATTTTGATTTTTGCGCATGACTGATATATACGAGATGCTCCCGAAAATCCTTGCAGTCCTACTAATCGTAATTTGAAGTAGCCGATCTTAAGGGCCCCCAAATACTCCTTACGTTCGTAGTTTTTAATTGGGTATACCTTCTACGAAAGGACAAATTTGCCGAAGTTTGCCGTCAACGTAGCATCTCAGTCACCGAAAAAGCTACCATCGACCAACTTCGTCGTCAGCTGAGCGACCTAATACGAGCAAAACGGCAGCAGCGATCTTCGGAAAACGTTATGCGAGTATTAGAAGCCGAAGTGCTGCAGGAATTAAGGAAACCCATCAGCGAGGATGCAACCACCCAATCAGTCCCCTCCATTAGCCCCAGAGCATTAGTGCAAATTCCTAATGACACAGAATTTATGGCTTCCATTCGTAGATGGGATCTTACTTGCAATGGAAGTAATAACCTAATGGAGTTCCTTGAAAGATTAGAAGAACTAACGGATGCGGCTACACGAAATATCGCCCAATTTAAAAATTATGAAATAAAATCCAAAAAATGAGAAATGAAGTATAGCCCAAAAAATATGAAAAAGGACCCAAAAATATGAAAAATGATCCAAAATAAATAAAAAATGGCCCAATTTTTTAAATGATATTTATATACATACATACATACATATATTCTCAAAAAAGTTAGAAAGATTTTTATGTGTAAATTTCAACAGTGTCTGCTACTTCTGAACGGCAGTAAGGACATTGATATTGATCACTTCCATTGGACAAGCTTCTAGTACGCATTCCCGGCAATATTTTAAATGTCTGCATGGCAAAAATAAAACATTTGGATTGTTATTCATGCATATAATGTATTAGGAAGGGTCTTCCTCATCTATTTGGGAATGTTTTTCAGATTCTGAATCAGAAAATTCGTGTTGAATATATCCTCATATGGTTCCCAATCTGTGCATATATTTTTTGTTGGAAAAGCGACACGATTTAAAAATTGTATAGAAATAATGGATCTAGACTCTAAAGCTTCTACCGCCTCTGCGAATTGCCGAGCCTTTTTCACATATTGGTGTCTTCCTATTTTTACCCATAATGCCACCACTCTCTATAATATTCCATTATAAGCTTCAATGGCTGAAGAAGACCTAGTGCATAGTTTATACACTGAAAAAATTTCGGGTTTTACCTATAAAAATTAAATGTAAAAATATTAAAACATTTTCTTTTACAAAGGAACCATAAAACTTCACTTTTCCTATCCATTGTTTATCAAAATAATTACAAAATTGCTGGAATTTGCACTCATCATCGAAATTGTTTATTGCATTACATACGTACCTAATTTTGTTTTGACCTAACACCCCAATGCAATGCAGAAAATCTTTACTAAACATCGCCATGTCGGTAACTACCATGGTGGAGAAATTCCTTAAGCCCGGCCGAAGGCCGGCTACACAGACAATGTTTGATTATAAAAGTAAAATATTTTACAATATGTGATTAATATCCAAAAACGGCGTTATTAACTACAGATTCCCAAAATTATGGGGGAGATTTCATAAATACTTTTGCGTTATTTTTCATAATCAACAACATTAAAAATGAAAATACACCCAAAAAGTATGAAAAATAGCCCAAAATTTAGAGGAAGAAATATATCACCGAAAGCAAGGCCCGAGAGAAATGGCAAAAGATTACATCATACATCTACACCGTCCACAAACGACAACACCCCGACTGGAGAAAGAAAGATCACACGGACCGCATCTATGATGGGTTACGCTACGAGCTTAAATTATATGTCCGCCGGAAAGATTTTGACAACCTATACGAACTTATAGAGCTCGCGGATAATGAAATGCTGCGACGTAAAGAAACCAGGCAGGGAAGACCATAGCCAAGTCATTTTATCGATGCAGAGGAGTATCGGCGTGAGACCCACTGTTGGCGTTGCAAACAGCCGGGACATATCCAACGACATTGCCAGAACCCACCGCGCATTTTTTGCTCACGGTTGCAGAATAATTTAAAATTAAGTGTGTGTTATTTTAAGAACAAAATTAAACTTTCAGCAAAATGTCTTTAAAATAAGTGTGTTTTCTTAATTTCACAATTTAAAGTATTCAATTATTTATACTTATTATAAGAGCTGCTTTTATTTTACAAAAAATTGGGGCAGCGAAGCGCACCGGACACCTAGTTACAAATAAAAAGGGGACATTTTTAAACAAGTATATGCATATACATATACATGTATGGAAATGTATGTGTGAGAGTATCAAATGTGTTGGTGTAGTACTACCGTACTTTTTGGTATCAAACAGTATCAAAAAAAGTAGGATCGTAACAACTTTCCTATCACTATTTTGAATTGAGCAATAGTCATACAAAAATTATTGGAGTACATGGTCCATTTTAGGTAAAAGGAGTAGTTTTTGGACTACTCCTATGTAATGCATCCGTGGACCATATCATTTGTGCACAAACATTTATAGTTAAATACCATTTGGCAACACTAAAAATGTTTAGAGTTAAATTGAAATTGTGGCAGTTCCCCTGTTAAAATTAAAACAAATTCATGGAAACTTAAAGAAACACAGAAATCTTTTATTTCAATAGGAATTTAATTTGATAGACTTGTATGATATGCGTGGCATTCTAGGGCCTATACTTCCAAAAGTAAATTCGTAATATATGTATGTATGTAGGTACTGAATGATTTCGAAATCAACTTGTGAATGCTCTATGGATTAGCAAAATAGAGTAGTTTCGAAACTAATCCCTGTGGGTACCCTTGGATTAGTAACATAGGGTAGTTTTTGGGTTACGTGGCCCAGCCCTAGGACATCGCAATGTAAATTGGACCATGTTTTTCCCATATATTTGGATTAGTTTTGGAGAGGTCCTACTCCATTGTGGAGTACTCCATACACGCATGTATGGACTAGTCTCATTTTGTTAAGGGAGTGTTTAAAATGTATACACTACAGTCCCTTTTTAACACCTTTAAATGCTTTTGAATTTCTTTAAAAGTTTAGTGGATAGTGGCTTTAAAATAAACAAATATTTCTAAAAGAAAATTCCTAATTTTTTTTTGTTTTTTTTTTTATAGATGTACTACAAACTTATGTATGCAAATTGAAGTGTATAAATGAAAATACAAATTAATTATCAAATGACAATAAAAAAATCTGAGAGATTTCAGCATTGAAAAATTTTATATAATGTCAGATTAAAAAACACCACCCTTCTTTTCCATATACAATGAAAATGTAAGTATAGACTTGTATGAAAGCAAAATAAATAATTACATATTGCTCCTTTATTGTAATGTAGTCATATCTCTAAAAACAAAAATTTTTTAGTTACTGAAGAAGAGTTTCTATATACATAGGTACCTACTTTATATGTAAAACATATATCATAAACATATATATATCTGAACCGAACTTATAACCAACCACTTACATACATGCACAAGTCGTCCATATAAATGCTTACGTATTGATAGCCTTAAACGTATTTTGCCACGCTTACATTTTTTGAGATATGACTATGTTGCAATAAAGGAGCAATATTTCTGTACATAAGTATGTATGTACCTATTGTAGAAACATATATACATACGTACATAAGTATACATATGTATATAAACACAGTTTTTTGTATCTATGTATGTATGTACATGAAATCAGCTCATAGCACAAATTAATTCTTACCAAAAATATTAATAGAAAAACAAGAAAAGATATTGTAACATTTAAACTAGAATTCAGTCGAAGACATACATACATACTTATGTACATATTGAAGATACCAAAATACAAAGGATTTATTTTGAGGAGTTCGCATGTGAATACTTGTGCTGTCGCTAGGATATTTCCAAAATTCTTGTACATACAGTGGGGGTGCGCTGAAACATTGTGTAAGTACAAGTAAACCTTCTTAAGCAGATAACGGCAGTGAGGATAAAGATGTTATTGCTGATGATGTTACTACTGCTAACGTAGTCAGCGATAAATACATCAAACAGTAACAGCAAGAACGGTTCAATACAATGAATAATAAATTGAGGCAAAAGTTAATAAAGAAACAAACAATTGCTTCAAGGATAATTCAATTGCATTAAATACTAAAGCTCAAAAAAGACTTAGAGATTAGCTGAAGTGATTGTGTAGAATTAGTTAGAATCACAAGGATTAGTAAGCATTCTATAGAAAAACAATATATTTATAACGCAAACAAACAGTCCACCCCCCAAAGAAAAGCAAACCAAAGGAGAATATATTCCTAGCCTTTCATTTTATACACAGTTTTGCAAAGTATGTTTATGTTTACAAAACGAAATATATTATGTCACCTTTTATTTAACCACCATTCTTAAAAAGATACGCAATTTTTAAATCAAGAGTCTTAAAAAATCATGGAAAACAATTTTAATTATTTTTCTGCGTAGTTGTTAGGAGCATATTTTCTGTATTGCCTATAAAGGTTATTTTGACTGATTTTATTTTTGAACTACATATTCCTAGTTGTAATACATAAATATGATGCCTTCCATTTCATTTTGCGAATGCAAGGAAATTTACCTTCTTAAAAAAGGTGCTAGAAATGTTTTGGGTGTCGCCAAATTAATTAGTTCATGTTTATTAACAGCTAATTTCAGCATATCAAAAATTCTTTTAATCGTACATTTAAAAACACATAAGATTTTTTTCTGTTTTGTAAATCTAATATTGTTTTTAATGTAATTGTGTGCAAATAAAAATGCTGTCGACATCGTGAAATAGGAAATAGAGGTGGATTTACCCATTTTTTGGACTAAGTTTGTTTTTTATATGTAGTTTGACGCCCCTATTCTTGAGAGAGAGAAAATATTTTTTACAAATAATTTTTGTCTTGAATTGGTTTAATTTATATATTTTTTTATATTTTAATTCTCGGGTGGCTTTATTACATATAATTGAGAAAGCCATTGTGAATGCGTTACAGATACCTAACTGAGGGTTGGCTTCCGATTGGAAGGATCAACGCAATCGAGTGGTACTCTAAAGCCTATTTGAACACCAACTTACGACCCCGAGAAACAGTGATAGTGTAATGAAACAATAGGAGCACCTTTACTGGTGAGCAATATTTATAAAATATTAAAATGCTACATGAGATGCACCGTCCGACTTGTGCTGCAAGAACAACAACAACATAACACAACACAAATCAAGGTAATTTTTAGTGGCTCATTATTTGAAGGCCACTTGACTGCAAACAGACGAATATGCATTTCAAGTGCAATGCTCTAGTGGTGCGATCGTTCATTTGTTTTCTGTTTGGATGTGTTAACACCAGAAATGTGTTGTATAAAAAATTGGTTTTATTTGTATGTTTGTTCTTGTTATGCTGGGAATTATTATTCAGGTGCCGTTAACGGATCGGTTACGCTACACAAATTTATTTTAATTTTATGCTACAGTATTTGATATATTAACGTTATTATTTAAGTTAGTTTAATAATTTTTAATAGGAAAATTAGTTAATAATCTTAATATTAGTTTTATTTTATATGTATGCATGCTTAATTTAATGTAGTACGCACTATAATTATATTTTACGAATTATAAATTTTAAGTCTATTCTTATGTACTATTTGTTCCTTTTTTTTCTTTTCTTATTTTCTTAATTTCTTTATTTTATATGGCCCCTTATATTGTGCGGTCAACTTATGTCCTGATTCATTTTTAAGTAGGACTAAATCTCCTATTCTAAAATCATGGTCCAATATATTCCTATCATAATTTGATTTTTGCTTAAGCTTATTCCTACCCAAAAATTGTTTATTTCTAACCTAAATTTTGCCTCTTTGAAATAGTTGTCTATGTTATAAACTGGTGCAGTTTTACTTACTTCGTTAAACTGTTGAAAATTGTTTGGAAGTCTACCAAAAACTAATTCCTATGACAGTAACCATGCGTTGTCGATGGTGTATTATTGAAGCAGTATGTGAAATATTTTAGCCATTCATCCCAGTCGTCTTTGTCAACTGATATGTACAAACGAACATATTCATTGAAAGTTCTATGACTTCGTTCTATCGTTCCCAACGTCTGGTGTTTTTTTAATTCTAAAAATATTGCACAGTTCTGTCAAGATAGAGTTTTTGTATTCTGTACCCATGTCTGAAATAGGTGAGCACAAAATTTTCAAATATTGCCTTAGCGAATTGGTATATTTACCAAATACTTTGTTAGGTCACAAATTGTCACTGGTTTAGGAAAGATTCCTATAGTATCAATAAATACCGCTTCGAATGTGCGCGTTGGAGTTGACATAAGTTCCATTGCACTTTCATATGCTTACCAATCTTTCCCATTTGGCATTTGTGACATGATTTGACATACCTCGCAATGTCCTTCCTTTGTCATATTCTTCCAGTAGTAATATCTCTTTCTTTTTTGTGAAGTTTTATATATTCCACAGTGTCCTCCTCCCTCAATTGGATCATCATGATATTTCAGCATTACTTCAAGAATTGCCTTGGCATTCGTGTTATTTATTTGGGTAACCTCTATTAATAGCGTTATTTTAATTTTATTTAATACCTTATTGACGATATCCTTAAATTCATTTATTGAGATAAATTCGAAAATTTGGTCACCAGGTGCAGTTGAAATTTTTTTTTTTTTTTTTTTTGATAATTTTATTATTTATTGAATCTTTAATTATAAATTAAATTATCAATAAGTTTTTCAAATCTTAAATCTAAGAAATATTAAATGTAAGTTTAGCCAATGCTAAACAAAATTTTTAATTTCAACTGTTAACTTTTGTTGTTTTACATCTCTCGTGAACGGCTGAGAAAAAGAGTATACCTTCTTTTCAGCCGGGTATGGCCTCTATAATGAAGAATATTGCGCGCAAGTGGATTTGGGTCCAACTCAAGTTTTTTTTATATATTTTTTCGCGTGTTTTGAAAATACTGTCTTCACCAACGGAACGTCTAGATCTTTATAAATTCGATGGTTTCTGACATACCAGGGGGCTGCTGTTATTGTACGCAGAATTTTATTCTGTCGCCTTTGAATTCTTTCTACATTCGATGCTGAGGCAGTGCCCCATAACTGGATTCCATAGGACTATATTGGTTTCAGGATCGCGTTGTATAAGAGAAGTTTACAGTCAAGGCTTAGTATAGAGTTTCTTCCAATAAGCCAATTCATTTGGGCTGCTTTTAGTTTCATTTGTGTTATCTTTGCGTCTATATGCCATTTCCATGTTAAACGACGATCAAGATGAACGCCTAGATATTTGACTACAGTGTGTTGCGGTATAGTCTCGGTGTTGATTTGTATAGGCGGGAATGTTTCTCTGCGCAACGTAAAAGTGACGTGTACACATTTCTGCTCGTTAACTTTTATACGCCATTGTTTGATATGTACTCTTGTAAGTTGCGGGAAGCATCTACTGGATTTTCATGAACGCTTAGAAAAGCTGTATCATCAGCAAATGTTGATGTATGAATGTTATTGCTTAACGGTAAGTCAGAGGCATATATTAAGTACAGCAAGGGACCAAAGATGCTGCCTTGGGGAACTCCGGCTTCCATCGACTGCGGTGGGCTTAAAAAATTGCCTTCTCGAACCACAAATTTACGTTCCTTTAAATATTTTTTTAAAAGTCTGACGATGTTTGCGTGAAGATTTTGCGTTAATTTGTATATAAGACCGTCGTACCATACTTTATCGAAGGCTTGAGAAACATCTATAAAGAACGCAGAGCAATATTTCTTTTTTTCAAAAGTGTCTCTGACAACATTCACAAGTCTGTGAGTTTGTTTAATTGTGCTATGTTGTCTGCGAAAACCGAATTGATGATCTGGAATGCTTCCACTTCTAGTCACTATAGGCATCAGCTTGCTCATATAAAGCTTTTCAAATAGTTTTGAAATATTGAGCAATGAACTAATAGGCCTATACGATTCAACCTTCGTATGATCCTTGCCGGGCTTTTGTATCATAGTAATCATCGAAACCTTCCATTTTATTGGATAGTGTTCTAGGCGTAGAATACTGTTAAAAATGAATAGTATTAAACTTTTTGCAATGGAAGGCAACTCTTGAAGCATTTTGTTGCTTATTTTGTCGACTCCTGGGGCTTTTTAGGTGTTAAGACTAGTAATGGCCTTTTTAATCTCCACAATGCTAAATCTTAGTGGTATTTCTGGTAAAGAGACGACTGGTGGCAGTTCAACAATATCAGTAGAAATATTCGGGGTAAATACTTTTTCTAAGTGCTTAACAAATAGATCACCTTTTTCAGCATCAGTTCTTGCCCAGTCACCATTCGAAGCTCGTAAGGGAGGTTTCCATATCACCGGCCTTTTCAGTCCTCTGGCTGCACGCCACAGCGAATAATTTGTTTGTGGTGTTGCATCTAGCTCTTGAAGAAATGAAGGGAAGCTGTTTTTTGTGTTTGCAAAACTTTTCTAAGCTGCTTGGTACACTCCTTAAGCCTTAATTTTAGCTGAGGCGATCTGTAGCGTTGCCATTCTCGTCGAGCTCTCCGCTTTTCAGTCAACAGCCTTTCTATATCTACAGAAAAAATGGTGTTGAATTTCACTTGTTGATTAGTTTTATTTGAAGAAGCACTAAAGGCAGCTTGTTTAACGTGTGCTTCAAACAACCTGAGAGTATCGTCTATGTCAGAAGGTCTTCTCAGCGGCATCCTTCCCGGCAATAAGCACTCAAATAGTTTTTGTATTTCAGCCAGTTAATACGTGCAGATATCATCGGTAAATCATATGTTGGTGTTGCAGTTTTATGTGAGAAAATGGTGACAATTGTAGGCGAGTGGTCTGAAGATAAGTCCAAAGATGCTTCAACTTCAACCATCTCACTGGGTACACCTTTCGCTATTATAAAGTCGATAACATCAGGAATTTTTTGTCGATCTGTTGGCCAATATGTTGGCTGACCAGTTGAAACTACATTCAAACCCATTTTAGATATTGTGTCGAACAAAGCTCGTCCCCTAGGAGTGATTAAACGTGAACCCCAGAATGTGTGTTTAGCATTGTAGTCGCCAGCCGCTAGAAAACGGGAGCCCAGTGTTGTATAAAATGCGGTATATTGACTCGCTGAGATTGAAAACCTGGGAGGAGAATAAACAGATGATTTCACAAGCTTTTGATAGTAATTTTCGATGCAGATGTTCATTGCTTGAAGATAATCTTCACAAAAATCATTCAACAGGTAGTGTTTTATTCGCGTTTTGATTAGGATTCCCGAGCCACGACAAGCTCTACCTCGAGGATCCTTGGTGTCGTAGAAATTATATCCACTAATTATAAAATAGCTTCGAGAGGTGAAATGAGTTTCTGATATAAGCATAACATCGGTTTGTTTATCCAGAAGAAAGTATTCTATTTCGTTTTTATGTTGGCAGATGCCGTTTGCGTTCCAAAAACAGATTCAACAGTTCATGGTTTATTCAATATAGACTGCAACAAGGTAGATTGCATTTTCAACATTTCCTGCATCATACAGGACATGTTGAGAGTAAAAGTATTTACTGTTTGAATTAATCTCTCAATTAAGGCTTCAATACGACTAAAATTAGAACCGGAATCTTCATTTACTGTTACGGTTTTTGGCGCCGTACTCTGGTTGCTTTTTAAAATACTAGCGTACGAAAATTTATTATTAGCTTGTTGTTGAGCACTATTCGCGGTAGACTTAAAATCGTTTGAATATTGATTCTGGCTGTTGGACGGTTGAGGTAACTGTGGGTAGTTAATAGGGGTTTTCTGCTGAGCGGGAGTAGCATTAGTTTTTTTGTTTGGTGAATTCTTAAAAAACGAGTAAAGGGGGCAGCCTCTATTTTTTCGCCTTGGGATCACCTTTTATTTTATCACAGTTAGCGGTACTGTGTAACTTACCACATGCAACGCAGACTGTAGGCAAATTGCAACAAGTTTTCGTGTGCCCAAATTCTTGGCACTTCAGGCATTGGATAGGTCCAGCTCTTTTATGTGGCTGCTCAGCGGTAACTCTCCGGTGCAACAGATACTTTAAATCATAAATTGGATGGGATTAATTTTTTTTATCTTTAGTTTGTTTGTTTGATTGTACAGCTAAGCTCACAAGTTTGTTAATAGAGCAATTGTTGTTGCTTCTCGATCAATATTTAGGTTTGGAGAGCAAGATCGCGCACGAGTAGTTGAGTGTTGTGTAGAATTCAGGTTTTTATGTGGGATTTTTAATATTCGACCTTATAATTTGTAAATTGTATGACCTTGAGCCCAAATAAAATTATTAAAATTCAGGTTTTTATTTGCGTCGTCATGAACCAAAGTTAAATAAACATTCTTACTGCTTGTAGGTTTATTATTGTTGTTGTTGGTAGAAGATGAACTCATTTAGAGTTCTCTTTTTTTGTGTTCACTATATGAGTTTGTTTTTGCAAATATATCTGTATATTACACGCAAGCAAAAAATAAAATAAAACCAGTATAATAACTGTTTAATCAATGTTTTGTTTTTGTTTTATTTTTTTTTTTTTTTGATTTTAACTTTAAATAATTTTTAATATTCAGTTGCGACGATTATAAAAACCCGTTTGTACACTGCGAGAGTTAAACCTGAATAATAATTCAAAGGCGACAGAATAAAATTCTACGTACAATAACAGCAGTCCCTTGGTATATCCGAAACCAGCGAATTCACAAAGATTTTGATGTTCCGTTGGTGAAGACAGTATTTTCAAAACACGCTAAAAAATATATAAAAAAACTTGAGTTGCACCCAAATGTACTTGCACGCAAAATTCTACATTATAGAGGCCACACCCGGCTGAAAAGGAGGGATACTCTTTTTTTCAGCCGAACTCGAGAGATGTCAAACTACAAAAATTAACCACTGAAACTAATAAATTTTGTTTAGCATTGGCTAAACATATATTAATCTTTATTTTTATTTTGTAGATTTAAGATTTGAACAACTTATTGATGTTTCAATTTATAATTGAAGATTCAATAAATAATATGTATAATTATCAAAAAAAAAAAAAAAAAAAAATGCGAAATTACAGCTTTTTAAATAATTTCTGGCACCCAAACTATCATTTTCATTACTTTCTCCATATGCTCTTGCAAACTTTTTCAATTTCTTACGACAATTTTCTCTTCTTTGCCACCTCCACAACCAACCATTGCTTGGCTCAAAGTCCGAATTCATTTTTGTTGCAAACTCCTTTGCTTTATTCATTTTTATTTTACTAGAAATAATGGCATTATCTAGACGTACTTGGTTAAACCAAATCGTAACAGCTTTTCCAACGTCTACGAAATTGGGTTTTCGGTATCGTTTAAAGTTCACGTTCTTGTTTGAGTCTGCTATTGTACCGATTTTTGCTTTATTTCTAATAATTCTGTTGACTATGGAAATGTCGCATTTAAATTCAGTGTCCAGTTGATACGTTGACTTCTCTTCTTTTTTTTTTTTTTTTGCCTGAGATATAAGCAGAAGTTTTTGCTTAATCGATAACGCTGTATTCTTTGGAGTCATTTCATTCAAAAACACTACACTTTCAATAGTACATTCATATGTAGGTAATTAACTTTTGTATTTTAAACACTCGCGCCTTTCAGTCGAAAATATAATTTCAGATGTATCTACATCATCCATTGTCAGAAAGAGAACATGAAGGAAATATCAATGCATTGGTGATTTTACACTTGTAGAAATTGCTTGTTACATTTATTTGTTACTGTAGCCTAACATCATATTAACTGCCTGTTTTTAGAAAATGAAAACAAAATTGTGAGTGAGAATTTATATTGAAAACAACAATAAAATACGAAAATTTGTTTTTGTTTTCAATATAAATTCTCACTCACTATTTTGTTTTCATTTTCTAAAAACAGGCAGTAAAAGTTTGTATGCATACACACTGGATTGGTTTAGCGTGTTTATGGACGAAAGAATGAATGAATTTACATAATTAAAAAAATATTTACATTAAAAAATATACATAAGTATATACAAAAAAGGTTCTTCCCACTCTACATTCAACATGCTGAAAAATTAAAATATTCAGAGTGTACTGTGAATAAAAAATAAAGAGACTAAAAAAAAATAAATAATTTTCTTGCCCTCCTTTGCTTGTGTTTTGTTGTTGCAAATTCTAAAATAAAGCGACAAAGAACCTCGTTAATTGACTGCTATCATAAAACTGATTATGTTTCGTATTTTAGTTTGTCTCTTCTGTTTGGTTCGTGTTGTGTATGTGTAAATGACGATTGGTGCTCGGCCCCTAGGGACTAGTTTGACAATCAACGATCTACATATATGTATAATATAAGTACTATGTTCATATGACTAATAAATAAATTCCCTTGCATAGTTGCATAAATATGTACATATGTATGTAGGTAGTTTTGGGCAAATAAACGAGGTGATTTTAGGGGAAATTTCATTTTTGGGTAAAATATTTCTGGGTAATTACCCTAAATGGGTAATTAAACGAAACTTAATTATGCGTGGACTTTTGTGTGAAATTGAGTGTAAAAACCGGGTATTCAATATTTGGGGTGAATAGCGATAAAAGTATTTATCGATGGGTAATTAATCTATTGTAAAGAGTTTAAGTTCTATGTTGGACTCATCCTTAATGTCCTCTTCTGTGGGTATTTTTTCTATTCCTATTCCTAACCATGACCTGATTCTTTTGTGAATTCTATTTTTTGTTGTAAAGTTGGTTCTTTATCATCTTTGTATTCAAAGTTAATCGGGTTTTTAGCCCTATGGTTTTTTTAATATTTTTGAAATTATTGACTATTGATAATATAAGCGACCATTTGCATAGAAGTTACTTTATTTATTATTTTTTATTTTATATAATACCAAAATTAATCTTCGACTAAAAACAATAATCTTATGAACTATTTATGTTTCTATAATACACATTAAAAAAAAGTTTTTCAACGGCTGTTAACGCCTACCGAGCTGAGAGTGCACAGTAATTTATGCACTTCCTTTAAATTCAATAGGAATAAAAAAAATAGGTACTTACATATTTTTATTAAGTTTATCCCCGATCAGCTGCTCCAGTTTTTCTTAAAACATTTTTTTAGCGTCGTTCCATGTAGGGGGGCTTTCTATTTACCTCCCACAGTGCATTTGCCTTCTTCCTCTTTAAACTGCAAAGATATCCTCCCTTTCTTTTTGGCTTTGTTGTTTTTGGTATTTGTAAAAAAAAATTTTTTTCTTGATGTTCCCGATGTTGCTTTTGGCCAGCCGCTTCCTTCTCAGTGTTTATTGGCAAAACATACTTCTGACGGAGACTTGGCTGTCCATCATGATCCGTTTGGTGCTTTTTGTAGCACTCTAACACCTCTTTGTTTTATTTGTATTATTATCCAAAGACTGGCAGGATCGCCATGTAATAACTCAATTTATTAATTTTGTTCTCTTTAGGTGCTCTTTTAGAAGCACCTTTACTTAGAGCTAACTTGTAGCTCCTAAGCGTGATTTGTTATTAATGTTCTTAATGCTACATAATTCTCAGCCGCTTATATACGGTCTATGAGAAGCTTATTTTATTAATAACTAGCTTATCCCGGTGTGCTTCGCTACCTCCCTCGTTATAAAATAAAATTAAAAGTATATATATATCCTATTGTGAAAATTTAATGACGATCGGTCCAGTAGATAAGACTATATTACGATTTTTAATTTTCCTAAAAAGGAGCGTGGTCCCACCCACTTTTTTCCTGGTACGTATTCCAAATTATGCCAATACCATATGTACCAAATATCATCGCCGTAGGTAAAAAAATGCCCAAAATATGGAGATTTAAATTTTTGGGTTATATGGGCGGTGCCACACCGCTTTGTCCAATCAAAACTTCATTTAGCCTATAATTCATCCGAGAGTTCCAGTTAAATACTGCGAAAATTTCAGGAAGTTTGGTCCAAGGGTTTGGCCTCCTATGAGGAACAAACAAACATACAAATAAACAAACACACATTCGGTTTTATATATATAGATAATACTATGGCAACTATTTAGGTATTAAGATAATATAGATATTTAAAACTATTTGGGTGGACAATCACCCTTATTCTGCGTTTCGATTACGTTCTCGCATTCAGTTGCGCTCGAATCGAAAATTGCTATTCTGAAAAAAACCTAAGCGAAAGAAAAAGAAGAAGAGAAGAGTATGTTCAACAATGCAATTGTTAAACTATAAAAAGTGGAAAAAAACAGTGATAAATATATAAAAACCAAACATTGTGGTAACCAAAATTAAATAAACTCATCAGTTAAGTGGAAAAGAAGCAAATAGCCAGATTATAATCAAATGGAATTCCAGAAATGGAGAAACAGATCGTAACTGGGGATTGACAATTTCCTGGTGACTCTCCCATTACTCGCCACCGGAGATATCCTTCTGCACCTGCTTTACTTCTTCGTACATTCGTGCCTGTACCACTTATAGATATAGAAGCGTAGTTTGTTTTATAAAGCAACATTTAGTATAATAAACATAAACACATAAAATATCTGAAGGACTTTTTCTATAATTCTCCTCCAATGGAGAAAATGATATAATGACCCTGGACACCACTAAGCGCTTCCCCAGCACCCAGTGGAAACGTGTCGTTACACATTTTAGTTCTTCCATTTTTGAAGTCCAACATTCATCTACTGAGAATTGATTACTAACTTAACATGATATGAATTTACACTTAGACTTTAACTTTTAAATGATAGTTACGAAATAAAATTTTCTTTTGTTTTTTAAGAAGATTATTATCTTGCGTGAAAGATAAAGGGCTTTCTTTCTTTATATAAAAATGATTAATATAAATTTGTACATTTTATGTACTTTTTTAAGTTTTTGTATCGTTTGTTTTTTTTTTTTTTTGGTAAATGTATGTGTAAATTATTTAAAAAAATTTTCGCTTAAATTTGGCGAATAGGCGAATAATCGAATACGAGTATTCGTAACACCACTAGTACATATATCTACATATGTAAGTATAATAATTTTGTGATAATTAACATGATTTTTTTGAATTACACATTGTAGGAGAATTTTGTATTAATTTATTTTGTTCTGATCCTCATCATCAGATCTTTATGAAAAACACCATTGGGATATTCACACTGTGGTCATAAAGTCATATGTCATAAAATAATAGCACATCAAAATATGACAAGTGTGAACACCCCGTCATAATTTAGTGTGCTATGTCGTAATTGTGCCAGCTGATAAACATTTAACAAAACTCCATTTTTACGCATATTTTTTGCGCATACGTTTGAATTTTGTCTTTAATGTAAATGGTTTTTAATTCAGTCCGACTGGTTAATAAAGAAAATAATAAATTTTCTGTAAATCTTCTAAAATGTTCTTTATCAATTAAAATTGTCAAATTGTTTTTTATTTATACGAACTTGCTGAAATAAATATAGTAAGCAGCTATTGCCAGTATTGTGAGCTGAAATGTTTTTTTGGACATTTCCGTTCCCACAAACTATCAGATGCAATCGTCAGCGTATTTCTTTAATTGCAATTTTAAATTTAATAATAATTTTTTAAATAAACAAACTTCTACTGTTACAGTATGAAGCAACAACAAGTAATTGTTCTTTCTCGCCACCAATTCGTATTGTTAATTTTTAAGTTCAAGTTGAATTAAGTTAGATTGAAAAGCTGTTTTTAATAAAGACTCAAAAACAACAAACATAGTTGTTTTAATTATTATTGGCGCAGTCGGTAAACGAAATAGAGAACTGATCGGTTAGAAAAGGAAAAACTATCAGCGAAATAAAATAAAAAGTCTAAGGTGCGGTTAAAGTAACTAAGTGTAAGAAACACAAAAAAAAAAAAAAAACAAATGAAAACTTAATATAAGAATGTTAAACAAAAAACTATTGGTGCATGTAAAAAGAAGCATAAAAAAATTATAATAAAATAAAAATTAAATGCAGTATAAAAATAAGTTAACTAACTGAACACAGTAATGAAACTAAAAAAATAAAATAAAAACAATTTTGAATTAACTTTTAAATAAATGCCAGAAATATGCAATATATTTGTACTTGAAATAATTCGGACGCAAAATAAAGGAAAACTGAAAAAAAACAATACACAAATAAACAAGAACTTTAAAACAAAGAAACAAAAACAAAAACAAAAAAAGAGATAATAATAAAGCGAAAGAAAACGTCTTTTACCTAAAATAATAAAGATAAGTCAACAAGGAAGAAAAGAGATCTACAGCATAGAAATAATAACTAAGAGGCCAACATTTTCCAAATCATCATCTAAACCAAAAGAAGGAAGGAGGCATCAACGTTAATCATCTTCTAAAATTCAGAAGTTTAAGCAAAGAGTTTAAGCCAACCAGGAGAAGAAGCAGAATTATTTTTAACAAGTAAAGTAATATTTTTTAAGATAATATTTAAGTTATTTATTAAAAGAAATAGTTTGAAATAATAATAAAAGACTAACAATTATAATAATAAAAAAAATGGATCAATTTGAGGTAGCTAGGAAGTGTATTTGTTCGATACAACAATTTAATGGAAATACATCAGTCCTACCAAACTTCATTAAGCGAATAGAATCATTAACATCCATTATGGAACCCCTGATAGTAGATCTGAAAAGAATTTTATTGGGTTACATAGAAGACCGATTAGTAGGTAGGGCTAGAGACTCTCTATCCAGTAACGGCCAAGTCCAAACCTGGCTGGAGTTACGAGCAGTGCTGATTAGGGAACATGGTGATCATACACCAAAAGAGAGAATTTTAGACGAAATAACTTTGTGACGATGCACAGATGGAATAAACAAATTTTATTGTAAATTAAATGAACTTCTAAGCTAAATATGCTTACCCAACAATAATATATATTTCTATTCTTTTACTCTTATGTTAAGGTACATCTAAGAATTATTCTCATAATTAGTATACAGCCTGTCAGTTTCAAGAGTGCTGTAAAATACTAAGCACCTTAGAATGAGCAGAAGAAGGAGAGGGTCCGCCTAGCCAAAAGACACCCCAACATTGGACTGTGGAAGAAAATAAAGGTCCGCCTGGCCAAGAGGCTACTAAAGAAAGATTACCGCCTAGCTAAGAGGTTTTAAGATAGCCAACATCATCCACTAAAATACCACCACCAAAAATAACAGAAGGAAGATTGCCACCACAGACAACAATACAACAAAAAAATAATAACAAAAACAATAGATATTTTTTTATATTTATAACCGCTCGTGGGAAACATTTTTTTTTCTTTTCATTATTATGGATTTCTACATAACTCGTGGCTAAAATCTTTTATTAAAAGAGCCTCATAATATTAAAATAATTAAAATGTTACTTAAATAAAAATTAAGTAAGACAAAAAGTAACTCTTAAAGAATATTATTAAACTTTTCAAGAAAATTATAACTTTATAATGGATTAAAGATAATAAAATTAAATTAAATTTTAACAATTAGAATAAAATAATTAAATTTAATATAACTTTTTATTGTTTTAAGACAAAATAATATACATAAAAATAATATTATAAATTTAAAAGATGGGCAAAACAGAATGAAAATTAGAAAAGCCCAGTGCAAACGTGGTTACCAATTTGGAAATCATAGACCATAAGTCAGAAATAAATTCATTATGGCTACTAATGCTGATATTGGTGATAATATCAGCAATAAATCTATTACTTAAGATATATCTGTTGCATAAAAGAGCTCTACGGAAGAAATATGTTAGTAGAGCAAATGATTTGGAGAAAGTTTAATACATGTATTGACGAAATATTGCTAGTAGTTTTCGAAAATAATAATAAAAATAATTTGACATAATATAAAAATGTATTACTGTAGACGACCTATATATATTAAATATGCCAAAATTAAGATATAAGTCACAATTATACAGCGAAGGCATTAATAGCCTGATGCTAAAATCTGTAGATAATCAAATAATAATATTAGAAATTTTTGTGGCAGTAAAAGATAAAAAAATTAATACAATATTAAAAATCACAACAAAATCTATGGCATATAAACAACAAAGTAATATCGAAAATATTCAGCATCAAATTTAAATTAATGATAAAAAGCCCTATATGACGTCAGAAGAAAACTATTTACTAAAGGGAATATTGACTTAGGACAAGTTTTCCCCAGGCTTGAAAAAGTTATAAATAATGTTCATTAATGGGAATATTGACCTAGGACAATTTTTTCCAAGGCTTGAGAAAGTGGCCGGTGAACAAATAGGCACCTAATGAGAAAATTTTAGAATTTATCTCAATTAAATAATTTATAAATAAAAGGGCAAAAAAGTAGCGCAACTACTTAATGAGGTGACCAATATAAATGATAAGAATGCTCAGGCAATTCTTGATCTAATGCTGAAATACCACGATGATCCGATAGAGAGAGGACATTGTGGAATATATCGAACAATAGTTCATAAATAGCTCATAATTTAGTTTATAATACAATTAAAAAATCAACAGTCGTAGGAGCTCCAAATATACAAGCTCTAAGACAAAAATAAAATAAATAAAAACTATTTAATTACAGTGGAACCAATGGACATTTCGAGCACTTTTCAAAATTTTCGGACAAGGGGTCCAGATACATGCCCTATATAGTTATCGATAACCCGATTAGGAAACTTAGATTTATAATAGACACTGGGGCAGAATTTAGCATTATTAATCCTGGAGTATGTAATGAAAAATGGAAATCGCCCATAAATATAACACTTAAAGCATGTAAAAATGACATTATAATTAGGAAAAAATGTACAATACCACTTTTTAAAGAGTTTGGACTCGAAAACTTTTACGTAGACTTTTTGGAATACAATTTCGCTGATAGGTTTGATGGACTCATAGGTAATAATATTTTAGTGAGCCGTGACGCCAACATTTCCTACAGTGACCGAGTCATTTCGACAGAAAACAGCATAATTAAATTATTCTTTAACAGGGAGGAGGAAGAATATTACAGTCGTTCTGTTGAAGAATCAGGTATTTTGACAAGTGAAAAACCAAATATTTTTCATAACACTATATAGTCAAAAGATTTGATGCAATACATAAATGTAGTACACCTTAACGAAAGGGAAGTGAAAAGCTTGAGACGTTTACTTTTTAAATACACAAATACATTTTATAAAGAAAATGACGATTTGACTTTCACCAATGAAGTCAAACATAAAATCAAAACTACGAACGACATCCCAATTTATACCAAATTATACAGATATCCCCAGGTACATAGGGAAGAAGTTGACAGACAAATAGCAGAAATGTTGAAGCAAGGTATTATAAGACCTTCTCGAAGCCCGTATAATGCACCTATATGGGTAGTACCCAAAAAGAAAGACAACTCTAACGTCCAGAAGTGGCGTATAGTCGTTGATTATAGGAAGCTCAATGCTTTAACTATCGACGATAAATTCCCCATGCCAAACATGGAGGACATGTTCGATAGGTTGGGACGATGTAATTTATTCACCACGATTGATCTGGCCAAGGGTTTTTATCAAATAGCGGTGGATTCTGCGGATATACCTAAGACAGCATTCTCTACTTCGACAGGGCATTATGAATTCTTGAGGATGCCGTTTGGGTTAAAAAACTCTCCCGCTACTTTTCAGAGAATGATGAACAACGTCCTTGCTGATTACATTAATAAAATTTGCGTCGTTTATCTTGATGACGTTTTGGTATTTTCGACATCTATTGAATAACACTTGAATTCGCTAAGGCTGATTCTACAACGCTTAAGTGAAGTTAATTTCAAGATACAACTCGACAAATGTTCATTTTTACAGAGACAAACTGAATTTTTGGGACATTTGGTTACTGATAATGGTATTAAACCAAATCCTCAGAAGGTAGAGGCAATCAAAAAAATAGAGCTACCAAAAACAGAAAAAGAAATTAAATCGTTTTTGGGAATTACTGGTTATTACCGGAAATTCATTAGAGACTACTCGAAAGTAGCCTATCATATGACAAGTATTTGAAGAAAGGTGTAAAAGTAAATACTTCTGACAAAGATTACATTAATGCATTTAAGAAACTCAAACAGCTCCTGATGAATGACCCAATTCTCATCTATCCTGACTACTCAAAGAGATTCACCCTTGTCACAGATGCATCAAATTTTGCGATTGGCGCTGTTTTAATGCAAACCGAAAAAGTAGTTTCATATTATAGTAGAACATTGAATGAACATGAACGTAGGTATTCCACAATAGAAAAAGAACTACTCGCTATAGTAGCAGCAACTAAGTACTTTAGACAGTATTTATGGGGTAGAAAATTCACTATTAAAACGGATCATAAACCTTTGGTTTGGCTGGATTCATTGAAAGAGCCAAATCTTAAACTGCAACGATGGAAAATTAAGTTAAATGAATTTGATTATGGTATCGTGCATGTTAAGGGAAAAACAAATGTGGCGGATGTTTTGTCAAGATTACCAAATTTGGAAATAAATAATGCTGAATTGGTTTCAGAGGAAGAAGACCAAAACGACACAAGTTCAAATTGTGCGACCATACATAGCGGGGAAGAGAACAGCTCTTGCTATGTTTGTGTTTCAGAAAAACAGATTTATGTTTACAAAAACGAACTATATTTCCAAAAGGGATCTACAGAAAAATTCGTTATGCAACTCAAGAATAGAAAAGTAAAAAATTTTATTACACTCACTGATAATAGTGACATACTAACAATACTGAGGAAAGTACGGAAAGATAAAGGCGTCATGTGTATTTTTTGCGAAGACGATCGCTTTTTGGTCCAACTTCAGGATATTTATGTACAATTTTTTTCCAGTAACAGAAATTTAAGAGTGCTAAGATCCACGAAAAAATTAATTGAACTTACAGATAGAGACGAAGCCTTAATAATAATAAAGACGAACATCGTGGCATTAATGAAGTATTTGGAGAGCTTAAATTTAAATATTACTTCCCTGGATTGTTAAACTTGATAACGAAATTTAAAAATAATTGCGAAGTTTGTCAATTGGCTAAATTCGATAGAAGACCTGCAAAAGTTCCATTTCAGGTGACTGAATCACCAGGCTGTTTTAACGACATTGTCCACATGGATATTTGGTTCCCATTTCGAAACGTAATGTTTTTAACAACTATAGATACACTTTCAAAATACGCAACAGTACATAAACTAACAGATAGAACGTGGCTTTCTATACTAACTGCAGTCAAAGAAAGAATAAGATTTTTAAGGTAAATGAGAAAACTTGTCTATGGCAATGATAGGTGCATGCTTCACGAATCTGTTAAATTGTTTTTAACCGAAAATAGCATTGAGACTCATGTGACGACCGCTCACCACAAGACGGGTAACGCGGACGTCAACCGTCTACATGACGTACTGACTGAAGAAGAAAAGATTAGATACAATATAACGGTGGAAACTTTACCTTACCTTAAAACAAGCATAATGTTTTTTGAAAATAAATTAGTTTTCGTGCTTGAAATTCCGAAATTTTCAACAGTAACATACTTTAAGGCCCTCATTATACCGATTCCAAATGATCATTGTGAGGAATTAGACTTGTTAATAGAAGAAGTGTTGGTGCAGGGTGGTGTGGTATACAAAAACAGAGAAAAATTAATGGTAAATAAAAGCCTTTTGATCCTTGAAAACAATTGTGTAAGAGATTCTTTTAAGCAGAATAATGATTGTAAACTTAGAATAAATAAAGAACCAATAATTAAAGAAATTAAAGCAGGCCTTCTTATAAGAAAGTTAATTGAATTTACCAAAATGTATCACAACTGTAATGATCAGCCATATTTTGTTAAAGGAAATAGTATTATTAAGTTTGATAATTGTCCGAGTAAAATAAAAGAACTTGCATTTGAAAATTTGTTTCATAAATTTAGTCATGGAGTACTTATACCTTTGAACTATGTACATTTTACAAAGAACATTAACAACTTTATTTTGGAGGGACTTCATCTCCAAAGTATTAAGAATAGAGAAATCATTAAGTGCATCGAATTTAAAAATAACGTAGCACAGGGCACTGCTATAAGCTTGGTTGTTATAATTTTAATAATAATTGTTATTTTAACCATAAAAATTAAGTGTTGTAAGGTGAGGAAGAACAAAATAGAACTGAAACTGAAAGACTACCCTGATCCATTTGCCCGGAGAGCAAACACTAAGGGTGGGGAAATCACATACATGTAATCTTTTAATATTTCCGTTCCCACAAACTACCTGACGCAAACGTCAGCGCATTTCTTTAATTGAAATTTTAAATTTAATAAAAATTTTTTAAACAAACAAACTTCTACTGTTACAGCATGAAGCAACAACAAGTAAATGTGCTTATTGTGCACATTTGTTCTTTCTTGCCACCAATTCGTATTGTTAATTTTCAAGTTCAGTTTGAATTAAGTTAGATTGAAAAGCTCAGTTTTTAATAAAGACTCAAAAACAACAGACATAGTTGTTTTAATTATTATTATATATATTTTAATTTAATTACTTTATTTTATTCAAATCAAAGTAGAATATGAAAATTTCAATGTTAATTTTTTATGCAGTTATTTCAATGGTAGGGTTTGCAGTTTATGATTTTTATAATAATGTGTAGTTTGGGAAAAATCCCAAGCATTCTCCCCACGAAGAACATTTGTTTTTAGTTCCCTTTATAGGCATCATTCGTTGTCAAAAAACATATTTTTGAGATTGGCCTCTTGATGTACTTGCCGTTGCAATAAACTGTTACTACTAGACCATCAGGTCCAGGATGCAATTCTTGGACTTTGGGAAGTGGCCACTGACCAGGTACACTTCGTCCGTGTAGAAGCAAAACATTGTCGCCTAGCTTTAGGTTTCGTTCGACCTTATTCCATTTTGGTCGCGCATGGAGGGACATAAATATTCTTTGCTCCATCGATCCCAGAAATTTTGATTCAGGCGTTTTACAACTGCATAACTGGTCAATATTAGCGTCAAGTAAGTCATTATAGGGGATGCAATTGGATGGTTCACCAATAAGAAAGTGTGATGGTGTGAGGGCATCGTTATCCAAGGGAACGGTTGATAATGGGCACAAAGGTCTAGAATTTATACAACTTTCAATTTGTGCTAATAGGGTGCTGAGTTCTTCATATGTTAATATGCGGTCTTTCATGATACGACGTTGATGATATTTTGTAGATTTTACTCTGGCTTCCCAGAGGCCCCCAAAGTGGGGTGATGCTGGAGGGATGAAGTGCCATTTTTTGCCTTGGTTTGCCAAGGTTTCTACAAAATGCTCAGGAAGAGATGCTCTGTTGCGATGATACAAGATTTGAAGTTGTTTATTGGCACCCACGGAATTTGTACCGCGATCAGAGTAAAATCAGTGCATAGTCCTCTGCGTGCGGTGAAACGTCGAAAAGCTGCTAGAAATGCGTTGAAGTTGAGACTCGTAACGGCTTCTAAGTGTATCGCCTTCGTACACATACAAATGAATAGACAAATGTAAGCTTTGGATGTTGAAGCTGTCCTTAAATATGAAATTTTTATGTTGATGAAACTCCAAATCGCCGCGATTAAGATGTTTATAAGTATTACAGAAAAAGAAAATGTTAATAATATTAACTTGGTCTATATTAAAAAGGGTTCAAAATTGACACCTACGAGAGTCAATGACCGGGTACCCCGATACCGCAATTCAATCTCTAGTTGTTTTTCACTACAGTTACATTTTCTACCATATTATATTATTGAAAACACATTTTTAAATTGTACCTACCTTATTTTTCTTAAAGTTTTAATTTTTACAAGTTTTTTGTCATATTTGTTTATTATAATTATTTACGCACATGCAAAGCATTTTGAAATTTTAGTATGCTGGTCGCATATTGGTTTATCACACACACTGCATGATTTTCTGGTTTTTCTCCTTGGCTTTTCTTGTAATGCTAGGCACATGTAACTTGAACCAGTAATGGGCTTCTTGCCAGTAGTGCGGCTGGAGATTGATGGTCGATCTCACGTTGTAAATGTGTTTATTGATTTGCCAGATAGCATTGAATCGCAGACCTTGACGAAAAGTGGCACGTAATTTGCTTGTGTACTGTGCGTTCTTTAATAAGCGGCGTACAAAGCTCCTTGCTGAGCCTCTGTAAAAAGAATTTCCTCTGTGTATTTTTGTTTTATTGTAAAATCCAAAAATTTCCGGTTTTCCGTTATCAGCAATAGTGTTGTGGTTATGCATTATAGATAGCAAAGTTACCGAGTTGGTTTCTCTTTGCATATATGAACATATTGTGAAGATGTTCCGAAAGCCAAATATAGATGACCTAATAGTTCGTCTTTTGTCCTTCATTTCATCTGGAATATATGGCTTGTTTTTTCTCAATGTACCGACCATTGTTAGGTTCTGCCAAAGCAAGAATGGTAAAAAAACTATCCATCGTGACGTTGCACCCACTTCCATGGAACGGACCTGTTTAGTCTGTAACCATTCTTTTTCCTTGCCGAATTTCACGACCCGTTGCCAGTTTACCAGTATATAGTTGCCCTTGACGTGAATAAGAGTTTTTAACGTCACAAATTCATTTAACTTTAATCCCATATTTCGCTGGCTACCGCCGTAAGGGAAAAGCTGTTCATCGATCTTTAAGCTCTCACAGATGAAAAAGAGAAACACAGCGTCTTAAAATACAAAAACTAACTCAGATGTATACAACGAAATTGTATTTTTTAAATTTCAACATATATTTTACACAAAAATATATACATATATAGGCTTAAACTTTATATGTGGAAATAAATTTCAAAAATTATTTGTTTTTCATGCTTTTTGAAAATGTTTTCCACAAAACTAAATCTTTTTTCCTTTCTGTTTGATCTATAATATGCTTCTCAGTTTCTTCTTTTTCCTCCCCTTCTTCCTCTTTTTCCACGTAATCCTCTTCGTCAAAGGTGTTTTTATACCAACAAAACAACTTTTTTGTTTTCAACCACCGCACAGGCCGCGATTTTTTTTCGTACAAGCGAACTAATTTCAAAAATACAGATTCAGTTAAGACTCGGAACTCAGCCGAAGGTGATGTCTTTTAATTTTCGCTCGGTCGTGATAAAATTCGCTATTAATTTTTTGGAACTTATTTCATTTTGTGATTGATTTAAGTTAAGTGCATCGGTTTTATAAAAATAAAAAAAACATTGTATAATATTTATTGTATTAAAAATGTCGGAACCAAAATGTAAAATGGACCATTTTTGTAATGTTTGTGGACGTTTCATAGCAAGCGATGAAAAATGTGGCAATGCGAGTGATTTTTTTTTTTTTTTTGTGGAAGCCTATTAACAATATTTCTCGCAAGAGTTTATCACTGACGTAAACTATGCCCCTAAAAAACTACCATAAAACTTTGAATAGAAGGAAAGCAAAGAATAAAACTTATGTAGCAGTGTCAAGTGTCCAATTACCATTACCGCACTCAGAATTCGTTCCAGTACCAACATACCGAATCAATACCTTCAAAAAGATATCAGTACTACAATCGCCGCTGCTACATCCATGGATTTCTTCTCAGAATACGACCCTGGTGAAGATACATCCTATGAAACATCAAAGGACCCAATCCTAGTGATACAAAACCAATTGGATGGAATCGTTGCAAATTTGAGTTTGACTCAGAAAAAAACAGTACTACTGGCTTCATTTTTGAAAGGAAATAATTTGCTGGCGAAAGGTACCAAAGTAACAGCATATCGAAAACGCCAAAAAGAGTTAGAAAAGTTTTCAATGTGATTGATGAAAAAAATTTCGCTTATGGCAACGATATTGAAAAGTTAATGGAGACGATAGGGTTGGCGTTTATTCATCTAGAGTTCACTAATCAGTTTAAAAGTGTTGCTTTTGCACAAGACAAATAGAATGTCTTCTGTTCCGATTGCGTATAGCATTGACACTAGTAAAAAAGTAGTGGCGCATTTGCTGCGACCTCAAAATAGTTTCATTGATTTTTTTTTTTTTTTTTGATAAATTTTATTATTTATTGAATCTTCAATTAAATATTGAAACATCAATAAGTTTTTCAAATCCTAAATCTAAAAATATTATATATAAATTTAGCCAATGCTAAAAAAAAGTTTTTAGTTACAACGGCTGATTTTTGTTGTTTTACATCTCTCGTGTACGGCTGAATGTGGCCGGGTGTGGCCTCTATACTCTAGAATATTGCGCGCAAGTGAGTTTGGGTGCAGATCAAGTTTTTTAATGTATTTTTTCGCGTGTTTCGAAAATACTGTCTTCACTAACGGAACGTCTAGATCTTTATGAATTCGATGTTTTCTGACATACCAGGGGGCTGCTGTAATTGGACGTAGAATTTTATTTTGTCGCCTTTGAATTTTTTCTACACTCGATGCTGAGGCGGTGCCCCATAACTGCATTCCAAAGGACCATATTGGTTTCAGGATCGCGTTGTATAGTACAAGTTTACAGTCTAGGCTTAGTATAGAATTTCTTCCCATAAGCCAATTCATTTGCATTAACTTTGCGTCTATGTCCGATTTCCATATTAAACGACGATCAAGATGAACGCCTAGATATTAGACTACAGTGTGTTGGGGAATAGTCTCTGTGTTGATTTGTATAGGCGGGCATGTTTCGCTTCGCAACGCAAAAGTAACGTGTACACATTATTGCTCGTTTACTTTTATACGGCATTGTTTGAGCCATTTTTCCAATTTGGATATATACCCTTGTAAGTTGATGGAAGCTTCCACTGGATTTTCATGGACACTTAAAAGAGCTGTATCATCAGCAAATGTTGATGTATGAATGTTATTGCTTAACGGTAAGTCAGAGGCATATATTAAATAAAGTAAGGGACCGAAGATGCTGCCTTGGGGAACTCCGTCTTCGATCGACTGCGGAGGGCTTAAAAAATTGCCTTCCCTAACTACAAATTTTCGTTCCTCTAGATAGCTTTTTAAAATCCTGACGATGTTTGAGGGTAGATTTTGCGTTATTTTGTGTATAAGACCTTCAAGCCATAATTTATCGAAAGCTTGAGAAACATCTATAAAGAGCGCAGAGCAATATTTCTTTTTTTTTTCAAAGGTGTCTCTAATAACATTCATAAGTCTGTGAGTTTGTTCAATAGTGCTATGTTGTCTGCGAAAACCGAATTAATGATCTGGAATGCATCCACTTCTAGTCACTATAGGCATCAGCTTGCTCATATACAGCTTTTCAAATAGTTTTGAAAGGTTGGGCAATAAGCTAATAGGCCGATAGGATTCAACCTTATCATAATAATCATCGAAACCTTCCATTCTGTTGGATAGTATTGCAGCCATAAAATACCATTAAAAATGAATAGTATTATTTTTTATGCCGTGTAAGGCAATTCTTGAAGCATTTTGTTGCTTACTTTGTCGACACCTGGGGCTTTTCTGGTGTTAAGACTAGTAATAGAATTTTCAATTTCCGCCATGTTAAATCTCAGCGGTATTTCTGGTAAAGAGACGACTGGTGGCAGTTCAAAAATATCAGCAGAAATATTCGTGGTAAATACTTTTTCTAGGTGCTAAACAAATAGATCACCTTTTTCAGCGTAAGTTCTTGCCCAGTCACCATTAGAGGCTCGTAATGGAGGTTTGCAAATCACTGGCCTTTTAAGTCCTCTGGCTGTACGCCACAGCGAATAATCTGTTGATGGTGTTGCATCGAGTTCTTGCAGAATTTTTTGCAGCTGTGCTGTTTTTTGTGTTTGCAAAACTTTTCTAAGCTGCTTGGTACACTCCTTAAGCCTTAATTTTAGCTGAGGCGATCTGTAACGCTGCCATTCTCGTCGATCTCTTCGTTTTTCAGTCAATAGCCTTTCTATATCTGCACAAAAAATATTGTTAAATCTCGCTTGTTGATTTGGTTGAACTGAAGAAGCATTAAGAGCAGCTTGTTTAGCATGTGCTTCAAAAAACCTAACAGAATTTTCTATGTCAGTAGGTGTTCACAATGGCATATTTTCCGTGAAATGAGCACTCAAATATTTTTTGTATTTCAGCCAGTTAATACGTGCAGATGTCAGCGGTAAATCACATGTTGGTGTTGTAGTTGTGTGTGAGTAAATAGGGATAATAGTAGGCGAGTGACCTGAAGACAAATCCAAATATGCTTCTACTTCAATCATTTCGCTGGGCACACTTTTCATAATTCCAAAGTCGATAACATCAAGAATTTTTTGACGATCGGTTGGCCAATATGTTGGCTGACCACTTGAAACTACATTCAAACCCATTTTTGAAATTGTGTCAAACAAAACACGACCCTTAGGACTGATTAAACGTGAAAACCTGGGAGGAGAATAAACAGATGATATCACAAGCTTTTGATAAAAAATTTTTAATGCAGATGTTCGTTGCTTGAAGATATTCTTCACGAAGGTCATTTAGCAGGTTGTGTTTTATTAGAGTTTTTATTAGGATTCCAGAGCCACCACAATCTCTACCTCGAGGATCCTTGATGTCGTAGAAATTATATCCACTAATTCTAAAATAGCTTCGAGACGTCAAATGAGTTTCTGAGATAAGCATAACATCGATTTGTTTATCCAGAAGAAATTATTCTATTTCATTTTTATGTTGGCAGATGCCGTGTGCGTTCCAAAAACAGATTCTTAAGTTCATGGTTTGTTCAATACAGCCTGCAACAAGGTAGACTGCATTTTCAACATTTCCTGTATCACACAGGACATGTTGAAAGTAAATTTATTTACTGTTTGTATTAAGATCTCTATCGAGACTTCAATACCACTAAAATTATGCCGTGATTCTTCATTTACTGGTACAGTTTTTTGCACCGTAGTCTGGTTACTCTTTAAAATATTAGCGTATGAAAATTGACTATTAGGTTTTTGTTGAGTAAGAGTCGTGTTAGACTTTAAAACATTTGAGTTATTGATTATGGCTAGACGACGGTTGAGGTAACTGTGGGTAGTTTAAAGGAGTGTTGGGCTGAGCGGGAGTAGCATTTGTTTTTCTGTTCGACGATTTTTTAAAAAGTTTATTCGGCAGCCCTTATAGTTGGCAGTGTGGTTTCCGCCGCAATTGATACATTTTTTTGTTTTGGTATCACCTTTTATTTCCTCATAGTTAGCGGTACTGTGTAACTCCCCACATACAATGCAAACGGTAGGCAAAAAAAAAACTGTTTGATGGACAGGAATGTCTCATTATTTCTGAATGCAATCACACATTTCATCGTAGTTGCATAGAAACTCAATACCACATTTGATAATTCCTTTCAGAGTCATGGTACTCGACAAAATCATAGATCTGATGCCAATAATATTGCTCAAAACATAGATTATGCACATATTAATGATATGATAGAAAATACAGTTTCTCGATTATTACAAAATCTAGAGTTAGATCGACGCACACAAATGTCCAGCCAACATAGCTCAAATCAAGTCCAAAACCCTTCTCCAGCTCAACCGAATCTGCAGCATAACAGACTTCACATTTATGCGCAACCGTCATTAAGACAAGAAGAAAACCGTAATGTTGGAAACAGTGCTCGTATCGGTTCATCATTTGATGAAAATTTTGCTTTTAAGTCTGATAAGATAACTTCTATAATACAGAACTGGAACATTAAATGCGACGGTTCTACTAAAGGCATAAGCGAAGATGAGTTTTTATACCGGGTTCGTAGTTTAACCCGTGAAAATTTTACCAATGACTTCACACATACATATATGCAAGAATTTACATATTCTATTGGCGGGAAAAGCGCGTGATTGGTATTGGCGCTTTCACAAGAAAGTCGATGCAGTTGATTGGAACGAACTTTGTGTAGCACTCAAATATGAATACAAACAATTCAAATCTAGTTTTGACTTGCAAGAAGAAATTCGCAGTCGTAAAATGAAACCGAATGAAACATTCGAGGCCTTTTATGCATCAATTTCTTTCATGCTAGACAAACTTGATACTCCTATTCCAGAATCTGATCTAATTGAGATTTTGAGTCGAAACCTTCGCCCCGATATTAGACACGAACTCTTATATGTCCCAATTTATTCAATTGCTCATCTTCGTAAACTTGTGCAGATGAGAGAACATTTATTAGGTGAAGATTATATTCGTAAAAATATTTCTTCAAAAATGAACCCTAATTTTCTATCCAGACGTCACGTTTCCGAAATTGAAGGGCAAGAAAATTTAGATTTTAATGACTCAAATATTACGCAAGGTTTGGTAGTTGATGCTGTTCATCATTCATTAAAGTGCTGGAACTGTGATCAACCAGGACACTACTGGGATGATTGCCTTGAAACCCGAAAAGTATTTTGCTATGGATGTGGTGAAAAACCATTTACAAGCCACAATGTCAAAAATATATCAACAAAAAATTGAGTGGTTCAAAAAACGGGACTCCCCAAAATTTTGGCAGGAACAGACCCTAAATCTTGCTGAACATCAACGCAACGAATCTGAAACTAATACTACAGACAATATTAAGAAAACAATAATTTTTCGAAACTCAAATATTCCTCAATTTGCCCCTCAAAACAGTAATTCTGATAAGAACGTTTGGCCATATCATATAAAGCTACAAAACTATTTTCAAAAACGTAAATCAATTTTTGAATGTAATTCTCTTTTAGACAACCAAAACGTTCAACGTTGTGTTTATGCAAATATTATAAAAACCGCAAAATCTTTTCTTCCTATACTTTATCCTCTATCTTTGAAAATTCTAACGATAAACGCTACTATGCCGCTGATAAACTTTTATCCTTTAGCGAGTTAGGCCTTTTAGATACAGGTGCTAATATCTCCTGCATTGGTTCGACTTTGGCAACGTTTAACTTTGCTAAATTTAAAGAATTTGTCCCAGCAAAAGCATGTGTTAAAACTGCAGATGGTAGTGTTCAGAAAGTAATAGGGTATTTAAATGCAGACGTTAGCTTTCAACAACTTATTCGAAAAATTAAAATTTTAATTGTACCAACTATCACACAGAAATTAATACTAGGGTTGAATTTCTGGAAATCGTTTAATTTAGCTCCTGAAATTTTTGGAAATATTGTGTATACTTCAGCGGAAGAAACTCCCCAACATGGCGTTTTTACTCTTGTTGACTACAATCCCATCAAATTTAATAAGCAATCCATATTTTTTAATGTAGCAAAAGATTCAAAAACATGTTTAGAATACCCTTTGAATGCCATCCAACGTCAACAACTTGCTACAATAATAGAGTTATTCCCAAACTTTGGAAAACAGGGACTAGGCCGCACCAGCTTAATAAAGCATAAAATTGAAGTTGGAAAATCCAATCCAGTGAAACAACGGTTTTACCCAGTTTCACCAGCTGTGGAAAAGCTAATGTCGGTCGAAATGGACAGAATGTTAGCATTTGGCGTAATCGAGCCCTCTTGTTCTCCATGGAGTTCTCCAATGAGGCTTGTCGTAAAACCTAACAAAGTTCGCCTATGTCTTGATGCAAGAAAAGTCAATGAGGTAACCACCAAAGACGCGTATCCCTTACCAAATATAGAAGGCATATTTTCACGTTTGCCTAAGGCAAATATTATATCGAAATTAGACCTGAAAGATGCCTATTGGCAAATTGCTCTGGATGACGAAACAAAACCATTGACCATTGTATCAGTTTGTTGTTATGCCATTCGGTCTATGCAACGCTCCTGCTATTATGTGCCGCTTAATTTACAAATTGGTACCGCCTGATTTTCGTCACTGCGTATTTGGATATTTAGACGACCTTGTCATTGTATCTCACGAATTCAACACCCATCTATCTTTTCTTGTTCGAATTGCTGAACAATTTAAAAAAGCTAATCTAACTTTGAATGTGAATTTTGTGTAACTGAAGTGAACTACCTGGGGTATATTACAGGGGACGGGGGTATAAAAACAGATCCCGAAAAGGTAGAGGCAATAAAAAATTGGCCAACCCCCAAAAATATTAAGCAGGTTCGGGGATTTCTTGGCTTAGCTAGTTGGTACCGCAGGTTTATCCACAAGTTTTCGTCAGTAGTTTTTCCAATTACTGAAGTTTTGTCAACAAAAAGAAAATTTTTCTGGACAGCTGAAGCAGAAAAGTCCTTTGAGGAGGTCAAAACTCTTTTAACTTCTGCTCCTATATTATCAAACCCTGATTTTAGTAAAAAGTTTTATTTACACTGTGATGCTAGTGACTATGCGATAGGCGCAGTGCTTGTACAACATGATGACAATGGTGTGGAGAAACCTATTGCTTTCATGTCAAAGAAATTGAATACCGCTCAACGCAACTATAGCGTTACGGAACGCGAATGTTTAGCCGTACTTGAAGCAATTTCGGTGCTATCTCGAACTTCAGGAATTTGAGGTCATTACTGACCATTCCTCCATAATCTGGCTAAAGAAGCAGCAATACCTAACAGGACGATTAGCCCGATGGGTATGGAAACTGCAAGGCTTTACATTTTCCGTAAGTCATCGAAAAGGGAAAGATATTATAGTACCGGATGCATTGTCACGAATTCCGGGTGAAGATCTCGCAAGTATAGAACTGGTAGAACAAGAAATAGATCTAGATTTAGAATGATGAAGATTACGTGACGTTAAAAAAAGACATAAGAGATAATGCCTCAAAATTACCAGATATAAGGATTGTTGATAGTTTTGTATATATCCGAATTTGTCAATACTCAGGAAATGAAGAGCAAGATGCTGAAGCATGGAAGTTATGGATTCCTGAAAAGCATAAAAATGCTCTTCTTAAAAGGTTCCATGACTCTTCAGTTGCATCTCACGGAAGTATGGTAAAAACTTTGGAGTTAATTCGACGAAAATTTTACTGGCCCGGCTTAGTAAGGGATGTTAGCAAATATATAAAGTCATGTCAAGTCAGTCAAGCCACTAAAGCACCTAATTTTATTACAAAGCCAATTATGGGAAAACCCACTATAATATTGAGACCATTTCAAAGGTTATACGTGGATATATTAGGACCCTACCCGCGCAGCAAACAAGGACATATTGGAATACTAATTGTTCTTGACCATTTGACAAAAATTCACTGGCTTTGTCCATTAAAAAAATTTACGTCGTCTGTTATTCAGGATTTTCTATTGAAACACATTTTTCACGTTTATGGGGTGCCGGAAGATTTGGTTAGCGATAATGGCTCACAATTTAAGGCCAACGAATTTAATGCATTTCTTACTTCATTAGGCATAAAACACACGTACACAGCTTTATACTCCCCGCAATCAAACGCCTCAGAGAGAGTCAATAGATCAATTCTTTCCGGAATGCACGCATATTTGAAGAAAGACCAAACGCTCTGCGATGCAAATTTAAGCTACATTAGTTGTGCTTTGAGAAATGCTGTGCATCAGGCTATACAAACCTCGCCATATCACGCGGTGTTTGGCCAAAAATGATTATGCATTCAAGTTCATATGAATTACTTAGAAGATTTAAAATGTTGGATGAACCATCGTTAAGCATAAATAGAGATGAGCATCTTCAAATTATTCGCCAAAATCTTTAAATTCATATAGAAAAAGCCTATGACTTTACCAAGAGCCAATATAATGTAAGAGCACGCCCGATATCCTATAATGTAGGTCAATTTGTTTTTCGAAAGAATTTTGCTCAAAGCAATTTTGAGAAAAAGTTTAATGCAAAATTAGCACCGTCATATATTAAGGCAAAAATTAAAGAAAAAGTCGGCAACAATTATTACATTTTAGAAGATCCTGAAGGTAAAACAATAGGTACATACCACGCTAAGGACCTTAAGCCTTAAAAATTTGTATCTTCCTCATAATATTGTTACCAAATAGGTCAATATTACGCGGTTTGTAGCGCACGATAAATTTTTTTTAAGTTATTTATCGAATTAAAAGTAAGTTTGAAACATTTTTGTTATTGTTACCTTTTTAAAAAAATTTTACATAGATTTACCTTCAAACATATTTTTAATAGGGATAAATTTTTTTTATTGTCATATGCTGAAATGTTGCTTAGCTTGAGTAATAATCAAAAATCTTAGCGGTTTTCTTATTGTTGCCTCAGTAGAAGTAACCACACTGAATCACATACAATGCAATTTTGCGCCGCATTTGACGCACAATTAAAAGGCCATTTAACGTATATAAACGCATAAAAATAATCGGTATATTCGTTCAGTTCGTTCACAGGAAACTGTAAAACCAGGTTTCCTTAGAACAAATATGGATAACATAAATTCTTTTTAATTCAACTTTTGAGCTGTGCACATCAAAGTCATCCAAAGATAATTTTTTAGTAAGCAATAAAAATATAAATTTCCTTTAAATTGTTACTAGCTGAAATAAGATTTTGGCAGTGTCTCTTCATGGAAATATTCTAAAACTATATAAAATATAAAAGTAAATACATAAAATATTTTTATATAGAGTAGAATTATTCTTTTTGTTAAACGAAGTCTTAAAAATAATTTTTAGACTGCAAATAGAGAAACTACAACATCCTTTTAAATCTGGAGAAGTGTTAGCTTCCCCAAAGCTAATTTTTTTAATCCCCTGAAGTTGAATTTTGGATGGTAGCTTAGCACATTATATCACTAGATATAAATTGTAAAAGTGCGCTTAACATATTCCCCCGCACTGTTGCTAAAATTCCCATAAGCTGTTTTTTTTAAAGTAATAAAACTCAGCAACAAAATCAAAATTAAACAAATTCTCCCGAAGATCTTTATAAAATAAAAATTCAACAATTAAAATAAGTGCATTCTCTAACTATACCATCAATACACAAATTTAGCGGTAAACGCACATGCACTTCTTCTAAAAGAAAAGGAAAAAGTTAAATCAGCTCCGCAAATTTATAAAAAAAGGAATATCCAGCATAAGCAAATCACATATTTAATAAAATACAAAGAAAAACTATAATATTCTACAAATTTTTCTGGATGTATGTCATCATTATAAAAACATAGTTCAGTCTTGAAGCCATCATTACCTACAATACCAATTCAGTGTGTAAAGCGTGTACAGAAAAAACAAAATTAAAAAGAATATAAATCGTAAATATACTGTAATTTTTTCTATACTAAAATGAGATTTCAAAGTGCACAAAAAAATTATTTTTATTAAAATCCATTCCATTAAAACTCTAACAACGAATATGCAAAGATAAAACCAATGAAACGAATAATTTAACTTAAAACTAAAATAATATCTAAAAATAATTGCACAATGAAGTTTCATTTTAGTCATTTAATTAAAAACATTTAAATTTAATTTTATTCATTTAATTAGTTGTAAGTTTATGCCAAATGATATATGGAAATACCCATATATCTCGACAAATTCTAGATATTATCAAATGGAAAAGAGTATTTAATTCAGTTTTAAGCGACAATGTATCCAGCAATTGAAGAGGCCTCATCAACAGCTGCGTTATCAACATGTTTAGTAGTGAGTCTTGTTATACAGTTACTTACATTGCATTAAGCATATTTAGTTAGTATCGCTTTGTTTATTATCACATTATTAATTACTCTGAGGAGTTTTGAAAAAGCTTTCAAATAAAACAGACGTTTGGAAAAAAAAAATAAATTTTGCGTATCTTCAAATAAAATAAAATAATTTAAAGGGGAAAAAAAAGTAATATTCAATTACTGGGAACACTTTAATAAGGAAGTGTATTCTATTTAAATTATTTTAATATGGAAAGAACAGCAGATAAATCTAGACAGTCTAATCCATCTGTTAATGGTTGCAAAGATGATGAACCATTCATCAACAACCAATCATCATTCAATTTAACAACACCTGGTCCAAAATACGTGGTCATATCGAGAACTGACGAAGGGAAAACCCTTGGTAATGTCTCACCATTTCTAATAAAGAAAGTGATAGACACCACATGTAGTGGTGAAGTTCTACAATGCAAAAAACTAAGGAATGGTACCATTTTAGTCCAAACTAAGAATCTACAGCAGGCGAACAAATTAATGGAAATTAAAAACTTATCGTCAGCCATTAATATTTCAGTATCATGGCATAATACATTAAACTTCGCCAAAGGTGTAATATACTCGAACGATTTAAGAGAAGTTCCAGATGAAGAAATTTTACACGAACTTAAAAATCAAAATGTGCTAAAAATTGAAAAAATTACTAGAAAAGTCAACAATGTAATTGAAGAAACTGGCCTGGTCATAATAACTTTTGGAAGCTCCACATTACCTACAGAAGTTGCCATAGGTTATGAACGTGTTAAAACTAGAATTTATATTCCCTTGCCTCTGCGTTGTAAACAATGTTTCCGTTACGGTCATATGTGAAGATTTTGTATAAATAAAAAAATTTGTCCAAATTGTGCCAAAGAATTTCATACTGCTGAAAATGAAATTTGCAAAGAGGGAAAAAAATGTACAAATTGCAAAGAATTGATCTTTTTGGATTCTAACCATTCATCAGTTGACAAAAAATGCCCAATATTTTTAAAAGAACGGGAAATTCAACATATTATTACACTTGAGAAGGTAAATAAGAAAACAGCAAATGCTATTTACAAGCAACGTCATCCAAATTCTGATTTTACATATTCCTCGGTTGTAAAAGAAGTCAATAATAAATCTGCTAACTTAGCTAATAGTGAAGAAATAATTTTATCCAACGAAAAAAAAAATAAGTAATATATACCAGACGGATCTAATACCGAGATGTTCTCATCATACATATTCAGAACGACAAAAAGAAGTGAATTATTCAAACCTATCAGATTTTGACGTATCGGAGCATGAAATGGAACATATTAATGACATATCACAAATATCACAACTTTCTTCAGGAGAAAATGATTTGCTTTCAAAATCAACTTCTGATATGGATATACTAGAAGCGGAAACAGATTTTTCTCAACAACCGGCAGATAAGAATGTACTTATTTTGCCTAAAGGAACATCAATTAGAACTAGACAAAAAATGAAACAAAAAAAGGTTACTGGTAAACATATAAAAAGCAAAAGGTAAATATTGGTGGTCAATGGAACTTATTACACTCTGTAGATTTTCCTTTAATACTTATAATTTTACCTTTTTATTTAAAACAATTAAGAGTCATCTCGTCGAGTATATTTCGGTATTGTCTTTAATTTTATTCTCAGTAAGTCAGCTATTAAACAACTCTGCAAACCCTTTTAAAAACAATTTAATATCAGAATCCTCTTTATGTATGTCTTGCGTTGTTACTATATTACTAAAATATCTAGTGTTAATTTCTTTTATTAAAAATGGCATTGGTTAAGATCCTGCAATGGAACATAAACGGTTACATGAATAATTACAACGATCTTCAGTTGTTAATAAATAAATATTTACCAAAGATTATTACATTACAGGAGACACATTTGCATTCAACGAATAACATTCCGATTCCTATGAATTACATATTATTCGCTAAGAATTCTTCGCAAACGAGATATGGTGGGGTAGGTATTCTAGTCCACAAATCTCTTCAGTATAAACAAATAACGCTCGCAGACGATTTTGATGCATTATGTATAGAAATTATAGCAAAAATTAAATTTAAGGTGGTAACAATTTATATTGCCCCCCAACATAGATTGACATATAATCAAATTGATAATGTACTAGAGAACCTCTCAGGCTCGTGTTTAATTACTGGTGACGTAAATGCTTGGCATAGAAATTGGGGTTCACCTGTTAATAATATAAGGGGTACTTTAATTGCAAACTACATCAATCGTTCCAATTACGTCATATTGAATGATGGGTCGCCAACTCACATCAGTACACATAATTCGCTTACCCATGTTGATTTAACCTTTTGTTCACCAAATATAGCCACTCAGGCAGAGTGGTCAATTGAAAAAACACCTTTCAGCAGTGATCACTTTCCTATTATCATCTCATTATTTCCAATATGTCATGAACGTAACATAAAACTTAGACCTAGATTTAGAACTCATTTAGCCAATTGGGAAGAGTACCGGTTGAAATGCAATAATAATAGCGATATGAGATTAGTATCACATAACATTAATAAGGAAACTGCTAATATATGTAGAATTATTCTCCAAGCGGCTAATGAATGTATTCCTAAATCTTCCAGTACATATAATCATAGGTCAGTTCCGTGGTGGAATAGTCACCTTCAAACACTTAAGGAATTGAAAAAAACTGCATGGAGGGTCTTCAATCGTAACATGACTAAAAGTAATATGATTAGTTTTAAAAGGGCAAATGCTTTACTTAAAAGGGAAATTAAATAGGCTAAACATAATTCAATAATGCGATTAACGTCCTCAATAAGTCCTTCTTCAACTTCGGAAAAGATTTGGTCTAGTATTAGAGCTTTTACTGGTTACAAAGCTTCCCATCAGATTCATTGTATAGCAAAAGATAATAATCACGCTAGCTTTGTTACACAAAGAAAGGATATTGCTGATACTTTATGCAAATTCTGGTCTGATAACTCTATGGATGAAAACTTCTCATTAAGGTTTAGGTCATGCAAGAGAGAATCTATTCAAAACATGCCTCAATTTATACCCTCTGATGAGGCTAAAGCAATAGAGACAAATATTAGATATTTAGAGTTAGAATCAACTCTTTCTAAACTAAAGGGCAAATCGCCGGGTTTGGACAGAATATCATATTCAATGATAAAAGAACTACCATTTTCAGTAAAAAAGAGAGTTTTAAATCTTTTTAACAACATATTTAATAATTTTATTCCCCAACAGTTTAAAAATAGTATAGTAATTCCTATTCTTAAACCCAAATCAGATAAAACTTTACCCAGTTCTTACAGACCTATATCCCTTAATCCCTGTTTAGGAAAAGTAATGGACAAAATTATATCAAATAGGCTATGGTGGTTTCTTCAGAACAACAAACTACTAGATAGCCGCCAATTTAGTTTTAAGAAAGGTAGCTCTACAACGGATGCACTACTTTTCATAGACCATCAGATTGCAAATAGTCTTTCCCTTAGAAAACACCTTACACTCCTATCTTTGGACTTTGAAAAAGCGTATGATAAAATCGGAGTGCACACAATTATCGATCAACTACACGAATGGAAGGTTGGTCCGAAGATAATTAAGTACATTATAAACTTTATGAGTAACAGAAAAATAGTAGTCAAGGCTAATAATCAACATTCATCTTCCTACGCGCTATTTAATGGAATACCTCAGGGTTCACCTCTTTCGGTGATTCTTTTCTTAATAGCGTACAATAAGCTATGTTCAGTAATTTCAATGCACAAGGAAGTTGATTTTATTGCATTTGCGGATGATTTTAATATCATCATAAGATCAAATAAAAACAAAGATCCTGTACTGAATTTAGATCCACTTTTTCAAGGAATACTGAATTGGTGTGATTATTCAGGAGCACTTCTATCATCCACAAAGAGCAAATACATTCACTTCTGTAGGAAGAAACAGTGCAAACCTATATTACAGCTTAACAATCTTAATTTGATGGAGATTTCTGACATTAGAGTTTTAGGTCCTTACTTTACAAAAAAATATAAATTTAATATACATATAGAAAATCTTGCTTTATCTTTAACAAAAAATTTAAATGTTATTAAATGTTTATCTAGCAAAAAATTCAATTGTAATACAACCACGTTAATATCAATCACAAAATCAATTATCTTATCCAAAGTTAACTACGCGCTTCCATTCTTTGGACACGCTCCAAAGTCATCGTTATCAAAAATTAAATCCATTATTAACTCGGCAATAAGGCTTTCCTTAGGTGCATTTCGATCGACACCGATTAATAATTTGCTTAGTGAATCAGGTATCTTCCCACTAGAATTCCAGCGGGATCTAGCAACTTCCAGATTATTTAAATCTTTGTACAAAAACACTCCAATAGAACAGATTGTTAAAAATATTATAAAGGGGAGAAAACGTTTCAAAATTCATTCCACTCTAAGAAAGATTGTACAAAGTTTGGAAATACATCAAATACCTCTGCAACGTCCCAAACCATTCAGAATTAAGGATAATACCCCTTGGTCTTTTATTCATAACATTGTTGATATATCTTTGTCAAAATTTACCAAACAAAACACTGCACCGTCTCAGTTTAGATTACTTTTTTATGAACTTAGGGAGCTTTTTAAGAGCTACAATTTTATTTTTACTGATGGCTCGAAAAAGGATCGAATAATAGGATTTAGCATAGTTAGCGATCTAAGAATTATTAAATATTCCATCTTGCCAAATTATTCATCAGTTTATTCTGCAGAGTTAATTGCAGTTTTTGAAGCCATAAAATTTTTCAAGAATAGTCACGATAAATTTGTAATCTGTACGGATTCTTTATCATGCTTAAAATCAATAATTAACATAAACAATAACGAATATTATGCCACATCTATTAGAAAAGTTTTAATGAATGTATATCCAAGAATTCACCTGATATGGATACCTGGTCATGTAGGTATTCATTGTAATGAACTAGCAGATATTACTGCAAAGAACGCCCTTTCTAGACCAGTTTTAATGACTCCAAATTACTGCGAGAAAGATATTATTCACTATTTAAAAGCGTTTTATAAAGAAAGCAGCGAAACCACGTTAAAAACGTCAAACTGGTATAGAGAATTAAATACACCACATAGTTCTATATTGGAGTATTTAAGGAATAATTCAAATAAATTTACAAGAGCTGACATAATAAAATTTGTTGGTTGGTTGGTTGGTTGGTTTACGTGGCTGCCTGCTACGCGCAAGCATTCAAGTAGAATCAATGAGATTCCGTTTTGACAGACCACTCCACTCGTCAGTGTCAACCTGATTTAGGTCCGAATCCAGGCCTCAGATTCGGAGTAAGATTCTAGATCCATCCCGTCGAATTAAGGTATCTAATGAGGTCACCTAGACCTATCCCTGATACCTCCGAGAGATCGTCTATATGCTGTTGCCTAGAAATTTGAGTCTCGAATGGTGTAAGGCCGGGCATTCGCAAAGAAAGTGGAAGACTGTTTCCTCTTTGCTTTGATCCCGGCAACTACGGCAGAACGCATTGTAGGAAAGGCCCATCCTGTTAGCGTGTCTCCCGATAACCCAGTGCCCCGTCAATACTGCGACGAGCCTCGAGATGTCCCTACGGTTTCTGTTAGTTAGTTGTGTTGTGCGCTTAACGTTGTAGCAAGGCCACATTTTCTTAGCCACCTTGCACGTGCTCAACCTGCGCCACCTGTCTTCAGCTTTCTGCCTGAAGTGGTTGAGAATGAGATTTCTAATACTGCCAAATGGCATGTCTACCGATTCAGCAATGGAGACGTCCAAGGCAGTTTCAGCCCTGGCCAGTTCATCCGCCTGTTCGTTGCCTTGGAAGTTGCTATGTGCGGGAACCCAGATGAGGGTAACGTCAGTCTGACTACCTAGTCTGGATAACGCGTCCTTGCACTGGCTAACTAAGGTAGAAAAAGTAGTGTGTGACCTTAGAGACAGAAGTGCCGCTTGGCTATCGACAAAGATGCCGACTCTTCCTTGGACACCCCTGTCAATCAAAACCCTACACGCCTCCCTTATGGCCAATATTTCCGCCTGAAATACACTAGCTTCATCAGGAAGTCGGAATGAGAGTTTTATTCCAAGGTCACTTGAAAATACTCCAGAGCCCACACCGCAGATCATTCTTGATCCATCAGTATACGTCCTGAAGTTAAAGTCTTTTTCTATGTTTCCCCCCTTCCACTCCCGTCTGGATGGAATAAGAACTTTGAACGTACTGTCAAAGTCCAGATGAGGTACCATGTAATCGGTGGGTTTCCTCAGTGTCGGTGGTAGCTGATCTAGGATTTTGGCATGGCCATAGGTCCTTGATCTCCACCTCCCAGATGCCGCTAGTCTTGCCGCACTGCTTGAGGATGTTGCCAATACATGAAGGTCGATCGGCATCAGATTTAGCATAGCATTCAGAGCCTCTGAAGGACTAGTACGTAAACATCCAGTAATCCCGATGCAAGCAGATCTCTGTATTCTGTATAGTTGGTCCACCACATATTTCTTATATGTGGCGGGCCACCATACTACTGATCCGTAAGTTAATATGGGACGTACAATTGCTGTATACATCCATTTAAGCATGTTAGGGGTTAGGCCCCATTTGGAGCCAAACATCCTCCGACAGGAGTAATAGGCAACTGTGGCCTTTTTGACCCTGTGTTGCACATTTTGTTTCCACAATAGTTTTGTGTCCAGGATGACTCCTAGATATTTTGCATTCTCCGATAGAGACAGTTCCAGATTATGTAGCCGAGGGAGTCTAAAGCTCTGGACTTTGGTCTTAGTAGTAAAAAGTACCAGCTCCGTCTTGCTAGGGTTCACACTTAGACCACAACCTGTAGCCCATTTGCTGAGTGTACCCAAGGCACTGGACATGATATCGCTTATCACGTCCGTGAACATCCCTGATACCATTATTACTACATCGTCCGCATAAGCCACAGCTTTCACTCCCGCAGTGTCCAGTCTGAGAAGAATTGTGTTAACAACGAGAAGCCATAGCAGTGG
The DNA here is from genome assembly GCA_947311025.1 of Lypha dubia. NCBI lineage: Eukaryota > Metazoa > Arthropoda > Insecta > Diptera > Tachinidae > Lypha > Lypha dubia. Next base: position 86,146,321 of record OX371261.1, read on the forward strand.
AGTGATCACCCCGCCCTGTGGTGTTCCTCTGCATGCCCATTTTGACCTCTCGCTGTTTCCTAGTTTTGCGGTGACGTTTCTTGCCTTCAACATGGTGATAATGCAGATGCTGATGTATTCTTCTACATCGGCATCCTGGAGAGACTGTTGAATGGCTGTCACTGATACATTGTTAAAGGCGCCTTCTATGTCTAGGAAGGCAGCCAAGGTGTATTGTTTATTTTCAAGGGATCTCTCTATGAACCTTACCACCTCATGTAGTGCTGTTTCAGTAGAGCGTCCCTTAAGGTAGGCATGCTGACTTTCTGAGAGAGTTGACGACCCAACAAGTCGATGTCTAATGTGAGAGTCTATTAATCTTTCCAGCGTCTTGACCAAGAAAGATGAAAGGCTGATTGGCCTGAAGTCTTTTGCATTCTCGTGACTTCTCTTGCCAATCTTGGGAATGAAAACTACTCTGACCTTCCTCCAGCTGGTTGGAACGTAGTTTAGAGAGAGACAAAGTTTGTAGAACCTAAAAAGCCAGGGTATGATAGAGCTTTTCGCGCTCTGTAACATCTTTGGCGTAATGCCATCAGGACCCGGCGATTTAAATGGAGAAAAACTGTCGATTGCCCATGAGATTCTCTCCGGGGATAAAATATTCTCATTGACAGCATATTTTTGCCCACTAGATGAACTGTCTGACCTAGTCGTGTCCGTACAGCCCGGGAAGTGGGTGTTAAGGAGGATATCTAGTGACTCTGCAGAGGAGTCTGACCAGGAGCCGTCCGCCCTTTTAACGAAGGTTGGACAGGAATGGCTCATGGACAGAGCCCTACTAAGCCTTGCAGAGTCTCTAGTGTTATCTATTGACTCACAGAAATTCCTCCATGACTTTCTTTTGGCGATTTTTATAGCTTTTTTATACGCTGCTAGCCTTTCGCGATATGGTTGCCAGATTTTGTTCTCGTAGCAAATGTTGAAGGCTCTACGTACCTCCTTGCGTAGCTTAGAGAGTTCCGTGCTCCACCATGGAGGGTAACTCTTCTTAGCTTTCGTTAAGGGGCAGGAAATCTCGAAGGCTTTGCTAATAGCCTTGTAGTGCCATCTCTGGCACTTTGCATGTAAATCGATGTTATCGAGACTCGACGAGACTCGATGGCATCAATTAGTTGTAGGTATAGAGAGAACAATAAAGAAAAGAATAGAACATTCGTGTCATAATCATTAAGCACACAACAAGTGTTTTATTGAAGGCTTCTACAATAAGGAATAAGTTCTACATGGCGACCGTGACAGAGTGTTGGTATTCGTATATTTGTGCAAAGTAATTTTTTAACAAAAAAAAGAAACAATACATGCAAACAAATTCAACTTAAAACAAACAACATACAACATTTAAAAAAAATAGTTCCAAATATCTACATACATAAACACAAAAACTCTTCACATTTAATAAACTAAAATACACACATTTAAAAATGGAAAATTGGAAAAAGAGAAAAAAAAAGAGGTACAGTCACAGCAAAAATTTGTGCTACAAAATTTAACTAAACAGAAAAACTCAAAATTTCCAGAAATAATAAGAAAAATGCCATTTATTTAAAGAAAAAATTGAAAAGTGGAAAAAAACTGGAAACAAAAAACCATTATAAAAAAAAATGGCTACCGAAAAAAAACCAGAATTTTTTTTACATACCTACTTATAACCTAAAAAACTACAAAATAAAAACCATAAAACAAGCATACATGCATGCAAACATAATTATTGAAACATACAAATAAAATGATCAACAGTTATAAAAATAAAAAAAATAATACGTACAACAAAACAACACAAGAAGAAATACTTTAAACAAAACGTTTTACAAATTTTTAACACAAACAATAATGAAGTTTAAATTAAAATAAAATAGAATACCTATAAACGAAATATATGAAAATTAAACGAAATAGAAATTAAAATATGAATAGAGAAAAAATACATACATATACATATACCTACAGAAAAAAGTACAGTCGTGTCAAAAGTCAACTCAAAATTTATAAAAAAAAAACACAAGAACATAACAAATACATATACATATAACCAACTGGTCATAATATATTTCTTTGACCGACAACAAAAAGTAAGAACTAAAAACAAATTAAAATAAAAGAACAGTTACAAAAATATCACACCCAGCAACAAAAAGTACATGCAAAGAAAAATGAATATAAACCACTTAAAGAGAAAGAATATACTATACAAAGAAAAATAGAGAAAACGAAAAAAAGAAATAACGAAAAAATTGGAAAATATGAAAAAAAAAAAAAAAATACATGGCAATGATAAAATCTTAAAACTATTTATGCAATCAAACAAATTAAAATCATAAGAAGCCATAATTTTAAATCATTCATGACTATGTGAACGTAGAAACTATGCAAGTAATAAAATATGTGGAGTTAGTTTCAAAAAAATATAGATAACAAACGTTTTGAAAAAAGTTTTGGCCCACTTTGATTGTGAGCCATTGTATGTACAATTTCATAGGAAAACCAATCAACAAAAAAAAAATATTGAATCAAGAATAAAATTGAGGAAAGGAAGCTGAAAAGAAATATATGGAACGAAAAATGAAACATTGAATAGAAAAACGAAAGATCAAAAGAAACGAAATGAAAATGAAACAAAATGACAATACAATGAAATAAAAATGAAAAATGAAATTGAAAAATTATATACATTAAAAATAAAACTAAACGAAAACACCAACAAGAACAAAAATCTGAAAAAAATGATATTGAAAATTAAAATATAAACAACAAAAATAAATACAACAATAATAATCAACAGTTAAAAGACAGAAAGAATCTAAAACAGAAAGAAAACTGGAGAAAAAAGTATCAACAAGTTTCAGACAACAACAACAACAACATCAACAAAAAACCAGCCCAAAAACCAACAGAATAAAAACATCAATATATACAACACAGACACAACAATAACAACCAATTCAAAACGAAGAAACAAAGAAGACAGCAAAAACGTATAGCAACGTGGGTAATAGAAGCATGCAAACACATACATATTATATTATATTACATACTCATATCAATTTCACAATTTATTATTATATATATATATAGAATACATTTGTACAATAAATACAAATTATATACATATATACCACAAAAAAAATAAACTTTATATACACATTTATATACATGTATTTAAACACTTAGTTACACTCTAACACAATCACATGCATATACAGTCAAACACAAACAGAAACATACACACATAAATGACACAATATATATTACAATTTAATTGTAAAATTGTAATATATAATCAAACGTAAATATAAATAAATGAATGAAAAAAAAATGAAAAAAAATGAAAAAATAATGGAAAAAATCTTGCGTTATTTATGTTGGAAATTTTACATACATACATATGTATACGAGTTGGACGTACACATGTATGTGCTTGCGAAGAGTGAAAACGAAACTTAAGGGTAGTTTTATCAAAAAAAATTATTATTTCTCTCAAAAAAAAAAAAAAAAAAAAAACAAACAAGAAATAAAGACATATATTCATTTTAAACAGCAAAAACAAAACAAACATAAACAATTTGAAACCTTTCACATATTTAGATGTGTATAAATATAAATAAATACATGTCAATAACTATGTATATACATACATTGAATTTTGTATTGTTAAATACATATAAATGAAAAAAATCATAGTGATTCATATACATAGTATGTATGGAAAAAATTTTATTTTTATATACTATACACAAAGATGAAATGAAAAACAGTGAAGAACAAAACAAAGCACACTGAAAATTTATTATAGATTCTCACTTGATTTCAGCAAAAATCTGCCAAAATTAAAAAAAATTATTTACATTGATGAAAGAAAAAAGCGCATAAGAGTATATAAAATTTTAAAGAAACTGCCACCTGTTAAATTTGAGTTTATTAACGAAACAAATAGATTAGTCTAATTGCTTTCGAAGCTACGGCCAATAATCACAACATTTACGGTGCAGAATGGCCAAAATATAATTTATTTCCCAAAATATATAAACAATTTATAAAAAGAGAACATGGCATTAAGATTTGAAATCATTTGAAATCATTTTAACATTTTTACATCACTGTATGAACACTGTATGTCACAATAACTTTATTAATAACTAATAATAATAACATGTTATGAAAAAAAAAAACATAAAAATTTGTATTAAACTATAAATTTGTTTATTTAAAAACAAAACCCTTTTAAAAAAAAAAAACTTTTTTTTTTGGAATTAAACATAACAAAAATAACATATTATATATATTATTAAACTAAATTTGTAGAAATTAAACAAATAATATGAATATCACAAAACTTTATTATAATAACGTCGTTATATATATAACAACAAAAACCCAAAATTTAAATTAAATCTATTCATACATTTATTTAAAAACAAAACTTGAAAAAATATAAATTTATACCTTAAGTAATCTAAGGTCAAAAATATACTCAAACAGAAGAAAAGAAAATTAATTAAATAATATCAAAAGAAATAGAAGTAACAAAAACTTTGTATAAAAAAATTTTTTAAACTAAATTTTCCTACAAACAAACAAAACAAAAATAAGAAATAAAATTTTTTTTATTCTTTTTGCAAAATCAAACATTTAACATTAAAAATATTTTTAGATACTTACACATATAAAAAAAAAAATCAATCAAACTTTGTAGAAAATTAAAACAAAATATAAATTCTTTTTTTTCTTTTTTATATTGTTGGAAAATGCTGAATCTAACGAGACTGATCACTTCGGTTTGATTCAACATTTTTTTTATAAAAAGGGAGGTGCATAGGTAGGTGGACAATGCTTATGTTTCCAAACTTTAAGAACAAAATACAAATATTTTCAAATTAAAAACAAAATATAAAATTCTTCAAAAAAAAAAAAAAAAATATAAATATTCTCAAGTCTTATTAAATTATAAGTTATAATTAATTTATATTTTTTTTATTAATAAAAAAGGGAGGTGTAGTGCCATCTCTGGCACTTTGCATGTAAATTGATGTTATCGAGACTCGACGAGACTCGATGGCATCAATTAGTTGTAGGTATAGAGAGAACAATAAAGAAAAGAATAGAACATTCGTGTCATAATCATTAAGCTCACAACAAGTGTTTTATTGAAGGCTTCTACAATAATGAATAAGTTCTACAGCCTTGTTGAAGACCTCCACATTGTGTTCAAGTCCAATCGTATTGTCGATTTCTGGAACTCTTTGTAGTTTTTGTTTCAAAATCCCGTTGAACCTGTTCCAATCGGTTCTCCTCGGGTTTCTAAAGCATTGTTTTTCTTTGTTTTGTAATATGACCTCAAAGAGTATCCAATTGTGATCGGAGAAGGATCTCTTATTGGATACCCTCCACTTGTCAAATGAAAGCTTGAATTTGTCATTAATGAGAGTAATGTCGAGAACCTCTTCCCACCCACTAAATCGATCCGAACTCGGAAAGATAAAAGTCGGCGAAGTGCCGGAATTACATATAGTTAGTTTATTAAGGTTAATGAAATCTAAGATATGCTCACCTCTGTCATTGATCTCACTGCTACCCCATATTGTATGCCTGGCATTGGCATCACAACAGAGGATGATGTCTTCATTGGCGCCATGGATGACACGACAGCTTTCGCTTCGGCTGGCGGTGCTTCTTTGTCGGTGTGCCATATAGCATGATGCGATAAGGAAGCTCTTACCATCTGACAACTCGACCCTCGCAACTGTAAGGTCCTCTGAGCTAAACTGAGTACAAAGAAAAATATTAATATGTTTTTTGGCTATTAGACATGATCTTGGCTTACCATTTCCTTTAGCATATAGTACGTTGTACAGGGACCTCGGGAACCCCTTAACCTCGGAGTTTGCTACCCACGGCTCCTGTACCGCGCAGATATCGAGGTTCTCTTCGCCTAGGAGAACTTTAGGTTGTCTGTTGCACACTTCGAGTGCTTGAGGTTTATTTGAACAACCTTTATCGCCATTGCGGAGTGTTCTTCGTTATCTTTATTGCGGTTCTGACAGCTGCATTCCAACCAGAAGGTTGTTTGCAGCCTCGACAGCGTCGGCATCAGAACCGCTTGGGCGCAACACCTTGACCTTGGCGTCTCTTACTCCGAAAGAACAATTTGGAGCCCGCTTTCTCTAGCGCCACTGCTCCTTGCTCCGTTATGGACAGCATTAGGCAAGTACCACTGCTGCCGTGGTCCTCGGTGCGGATTAACTGACCAGTCATCCATTGGAATGCTGGGGTTCTGAAGCTTCAGACACTCCAGCATTCTGCCACCGTTCTTGCCAATTGAGGTAACCAAACTCTTGCTCGCGGTCTCATCGGAATTTCCTCCGCAGGGATAAGCTTAAGGCTTAGCCCATCCCAAGTGTCACTAATCTTAGCGATACTAACGCTGAGGAACTCCTTTGAGAACGCGTCCAAGCACTTGATTACCCTGTAACCCCGGTGTATCTCACTGGAGTCGAAGCGAGGTGCCGGCTTATCCTTATTGGTGAGGACGTAGTCCATTACGAGCTCAGCCAATTTGGATTCGACGGCAACCCACTCCGTTGTTACAGGGATTAATCTGCCGTTTTTATGGTTTGCCAGAGCCATCAGAAGATGATCCTTAACTACCTCGTTAAAGGGTCTTCGGATGGATGACGACGTAAGTTGTTGAGGAGGGGACCCCTTTGGTGCGACCTTCCTTTTTTTGGGTGACTGACCGCTTTCTGTCTGAGAGCGGTTTCTTTTGGAGCTTTTTACTTCTTGCTGGGACGTACTTGGTAGCGAATCCATAAACTTATGGTATTCGTCTACCACGGCCTGGTACCTCACCTTGTCCCCAGCATCAAGCTCATGCGTAACTCCATTCGCTTCATTCTTGGCAATCTTGTCTAGAATGAAGACGGCTTTGGAGTAACGGGACTTAAGGAGGTCTTTCTGACTCCTTTTCTTAGGTTTGCCCTTTGGCCGGTTGTCAGGCTCGACTATCGGTGTTGGGCTTTTGAGGGTTTTTGTGTTTTCTTGTGCAGATAGAGGGGTACTTTGGATTTTACCCTCACCATCCGAGAGGCCGTTTACTGTCTCCTGGCTGGAGGCAAGAAGGTCGTCCTCTGAAGAGATGTCTTCCCTTCTCTGTTGTTTTTTGTTTTTGTTGTTGTTGTTGTTCATATGTTGGTCCCACGAGTAGGCCAGTAAGGGGAGAGACCATCCACGCAGTGACGGCGTGCGTGAACTAGACAAAATAATTACAACCGGTCCGTGTCCTGGCACCGGAGGGGAGTTGTTAGGGACTAGTCCTCTTTAACCACTAACTAGCCATTCAGGTCCTCGGCACAGCTACCTACCACCTTGACCTTACAAGTGTTAGACTCTGATTAGGACATTCCAACTTATCTCATTGCCACCTAATGAATGTCACTATTCAAAACGTATGCAATTGTGTTGTACCTCATCCTAATAGTCTTGACCATATCCTTATTCAATGCCCCAAATTTTCAATTCAACGTCGCAAATGTTTTCAATATAGAAATCCCAAACAATTTTTATCTAACCCGACAACTAACAATATACGATGTATTATACAGTTCCTTAAAGCCATTAATATTTACAAGCTAATATAATTATTTTGTGTTATAAATAATAATGTTAAATTGCATACATTTTTTTACATAATATTATATAAACTTAATTTATCGTTTTAGTCTATGCATACATATGAATTATTTAATTAATTGAGCTAAAGGCCGATGTTGCTAAAGCTCTCCATTTTGTTATCTTATAATTTTAATTATAAGTTAATTTTTAAAAATAAAATAAAATAAAATTACTCTTAAATTGAAAACTAAAACAATAGAAAGCAAGCACTTGATCAGTTGCAACATGCGTAGCCACATTATCTACCTACAAAGTAAAGTTACATTATATTATTTATACTCAATTATAATTTTTTTTGCATCTGAATACTCTATAAAAAAATCATTGATAATATTCCACCTAGTTTTTGTTTGGCATTCTTATTTTTCATACTAACGTGTATTGAACAATTTACGTTATTATATCAAATTCATTTTTCCAATATTTTTATGACTAGTTACATTATTCGTAAAATAATACCTTTTATTAAACTAAAGCTAATTTATATGAATTCAAGTTGAATAAATTACTGATTACTTTAATATGGCTCTCTAACAAGTTAGTGTTTTCTTACTGATGTGAAGGAAATGAGGTAATTTCTCTGTGGTATCTAGGCAAATGACTATAGGCCGCCTAGATACGCCCAGTCCATTTCATTGTAGTTTTCGGGAGTCTATAATATTATTTGTGTGATGGAAAGATCTCTCTTCATGGAAAGGGAGATAGCAGGAACAAAAATCCCCCCACCCGGCTGCTAGCTAGCTTTATCAATGGCTCCCATCCGTTCCTCATTCTCTAGTAGAGCACCAATCGCCAAGGAGACATTGCTGCTCATAAAGCAGTAGTCATTTTATGATAGTTTGTTCATTACAACCTTACCTCTTCCGGATCCACGCTTGAATCTATTCCTTTTATAACTACTGTTAGGCCTTTAGCACTCTTCAGTTGATATGTATAAAAGTTTTTGTTTTTAGTCTCAAAATCTGAGACAATTTTTCTGTAATTATTTTCTTGTGTTACCTGAATTTTAGTTTCGTTGATTTTGCCGCGCTTAATTGGAGTTACATAGAACTCATTTTCTCCAATTAATGAGATAAGGCTTTTTACCAAAAAGTTGGAGTTCTGTTCTCTTAAATATATCGGCGGTGGTTTACTGGACCTTGTTGTTTTTGTGTCTTCATCGACTTGTTCATTCAAAATCGCGATACGATTTTTAGAATGTTTAATATTGCTTTTCACATCTTTGGGCATTGGGCATTGACACTATTTAACAGCATCTGGGCGTCCAAAATTTCCTTGTTTTTGTGCGCTTGGGATTCACGATACGGATTAGGTATTAAAGGAAGAAACCAGTACAAACTGCATAACTGGAATAGTCGCATTGAACGAAAATGGACTAAGGACAATAGGCTATACGAAAGGCTTGTTCCTGAAATGAAAATTTTGTGGCCGTTGCTCCACATTAAACTTGACTGCGCTTCCATTTGAAATAAAGTAACTATAGAGTGTGCATATTTTGAATTCCTAGATTTTTCTAATATCTTTGTCAGAGTTCATAATTTAAACATGTTAACGATTGAAAACTATTTCTGTTTCAGGTACAGAGGATAGAAATCTCCACATGCCATACTCGCTGAAATTTGTTGGTGGTATAAAAACACATTTGAAGAAGAGGAAGACGAGGAAAAAGAGGAAGAAGGGGAAGACAAAGATGAAATTCCAGAATATCTGAGGGACGAAATTATCGACCTTTCTGATGATGATGACGATGACCAAGATATTAGAGAGAGCAGTGATGTTTATCCACAGCCGCCTGCTAAACGGCAACTGGCCAAATAATTAATTTAATTTTTTTACATATATATGAAAAGTAATATTATCAGGCTCAAGTTCAGTTTTATTGAATTAATGAAAATTCAAAATTACTAAGAGTTTTTTTATGTTGGAAATTATTATTATTTATATCATATCAGTTTTTAGCAGAACGTATCAGTACTGATTTCAAGGCCGCTACACCTCTCATCAGCGTTCAATTGTCCATCTTTACAATTTTCGTAAAGTAGATACTAATTGAGAAGAATATCAACTATTTAACCAGTTTTTCAAGAGAAATAGAATATGAGAATTTATTTTTATTTCATTTTTTATTCTACCTTGAAACAGTGCTGGTTAGTACGAAATTCCCTCACTACTGTTTGGAAAGTACTAATAATCAACACAAACTCATAGTTCGTTATCATCAAAGTATTCTACTTTGTATTCTAACGTTTTTGTTATTTTTGCTCTATATTAGGGAAAATTCACATATTACTGTGACCCTTGTTATTAGGGTATTTAGAGCTCGTGCCCAAGCGGAATTAATATTTTTATATTATTATTATTGCGAATAAACGTAATTATTATTGGAACTTATATTGATGTATATATGAAAAGTAATATTATCAGGCTCAAGTTCAGTTTTATAGAATTAATGAAAATTCAAAATTACTAAGAGTTTTTTTATGTTGGAAATTATTATTATTTATATCATATCAGTTTTTAGCAGAACGTATCAGTACAGATTTCAAGGCCGCTACACCTCTCATCAGCGTTCAATTGTCCATCTTTACAATTTTCGTAAAGTGGATACTAATTGAGAAGAATATCAACTATTTAACCAGTTTTCAAGAGAAATAGAATATGTAATCTTGAATTTTAGTAATTTTGAATTTTCATTAATTCAATGAAACTGAACTTGAGCCTGATAATACTACTTTTCATATGTAAATCAATATAAGTTCAAATAATAATTACGTTTATTCGTAATAATAATAATATAAAAATATTAATTCCGCTTGGGCACGAGCTATAAATACCCTAATAACAGGGGTCACAGTAATATGTGAATTTCCCTAATATAGAGTAAAAACAACAAAAACGTTAAAATACAAAGTAGAATACTTTCATGATAACGGACTATGAGTTTGTGTTGATTATTAGTTCCAAACAGTAATGAGGGAATTTCGTACTAACCAGCACTGTTTCATTGTAGAATAAAAAATGAATTAAAAATTAATTCTCATATTCTATTTCTGTTGAAAACTGGCTAAATAGTTGATATTCTTCTCAATTAGTATCCGCTTTACGAAAATTGTAAAGATGGACAATTGAACGCTGATGAGAGGTGTAGCGGCCTTGAAATCAGTACTGATACGTTCTGCTAAAAACTGATTGGATATAAATAATAATATTTTCCAACACAAAAAACTCTTAGTAATTTTGAATTTTCATTAATTCAATGAAACTGAACTTGAGCCTGATAATACTACTTTTCATATGTAAATCAATATAAGTTCAAATAATAATTACGTTTATTCGTAATAATAATAATATAAAAATATTAATTCCGCTTGGGCACGAGCTATAAATACCCTAATAACAGGGGTCACAGTAATATGTGAATTTCCCTAATATAGAGTAAAAACAACAAAAACGTTAAAATACAAAGTAGAATACTTTCATGATAACGGACTATGAGTTTGTGTTGATTATTAGTTCCAAACAGTAATGAGGGAATTTCGTACTAACCAGCACTGTTTCATTGTAGAATAAAAAATGAATTAAAAATTAATTCTCATATTCTATTTCTGTTGAAAACTGGTTAAATAGTTGATATTCTTCTCAATTAGTATCCGCTTTACGAAAATTGTAAAGATGGACAATTGAACGCTGATGAGAGGTGTAGCGGCCTTGAAATCAGTACTGATACGTTCTGCTAAAAACTGATTGGATATAAATAATAATATTTTCCAACACAAAAAACTCTTAGTAATTTTGAATTTTCATTAATTCAATGAAACTGAACTTGAGCCTGATAATTCTACTTTTCATAAGAATATGAGAATTTTTTTTAATTCATTTTTTATTCTACCTTGAAACAGTGCTGCTTAGTACGAAATTCCCTCATTACTGTTTGGAAAGTACTAATAATCAACATAAACTCATAGTCCGTTATCATCAAAGTATTCTACTTTGTATTTTAACGTTTTTGTTGTTTTTACTCTATATTAGGGATATTCACATATTACTGTGACCCTTGTTATTAGGGATTTATAGCTCGTGCCCAAGCGGAATTAATATTTTTATATTATTATTATTACGAATAAACCTAATTATTATTTGAACTTATATTGATGTATATATGAAAAGTAATATTATCAGGCTCAAGTTCAGTTTTATAGAATTAATGAAAATTCAAAATTACTAAGAGTTTTTTATGTTGGAAAATATTATTCTTTATATCCAATCAGTTTTTAGCAGAACGTATCACTCACTACTGATTGATTTCAAGATATATAAGTTATATATATATATGTATATCTCTTTTAGATTTTTCATTATTAAATTTTTCCTTTGTTGTTCGAAATATGTTAACAATGTCTACTTAATATTTCTCTGATTATTAGCATTTTTATTATTACATATATTAAAATTTTTTCTTTGCATGTATTTGTTTTTACAACAAAAAAGTTTGAATAAAAATTTGTTTTTCTTTAAATGTATTGGTGCTTGCTCTTCCATAAGGAACTTGTGAGCGCCCGCGGCTCTAGAGTATTGGTAGCCGAAAGCTGCCACCTAGGAATCAAATTAGAAATACTAGAATAAAGCTCAACTTGAACAAGATAGACTTTGAAAAAGTATAGTAAAGTTCCAACCCATTAAAAAAAATGATAAAAGCTGTAGTGTGAAAACTTACATGTAATTCAGCAGATTCAATTAATGATAGAGGATCTTTAACTAATGTGATTGCAGCTGCCGTGGTGGCAGTGAGGTCTAAGCGGTAGACAACTCTGATGATGAGACTGTGGTTAGTCTCAAAACATCGATGTGCGTTCAACCCTCCGCGCAGTCTAAGTTTTCTTTGTCTGTTCAAATATTAAGAGCCACTAGATTTTTCTTTCTAATTTAAATAATAATTTAATTTATAACAAAATTATATTTAGAGAAAACGAACTTAAGGCTGAAAAATTAAAAATTTTCTTTGATTATATATCACTCAGTTCGAATAAAAAATTCACAACTTAATTAATTACGTTTATTCGTAATAATAATAATATAAAAATATTAATTTTTTTACTTAAAACTTTTCCTAACTAACATTTCAAAATTATATTTTTTACCATATTTTTATAGTTTCTTTTTCCATTTTTCTTCAAAACCAACACTGAACAAAATTGGTACATAAAAAATGAGAAGTAAATCAAAACGCAAGTTATGTATTATGATTGTTTACTTTTCAAATGAAATTTATTGAAGAAACTGAGAAGCATATTATAGATCAAACAGAAAGCAAAAAAGACATAGTTTTGTTGAAAATACTTTCAAATAGCATGAAAAACAAATAATTTTTCCAACATTTTGCTTCATAAGCACCATAAAAATTTTCTAAATCAATTTTTTAAAGAATTTTAATTGTTGCACAGGTCTCTAGCAATAATTTAGATTTACAGATTTAAAAAATATCAGTTAGTTGACGAATTATAGCCAAAAAAAACCATATAAACAATATGCTGAAAATCGGCATTTTACTGCAAAGTTCGAAGGTCAATTAAAAAAAAAATTAGAACTAACATAAACAAACGCCGCGATTCGGGTCTTCTAATTTAGCCTCTATTTTCACCCCTCACTCTCAGAATCGACCTAACTTTTGCTAACCTGAATTTGTTCCACAGTGTATTTGTATCCGCGAAAGCTAAAAATTGTAACAGCACTAATATGTATCGTAAATTAAACGAGAATAATTTTGCCATTATTTTCTTGTAGACAAAAAATAAGATGTTCAATTTTAGCACGTACCACGTAAACACTATCTGACTGTACTAATTCGTACAACCACTTGAAACGGTTCTTTGACAAAAATGAGATCGCACTAGCTTTAGGTCTGCTTAAATTTGTCTTCTAAAAGAATTTTGTAAGCCAACTTAAAAAATTCTGTTGAAAAAGCAAATAAAAGATCGCTATTCAGTATCACAACACACTTGGTACGTATAGGAGGATTGCTAAAAATGATATTTATATATGCAAAAACTCGTTAATTTAATAGTCAGAGGAATTCTAGACATTTCTAACACATTTTAAGCAAAAGAGGATACAAAATAAGTAATTGCTGTGCAAATTATAAGTATGTTCAAACGTACATTAATCAAAAATACACTTAAGTGTAAAAATCAAACCAAAAAATTTATATAATGTAGAAAAAAAATTCTGTAATGTTTTATAAATGATGAAACATAAAGTCTCCAGCTAATGTCAATTTAATAGGGAGAATCTCATATTCTATTTGCATTCGAAATGTGTATAAATGGTATATATAATCACGTTCAAAAGAGCTACATACATACATAAGAAGTAGTGAAAGCATTTAATTAAACATCAATACTGACGAGCTATCTTGTCGTGATGTGGTGGTTTAAGTGCACGCAGTGGTGACTGTCATTGCCTCTGGCATCAGGGGACTTGTTCTAGTAGTTTCTGAATCAAGGGCTGTAACTTTAGAGGCATGCATACAAAAGGTTGTCCAACTACAACAGGTGTTTAGTACATAGTTATGCCACTAGGCGTATAGTACTAGTTCACTCATAAACTTTTTAAGGTCATGGTTGCAGAGAGCTGTGCCGAGGTCCTGTAAAGAAAACTTAGTCCCAAATAACTATTCTATCCAGTGCCTAGGGAACGTGCCGGTCGTAGACATTTGCCTAGTCGCGCGCACGCCATCATTGCGCGAATGGTCTTCCCTTTAGTGGCATAATCGTGGGAACAAGATTGCTTTTCAAAAACTAAAAACAAGGACGTTGACGACGCTGACACAACGGGCGAATCGTCGCGAAGAGACGCGTTGCTGACTCTTTTGCACGACAAAAGGAGCAGCCATTTGCCTCTATAGGCATTCTTCGGCAGAACGCCTTGCCAGGCGTGGGCAAGTATCCTCTGACCTACCACGTAGGACAGTGGTGACAGCATGGTCTCCACCACCAATAAGATCGATGGAAACCGTGCTGTCCGTACTGTAAGACCAGAAATTTCCCCTTAGGACCAACCAATGGAAGCCTTTGGGATTGCTGAATTATAAGGGGAATGCTGGTGTAGGGATTCTACTTGTTTAAATTTTATTTCATTACTTTATAAATATTGATAAATTTTTAATCACAGAAGCTTGTATTTTTAAAGCAACATAGTTTTAGTTAATTAAATAGTTTTTTATAAAAACATTAATTGTGTTTCTTTATTGGTGACCCCGACGTGATATCGTAAACATGTTTTTTACTCTTAAACGTTAAGGTTGGTGAAATCAATTCGTATACAAGTATGTGTATCTGCGCCTGCATCCGCATCCCTATATAACGAATGACTACCTTCCAATGGTATTAAGCGCTATTACATAATCTACACAAATTGCAAAGACAAAGAAGATTCAATTTTATTGTTTTGGTGATATGGTAAACATGATTTTTAGATTTTGAGGAATATATGTATGTATATAGGCTTAGTACCATGTCTTTTAACATCCGGTGCATTAAGTTTATTCATATGCTCACAAAAATTTGACACCCATTCGTTGCTAGCATTATATGACTTCTCTGCAATAAATTGGCCTGGAATTTTTAAAGTAGTTCCAAAAGTTAGTTCAGCTGGTGAGTATCCAACATCGGGATTAATAGAACATCGTAGACCAAGCAAAACCAATGGCAGTACTTCTACCCACTTTGTATCAGTATGGCATTTAATTGCATTTTTCATAAATCGATGCCATCTCTCAATCTACCCATTAGCCTGTGGATGATAAGAGGTAGTAACTTTTGAACCAATAACTTTGGCAAACTCTCGAAATAAAGACGCCTCAAATTGTCTCCCTTGATCCGTGATTATTTGATATGGAACTCCAAATGTAGAAACCTATTCAAAGAGAAATGTCTTCAATAGGTATTGGCTCAGTCCATCTGGTAAATCTATCAATACATGTTAAACAATATCGAAATCCTTTTGAAACTGGCAAAGGTCCGACAATATCAATGCTTATGAACTGAAAACGATCCTCAGGAATAGGAAATTTTCCAATCTCTGTTTTATGCCTTCATAGATGGCCATACGAAACGTCGACTTATTAATTTTACAGACGATTTAGATCCAGGATGAGATAAATTGTGCACAGTGTTAAAAACCTCATGGCGAAATTTTTTAGTAACAAATGGTCGCAAAATATCTGTTGAGCAATTACAATATAGTGTCAACTTTGAACCTGGTATTTTAAAATTTTGTAAAACCAAACCGTGATTTGAAGATGAAAGCAAATGCTCTATTTCCTCATCAATGAGCTGATCAGCAGCTAAATGCTCATAGTTGATTGTTGATGGCATTTCAATTGTTTCAATCCTTGATAAAACATCCGCAGTTATGTTCTCTCGGCCTTTTACATATTCTAACTGCGTAGTATGCAGGCCTATAAAATCCAATTGGCGGAGTTGTCTAAGTGAGGCTTTTTCGGGGCACTGTGAAAACGCAAATGTCAAAGGCTTATGATCCGTATAGATAATAAAGTTTTGGCCTTCTAGAAAATACTGAAAATATTTTAAACTGGAATATGCTGCTTGTAATTCGCGGTCATAAGTACTGTAACGGCGTTGAGTTTCTGAAAACCCGACGTTCCTTCGGTTTTGCAATGTCTACAACAGATGAAGAATATTTATCGCCAGTGTTATCCCCACAGGCAGGAATATCTCGTATAGCAATAAAAATTCCACCATTTTGGAAGACAAATCCAAAATTATGGTTTAGTCAAATTGAAAGTCAATTTTTTAATGCTGGAATTTCACAAGACACCACGAAATACCATTCGCTTGTTGGCTCCGTGGATACTGATATTCTTAACGCCGTAAGTCATATAATCGCAGATCCCCCAAGAGAAAACATGAATGAAACACTGAAGTCAGCATTACTTGCTGAATTTCAAGATGCTGAATCCTTGGATAATACAAAGAGTATTAAAAAAAAGAAAAAATGTACAATCAAGCAAGTTCGTTTCAGTGAATGCTGAAACTGGAAGGGTGTACTTGTAGGGATTCTACTTGTTTAAATTTTATTTCTTTACTTTATAAATATTGATAAATTTTTAATCACAGAAGCTTTGATTTTTACTTTAAGAAAAAATAATTTTTTAAATTAAATAATAGATATAATTTGAATTTTGTAAAAGCAACATAGTTTTAGTTAATTAAATAGTTTTTTATAAAAACATTAATTGAGTTTCTTTACTGGTAAAGATCTTCGGTTCGCCGTTGATGAGGAATCTCTGAAGATACTGTGGGTGTTTGGGGGTGTTGTTGGGTTCGGCTTGGGGACTGTCAGATGTAGTTTTCTGAAATCTGATGATCCCAGGGAGGATGCGAGTGGTGCAGATAAATCTGCATCATAGTGAGGCATCTTCGGCAGAGTTGACAGCGCACCTCAACAAATCGCAGGTAGACATGGCTCTTATCCAACAACCCTGGATAAATAAAAATAGGGTTTGTGGACTGGGAGTCACGGGGTTCTATTTGATTGTCTTGGGCATGGGGACTAGGCTAGGACTTGCATTTTAGCAAGGAAAGAACTTAATCTAATACTATTTAATTCTATCAGCCAAGGAGACCTCACGGTCGTTTCAGGTGTGACCAGGGGCGAGCAGGAATTTGTGCTTGCTGCGGTCTACTTGCCCTATGAGACTGTGCTGAAGCTGACGGAGTATGCGAGGTTGAGTGGCAGCATATTAGTACACAGGTGTGATGCAAACACACACCATAATCACTGGCGAAGCAGAAACATTCATAAAAGGCGTGAGTTACTATATATTTGATTTTATTACTTATTGTTATATGTCTATTTGTAAAAGGGGCAATACGCTACCGTTTAGGAATAAGGCGGAGGTTTTAGACTTAACACTAGATAACAGAAATAGGAATCTTGTGGAGAACTAGAGGGTCTTTCATACCACAGTAGGATATCCTTCAATCTTAACTTTGCAGGATTAAGGCAAGATCCACATAGGAATCCGAGAAAGATAAACTGGTACACCTTCAGGGCGACTGTAGTAAGTATAGTAAGGGAAGCTCCTCTGGAGATTGATTAAACAAGAGGGCTGGATTATTTCACCAACATATTTTGAGAAAGTTTTGAGTTATCCTGTCCACTAGTTTTCCCAGGAAAAAGGACACAGCCATCGTGTTGGACAAGTGCTCTTAGAGATTTTTGGTGTGCGGTAAGATGGCAGTTCAGTAGGGCAAAACTTACAGGCAGAGTAGAGGATTGGGATAGTTATAAAGCCCTGCATAATGGGTACAAGGGGTGCTCAAAAAGGCGATAAGAGCCTCATGGAGCTTGTAGATTCTCCTTACTTTTTGTAGATGTTTACGGAAAGTTCCATTTCCGTTATTTTGAATTTCAACGGTCGATGCTGTTTTATAGCTATGGACGGTGCTGCCAAAATTTCTGTTAACCGTTGCATTTATATATTTGTACTCCATTTCATGTCGTAACAATAGTACTAAATGTTAATAAGCAGTTTGTAGTAATTACAAATATTACAATTAATAAACATATACAAAATAAGCAAGGGTATGTGCAAATTATATGTTCAAACGAAGATTAATAAAAAATATACTTAAGTATAAAAATTAAACGAAAAAGTTTGTCTTAAGTAGAACGAAAAAACCGGAGATGGGGCGTTGTAGGATATAATTCGTTGTCAACTCTGTTAAGTTTCATATATGGTGAAAAATAAAAAGTCACCAGCTAACATCAATTTAGTATAGAGAAGACTCGTTTTATATTCGCATTCAAAATGTGTATAAATGGAATATTTGTTCTATTCCGCCGTGTAGTTGAAATCTATAGGTATGTTTAGAAATTAAATTGATGCTTTGTTGCTTGAAATATGTTAACAATGTCTAATATTTCTCTGATTATTAAATTTACGAACTTTAGCCTCTATAAATATTAACAAAATATTAATAATAATAAGCAGTTTGTAGTAATTTAAAAAATTACAATTAATATACATATACAAAATAAGCAAGGGTATGTGCTAATTATGTGTTCAAATGAACATTAATCAAAATATATTTAAGTTTAAAAATCAAACCAAGAAAGTTTTTCTTAAGTAGAACAAAAAAGTCAGGAGATTGGGCACTGTAGGATATAATTCGCTGGCAGCAATGTAATTTTTAATATATAATAATAATGTAATTCGTTGGCAATAATTACATACTTACTTAGGTGGCCGTCTACAAGTTATTGTACTCATTGGCCGACCTTAAAATAGATTGCCAAAGGCTTCGATCTTCTGCGCTTCTTCTCCAGTTTCTGATACTAAGTTTGCAGAAGGCCTCTTCTACTTGGTCTTTCCATTTAAGTTTTGGTCGTCCCCTTCTGCGCTAGCCATCACCAGGAACGTTTCCGTACGATTTGGTCTTATTTCTAAGCTGCTTACTTAGGCCAAAGTAGCATCTGTTATCCGAAAATAATTCTGCGCTTTATCTCAAAATTTATATTGTTTGTTTTGGTTATGCCGAGGTAGATAAACTCAATGACTACCTCAAATTTGTAGTCACCAACTTTCACAGTCTGTCCAAGTCTCGTGGACGTTCGTTCGTCGATACCATCAACTTGGTCTTATCTCCATTTACTGAGAGACATACTTTATTTGATTCCTTTTCGATCTTCCCAAAAGTTGCAGTTACCACTCACAATGTGCGACCCATGATGTTAATTTCGTCGGCATGAGCGAGTAGCATGTCTTGTTTCGTATAGAGCGTGTCAACTCTATTCACTGCTGCATCTTGTATGACCTTTTTAAGCAGGATATTGAAAAGGTCGCAGGATAAACTGTCGCCTTATCTGAAACCTCGTTTGTTATCGAACGGATCGGAGAGGTTCTTTCCAATTTTAACTCCAGATCTTGTGCCAGTTAATGTCATCCTGCAAAGTTTAATAAATTTTGCGGAGATACTTAATATAGACATAGCCATGTATACTTTTGAGCGTATGGGACTGTCGAAGGAGGCTTTGTAATTGACAAAAGTGTGGTAGGTGTCGATCTGCTTCCCGTGGGTCTTTTCCAAGCAATACTGATAATACTGCAATATTTAATATATGGTGAAAAATGAAAAATTCCCCAGCTACCATCCAATTAATCAGAGATGCCAACTCTTCAGACGCAAAACGAGCCAAACAACATTCAAAAAGATCTGAAAATAGCTAAATTATGTAATTAAATATTTTTATATTTTTAATTATATTAAAATAATAATTTAATTTGTAATTTAGGTCACTAAAATCATATTCAAATATTAACATATCGTTACATGAAACCTAAAACCATGTGTCACTAGTTTTAATTAACTATTGTATATTATAAACATCAAGGTCCATGTCTTTAAAATATTTCATTATTTATTTAAAAAACATAGTTGCAATATTACTTCTGTAAATGTGAAAACGGGAAAATTTACTGAAAATGCTAAAAATTGATGTGCTAATAAAATGTTTGCAAAAGCTGGTTATGTCTTTTCTTAAAAGAGGGGCTGAAGGGAAAAATTACGAGTCGGAGGTAATGAAAGGCAGCTAAATCTAGATTTAACATAGCTAAGTTGAAATCCCTGCTGTATGTGAGTAGTGAGAAGCAGCATATTCTATTTGTATGTGGTGGTGTATAAATGAAATAAGTATTCACGTTCAACATAGCTACCTAACAAGTAGTGAAAACATTTGCACATGAATACTTACTAGGTTTAGTGGCTTTTACCGAAAATAACGATTGTTCTATTCGGTCGTGTAGTTGAAATCTATAGGGTTGTTAAGAATTTTAATTTTTCCTTTGTTGCTTGATACATATTAACAATGTCTCATATTTCTATGATTATTAAAATTACTAACTTTAGCCTGAATAAATATTACTAAATATTAATAAAAATAAACACTTCGCACTTATTACAAAAATTACAATTAATGTACATATTTAATATCTTTTTTTGCAATATTTGGTATAGATTTTGAAAAGTATATATAAAGTATATCATATTTTTTTTTATATAGTAGCTTTACAACATACGTTCGATGTTCATACGAATATTTGTAAAATATTTGCTTTGTAAATGGATATTGCCAAAATTATCGCACAAATAAAAGCAGGAACATAACGCATATATTAGAGGTGTTCAAAAATAATATCGGTTAAAAGCCCTCCATTACGTTGACCGTTGATCACATAGCAGAGGTTATTTTGAGGCATTATATAATTAGCTTATGTAAATGCAGCCTAAGATTTCTGAAGATCGGCAGCAGAGCTGTCTTTGTGGAAAAAAGAGGCAAATGCATCTCACATTAAGAAAGTACAATGGAAGCCCTAAACCAAGAGCTCACACTGTAATGTCTTTTTATGCCTAATATTTAACGTTTTATATTATACATATTTTAATGTTTTTCGCCTGTGACACTAGAAGACTGACGGTACGGTTCTTAAAAGTAATATTAAAAGTCAAAATAAAAATGTTAAAACCACAATAATTAGTTTAATTTTAAATGTCTTTAAATAATAAAAAGAAACATTAGTATATTTTAAACTTAAGTCATAGTATAGGGTCCGCCATTTAACTTTTTTTTTTTTTAACTAGTGCTTATGGTAACACTTAGCTCATGTCTGATTTGACAGATAATTAGTTTTATCCTTCCGCTGAACGAATATGGTTGTGTATACGCTTGAACAACGTTGGGAAATATTGCGACATTACTTTGAAAATCATGGTACAGAAGATGCCGATTTTGCCAAAAAAATCCTATTTTCAGATGAAGCTCATTTTGATCTTGGCAGGTATGTAAACAAGCAAAATTGTCGCATTTGGGGCACAGAAAACCCGCACGCATACATTGAAAAGCCGACGCACCCAACACGAGTCACTGTTTGGTGCGGATTTTGGTCCAGAGGCATAATTGGGCCATTTTTCTCCGAAAATGAGCAAGGAGTGGCCGTTACAGTCAATGGTAATCGTTATCGGGCCATGTTGAACGATATTTTGTTCACAAAAATTGAAGAGGAGGATATTGGCAACATTTGGTTTCAACAGGACGGCGCTACGTGCCACAAAGCCGAAGCTACACTCGATGTTTTGCGCCCTGTTTTTGAAGATCGCATTATCAGCCGCAGAGCTGATGTCGTTTGGCCACCTCGGAGCTGCAATTTGACACCATTGGACTTTTATCAAAGATAAGTGTTACGCCGACAAGCCAGATACAATTGACGCTTTAAAGGACAATATTCGTGAAGCCATTGGTGAAATACAGCTGCACACAATCGATAATGTGCTTAAAAATTGGACCGATCGTGTAGGCTACTGCATGGCCAGCCGAGGCAGCCATTTGAATGAAATTATTTTTCATTATTAACCGGAAGGATTGTACTTTCAAATAAAAAAAGAAATTTGAGAAAATATTCAGTAGCTTTTTTTATAGCATTTTCAAAAAAAAAAAGTTATCTGGCGGACGCTTTAGATAGGAAAGGGATAACATAAAAATATATTCATTAATACGTGTATTATTTAATATTTTGTACAGCTAACAATATTACCATAATTTTAAAACTATTAATATTTGAATTTTTATTCGAACTGTTTAATCAAAGAAATAATTTTGTAAGGGTTAGGTTTGTTTTCTCTAAATTTATTTTTTATAAATTAAATTATTAATTTTATCAGAAAGAAAAATCTAGTAGCTCGTAGACAAAGAAATATTAGATAATATTTCGAGACTAACCACAGTCTCCTCATCAGAGTTGTTTACCGCTTAGTTTGAATAAAAATTCAGAACTTAATTTAAAGGCTAAACTCAGGGTTTAAAATAATTTTTTTATTTTTATTTATTATACTACCGACTAGTGAACAAATAATATCCGTTTCTAAGCACAAACCAGACTTTGACAATGTAAAAATTCTGGACAAAGTAAACAATACAAGAAAGAGATATATAACAGAAAGCTTAAGAATACAGCAAAAAATAAGCAAAACAATGAACATCAAAGAGGACACAGACAATTTGAGCGCAAGCTATAAAATTGCAATCAAATAAGTTAAATAGTTGTTTTTTACTCTTTTTAAAAAATTTGTTTAAATTAAATTGATTCTTATGTAAGTTAATATTTCCCTTTATTGGGAAAATAAAAAAAAAACACACTTTTTATTTACTCGCACAACGTGCGCTCTTTATTGAAGTCAGAATAAAACTTAAAAACTATTTTACATTTAGATTCTTTTATAATTTATTTTTGCTTAGTGGACTTAATTATAAAAGTGGCATGATTACTGATTTCTCAAGAAATTCTAAAATAATAATTTAAAAGAAAAGTCGAGAACTAAAGAGAAAGAAAGAAACTAAAACGTCAATTTTTTTTATAGTCACTGCCAATTATTTTAAAGTTAATTAAATCAGTTTAATTTGCAAGTTTTAATTAAAAATACTTGTGGTTTATTATAATTAATCTACCGGGAGTTTAAAATTTATGAAGAATGCCTCCAAAAGTACGTCGCAGCATTAAAACCAATAAAATTATTTGCAACCAATGTAGTTTGGAGATAGCAGAAGAAGAAGAATTTATTGAATGTGAAAAGTGCATTAAAAAATTACATGTAGTTTGTACCAATTTAGACAAGCGAAGATATGAGTATTTATTAAAACATGAAAGCGAAGAATATGTATGCCATATATGTGGTAATAATAGTGGTACTCTTAAAGCAGAATTAAATGAAATAAAAACAGAATTGAAAAAACTTGATCAGCTGTCTCTGCTGCAAGATACTATGAATTTTATGTCAAAGCAATATGACGATATATTGAAGGGTGTTGCTGAAAATAAAAAGAAATTGGAATCGGTGCAAAAAGAAAATAAGTTTTTGAAAGAAGAAGTGAAAGATTTAAAAAGTTCAATTAAATACTTAAATGATCAGCGTGTTAAGAACGATTGCTTAGTAAGTGGCGTTACTATTACAACTGGAACGTCAGCTTTAGACACTGTTTTAAAACTTACTAGTGATGCCGGTGTAGTATTTGAGCCAAAGCAAACAGATAAACAAAACGAAAAGCATATGGTTGTCGTAAAGTTCAATTCTAAAAAATGAAAGGAAAAAATGATGTCGGTTAAACCAATATTGAAGGAAAACGAGGCTACTAAAACTGTTTTTGTGAGCGACTTTTTGAGTAGAGAAACTCTTGGCATATTAAATTATGCAAAATCGTTAAAGGAAGTTGGTTATCGTGCTGTGTATGCAGCTGGTGGTAGAGTTTTTGTAAAAAGAAGCGAATTGTCTAAATCAAGAGTGATAACAAATGAGGAAGATGTGGATTATCTGTTATTAGAGGCTACAGTGAGCCGCCCAAGGAACCTAAGATCCCAAAATGCTCCAGAGGAAGATGTAAATGAAGTTTATTTATCATCGTAGTTACAGTATTTATAAATTTGTTTTTTCATTACTCTTTTTTTTATATTATGTTAAATAATCAATACTTTTCAAACTTAAAATCTTTTGAAAATTATTTTAACAATATCACAAGTTCCTTTTTCAATATAATATCTATAAACATTAGAAGTATTTCATCAATAACAAAATTTAACAAATTTAAAAATTTAATTGCAATGTTACAACGGCTACCTTGTATTATAGCAGTACAGGAATCATGGATTGAAAAGAAGCAAATTCAACTTTACAATATCGCTGGCTAAGCTCTGTTCAATAATGTAAAATTTAATGGAAGGCCAATAAAGTTTATGTCATTCTATAGATCGCAAAAATGTGATATACAATCCTTTTTAAGTTTTTTGGAAAACTTATTGATTATCTACGGTCGTCATCCATGTGTTTCTGTAGGTGACTCCAATATTGATGGTTCTAGCAATATATGTTCTGGTGAGCTTTTGAATTTGCTCGGATATTATTATTTTGAAAATTGTCACACCCTTATAACTCGACCTGACAGTAGAACATCGATTGATCATGTTTACAGCAACATAAATAATGCATTACGTATCGGTTCAGTGGAATGTAAGCTATCTGAACATAATATTATTTCATGTAATATTGAAATTGAACATCATTCTAGCGAATTTACTGATAATATAAAATTGTTTTGTGATTATAATCGAGCAAAAAATCTCATTCAATCACATTTACCAAGTTTATCTCAATCCGATGACCCGTCTTCAGATACAACCGCGTTAATATCGTGTATTGGAAATGCCATTGATAATTCTACTGTTACGAAATAAACCAAGAGAATAATTAAACAGGAAATTACTCCGTGGATAAACGTTAATCTAAAAAAATTAATTATTTACAAGAAAAAACTTTTAAAGCTGCGAAGAAAGAAAAAGTCTAACATAGATATTGATATGAGATTGAAAAGGATCAGCAATGTGATAAAAAACGCGTGCAAGGAGTCTATGAATAACTATTATATGAATAATTTGAGTAATATCCAACATGATCCTAAAAAGTGCTGAAAATTTCTAAATGAAACGCTTGGTAGGACCACAAAAAGATCTTTAAATTTAAAGGATAGTAATGGTGAAACAACCTTGCATGATCTACAAAAAGCGGAATTTCTAAATAACCATTTTTTGCAATCGATAGCACATCTTAGGGTTCAGATTCAGCACACTTCAACAGATTCTTTTAATTTTATTAGAACTATGACCTTACATAATGATCGACTTACTTTTGAAGGTACGACATATGAAGAAGTAAAAAGTATTATTTCTAATTTATCACCGTGTAAGAGTTCGGGTCATGATAATATATCAACGAAGTTGCTATTAGAATGTTCGAATGAGTTAACACCTTACATATCAAACCTTTTTAACACCATAATAAGCAGTAGTATATATCCGGATGTTTTAAAAATACACAAAGTTGTACCAATACCAAAAGAGAAGAACGCTAGCACAGCTGATAAGTTTAGACCAATTGCTGTTTTGTCGATAATTGATAATATTTTTGAACGAATCTTGTCTAATCAAATTTCAATTTATATGAAAAACCACAATTTATTAAATGACTTTCAGTATGGATTTAGAGAAGGCTGTGGAACTGAGGAAGCAGTCGTAAATGTTGTAAATTTTATTTGTAAAGGTCTTGACGAAGGGAGCAGTGGCGTAGCTGGAATTTTCTATGATTTTTCGAAAGCGTTTGATCTTATTGATCATGATATTCTAATTTAAAAACTGGAGTACTACGGTGTTCGTGGTAACGAGCTGTCTATTTTAAAAAGTTATCTCTCAAGCAGAAAGCAGTTTGTGCAAATAAATAATCATAGAAGTTCTTTTGGTGATGTCGAATGCGGAGTTCCCCAAGGCAGTGTTTTGGGGCCTCTCCTGTTCACAATTTATCTAAATGATATTAAAAATTTGGGTTTATCTGGAAAAATTTTCATTTATGCTGACGATATATGTATTTTCTACCCGTACAAACATGAGACTGCTGTCAAAGCATATATGGAACGTGATGCATCTCTATTATCAGAATTTGCAAGAATAAATAAACTGATCTTAAACGCAAGTAAAACTCAATTAATAAGATTCAAGCCGTATAATCTGCACAATATTAATTTCAGTGTATTTGTTGATGGAAGTGAAGTAACGGAAGTTCATACAGTGAAGTATCTGGGTATTCATTTGCAAAGCAACCGTGCTTGGAGTGACCATATCCAATATATTAAAGGTAAAACTGCACAAATAAATTTGATAGAAATACCAAGTTTTTGTTATATAATGCCTTAATTCAAAGCCATTTTAATTATTTAGCCATTTTGTATGGCTACAAAAAGAGCACTGAATTCAAATCACTTCAGCGCAAACAAAACAAGGCTTTAAAATTGGTATCAAATCTTCCTGTCAGACATTCAACCATATCATTATATAGAGATATATTCCAAGCCGTATTACCAATTTATGGAACTTATAAAATGCAATTGTTGCTATATGTTTTTAAGTGCGTTCACAATATTGGACATCATACAATACTTTTTCGAACCAATCAATATTCAATTAGCACAAGGACTAATGGGAGCTTAACGGTAGCCTGGTATAGGTTGGAAACAACCAAACAGCGTATCGAATACATGGGTAGTCGTGAGTTTAACAATTTGCCACCGAATATAAAGAATGTAAATAGAATTTCAGTATTTAAAACAATATTAAAGAATCATTTATTGCAACATATTGAGGAACTTGTTTAAGTATGAAAGGATCTCACTTGTTTAAATTGCAATAAATTAAATTTATGGTTTTTTTTTTCTTTTTTACATGCATACTTTATATATATTTTATTTTTTGTTTAATTATATCAAATAACTGTGAACTATATGTAATACATAACACCAAATCGCCTCTACAATGGCTATAAGGCGCTCAGGCACCTTTATTGTTATGAATTATAAAAGAAATAAATAAAATAAATAAAATAACAAAAAAAAAAAAGTCAATGTAAGCAAAGTTATTGCCCTCATTTCTAAATAATAAAATAATATTCTTAAAGAAAAGTTAATGTAATCAATTGTATTTAATACTCAGGTTGCATTATTTTCAGGTGCAATGAACTTCTTTTTAACTAATTGGCAAATTACAACTTTGCACTTTTTGATTTGATTATTTTATTTGTTTTAAATATATTTTTAATAAACGCTTACGTTAACTCTTCCCCTCTTAAGTCGATTGTCCTCAATCGATTATTTCAAAATTTGGGGGGTTGAAATTTGCAGAAATGGTCCATTTGGGATATGACCCGTGTTTATTTGTGGTTTTGGCAATATGTACCATTTCCGCTTAAATTTTAAAATTATTACAAATGTTATAATGATAATTATAATTGCCACATCTGTACTTAGACTAATTACATGTGTATTTTTATTCTTACTTGTTAGTATTTTAATGTTATCCTCATGCTGCAGTTGTTTAACGCAGAGTACGAAAAAACGCAGCGCAGCGCCGCTCTTTTTGCTCTTTTTCGCTCTTTACGCAAAGAGCGGAGCCAATTTATTATTGCACTTGTTCCGCGCATTTATTTTTGCGCTGCGCATAAAAAGAGCAAGCACAAAAAGAGCCAAAAAAGCAAGAAATGCGCGAATAATCATCTTTAAAAAATACAACACCACATTCTCAAGGACAATATATACATATCTATACATGTTTATAAATACCTTGATGATTGGTTTTTTACTTATAGGCAGATTTTGTAAAAAAAAATCGTTTCTAAACGTTTTAAATTTGTATGAAAAATAACAAAAATTCATTTCAAAACAAAATTTGTCCATACAATTTCAAAACGAAAAAAACGTTTTAGGTTAAAAAATCTGCCCCTTATTCAATTATACATACTCACATTGGATGTCTCTCAAAGTTATTTAAAAAAATCTTTTCTTGGATTTAAAAAAATCTTGTTAATGATGGGTTTTATACACATTTCGTTACTTGTAAGAAACATACACATAAAATGTTGGAAAAACCCAAACTGCTCAAAAATTGAAAAAAGTCATAAAAATATTTGCTTGCGAAACCACAGAAAGGGTAAGCAGGCCAAATATTTTTAAATATTTTTTGTGAATGTACATTCATTCATACCTACAGATGATGTAAATATCATCAGGTTCACTACAGTGTTTTCGGGCTTGTCTTCTAGGAACATACATATGTACATACAACAAAATATTAAAAAAATTACTCAGGAAAATATTCAAGTGCGTCTATTTTTAGAATTTTCGTCGCCTTCTTGTTATAAACGTACATGAGAAGAGTTACATACAAAACATACCTAAATGTATTTGTTGTGGATATTTTTTATTTAAACTGAAATTTCTAAAAAAAAATTTGCATATGTGACAGCGCATTGAGAAAGGGACCTAAGGGTAAAAAATCAATTTTCACTTTTTTTTTTTTGTGTGGACAACATCTGAGCATCGAATGAGACCGATCCCATGCCCCAAAAGTGTTCCCTCCCAGAGATATGTATGCGCGTTTTATGAAAGTGAAGTCACGTATTAAATACACGTATTTAAATCTTTAAAATGGCTCTCCTGAACTAAACCGGTTTAAATCCTTAGGTCCCTTTCTATTTTGCGCTTCACATATGAAATTTTTTGTGAAGACTTCTTTCCACGATTTTAGTTTGATTTGATTTTTGGGAGCTTTAAAAAAGGTTCATTTCCAATAGCTCTAATCTTTTGTACATATCACATCTATTTTGCTCAAATACAAACTCATATTTATTTCGTATTCATTTTCAGAAATTTTACAATTTTCTTTTTAAATAAAAATTTTTTAATTTAAATTTAATAAATAAATACAAATCAAAATTCGACACCTGAAATTAAAAACAAGTGGTTTGCAAGAATTGTCAGCTGGGCTTCTAAGACTACCTTATAGTCATTGAATCATGCAATCAGATCATTTTTATACATATAATATACGGATTAAGAATAAATCCTTAAAGGCCAAATATGATTGATATATTACTCAAAAATAAAACACACCATTTTAATAAACATTAAAAAAATATTCTGGTTACTTTTATTCTTATTTAGTTAAATTTTTTAAGGATTTTGGTTGCAAAGACTTTTTTTTCGTGGCAGCAATGAATAAACTCAAACGAACCACTGTTATCATAAAAAAGAGCATGCGCAATGCGCCGCTCAAAATGCGCAATGCGCAGCGCAAAGCGCTAGATAAAACATTTAAATGCGCATTGCGCAAAGAGCGGCGCTAATAAATCGCGCATTCGATATATCGCGCTGCGCATACCAATTGCTCCTTTTTTTCGCTCCACTCTTTGCGCTTGTGCGCATTTTTAATACGCTTTTAAGAAATGCGCAAAGCGTAAAGAGCAAAAGGAGTGCGCATATCCGAACTCTGGTTTAATGTATAAATTTTCAAGTTTCAAATTAAGCTTTGTATTATTATTTTCTTTTATCTTTGTAATTAGGTTAGGAATGTAATAAACTCAACTTAGTGAAACACAGAGTTTATTATATAACTTATATATTTATTTGATGACGTGTTCTTTATTCTTGCTTGTACAAAACTGGAGTAAAGATAATACATAATTTGGATAATCATTATACCTAGTAATTACTTAACTTAACGGGTATAACGGCTTTGCTACACATTGTACTTTCAGTATATATGTATAAATACATATATTTGGGAGAATGCATGTACATGAATACATACACTTATTGGGAGCATGCAGTGTACTAAAATGCCATACTAATGCCTTTAATAGAATGCAATCACTGTCTTGTATTTACTCTAGAAATTATTTTAATCACTGTGCAGCAATACTACAATACCCTCTTCATAAATTGTTTTCCCTCTTATC
This sequence comes from Lypha dubia, assembly GCA_947311025.1. Classification (NCBI taxonomy): domain Eukaryota; kingdom Metazoa; phylum Arthropoda; class Insecta; order Diptera; family Tachinidae; genus Lypha; species Lypha dubia. The sequence goes on from OX371261.1 coordinate 86,176,428, forward strand.
AAAGTTTAATTCATGTCTTGGATAAAAGCAAAACAACTGTATAATTCATTGATCTTTTGTATTTCTATTTCTTAAATTATATTTAACATTTCGATTTTGTTTTTTGTCATTATCATTATTGAATATTTCTTTATCTTCATTAACTTTTTTTTTAATTTCATTATCACCGTTGACAATTTTTTCAGTTTGACGTTCGTGTAACAATATGTTCTCAACTTGTTCATTATTATTATTAGAATTAGGATCGGTTGGAGTACTGAGGTTAATTCTTTGCATCGAATCTGAAATAGTCGTAGGAAATTTATCAATTTTTATTGTTGGATTACCATAATAAATAATTTGATTTCCATGTCTTTTCCAAGTTTTATTATTTTTAGTTTTAACCAAATACGTTTGATGTCCAATTCTTTCTAATATTGACCCTTTTTTCCAAGAAACTTTCCCTGGGGTGGAATAATCTTTTACCATAACATTATCATTTTGTTTAAAAGCACTCTTTTTTGAGCCTTTGTAATATTTAACTTGACTTTCTTGTTTCTTCTTATGATGTTTCTTTACATCTTTTATAATTGTATATTTTACCTTTCTTTTTGGATTTATGAGATCAAGTCTTGTTTTTAATTTTCTTTTATTGAACATCAAATATACTGGCGAAACTCCAGTACTGATATGTATAGTATTTCTATAGTCGAATAAAAATCGACACAATACGCTGTTGAATTCAGATAATGGTGTTTTATGCAAACTACGCTTCAAAGCATTTTTAATGGTTTTTACAGTGTTTTCCGCTTGCCCGTTTGTAGCGGGGTGCCCAACTGGCGTTGTAATTTGGTTAATACCATTCTTTTTTAAAAACATTTAAATTCGTTTGAGACAAAGGATTTTCCATTGTCTGACACAATACTTTTCGGTAATCCGAACCGAGCGAACAGTTCGCGTAAGACCGCAATAACCGCGCGACTGGTGGTATTAGATCCCATGTCTATACATTCTACCCACTTACTGGTACTATCAACTACTATTAAGCACCAACGGTTTAAAAAAGGACCAAAAAAATCTAGATGTATTCTTGACCAAACGTCGTTGGATCTTGGCCATGGAATCAGTTCCTGCTTAGGAGGGTTTGGGCGTGTCATAAGACAAGCTTCACAAGCTTTAACCACTTCCTCTAAGTCTTTGCTTTGATTAGGCCACCAGCAACATTCCCGTGCCATAGCCTTCATTTTAATAATCCCCATGTGTGAAGCGTGCAAAAATTCCACCATATCTTTAGTTAGTTGTTTTGGTATTACTACCCTATATCCCCAAAAAACACAATTTGATTCTTCTGACATCTCATTTCTTTTCAAAAAATATGGCATTAATTCAGAGTCAGAACACTTTTCAGGCCATCCCAGTTCAATAAATTCTTTTACCTTCTGCAGCACACGATCCTTAGCCGTTTCCTTGCCGATCGTTTCAAAATCTAAAAATTTATTCGTACTATCGATAATCTTTAAATAATTTATATAAACTTCCTCTGGAAATTCGTCTAAAGGAAGGTTAGATCCCTTAGGGTATCTCGAAAAATAGTCGGCAATATTGTTTTTCGATTTAATATGGCAAATATCAAACTGGTATCCTGATAAGGTTAAAGCGATTCTTTGTAACCGATTTGAAGCCATTATGGGAATTCCTTTTTTAGGATTAAAGATATGATGTAACGGTTTGTTGTCGGTAACTAATGTGAACTGGCGACCATATAGATAGTGGTGAAATCTTTTTACCCCAAAATAAATAGCAACTGCTTCGCGATCTAATTGCGAATACCTTTTTTCCGTGTCACTCAGTGATCTTGAAGCAAACTCTATTGGCCTTTCAAACCCTTTTTCATCTGTTTGCGACAATACTGCCCCTACTCCTACCGGGCTGGCATCTACTGTCAATTTCGTTTTACAATTTAAGTTAAAATGAGCCAGACAATTATCTGCTAGTAACAGATCCTTCAACTTATCAAAAACCAAGGAACAGTTTAAATCCCATTTTACGTCTTTTCGTAGAAGCCTATGTAACGGATGTAATACAGTTGATAAATCTGGCAAAAATCTTCTATAAAAATTTACAACGCCTAAAAAAGCTTGCAGTTCTTTTACATTACTAGGGTAAGGAATGGTTGTAATATCCGTAACTTTTCTTGGGTTCATGTGTAACCCATTTTTGTCAATAACATGACCTAGATATTTTATTTTTTTACAAAAAAAAGCACATTTGTCCGCAGACAATTTAAAGCCAGCATCATTTAAAATGCTGAACACTCGATCCAAACGCTCAAGGTGTTGTCTCCTATTGGGCGCACTAATCAAAATATCGTCCAAAAAAACTACAACTCCCTCTAATCCCGTTAAAAGAGAATCCATAATTCTCTGAAATATTGCAGGTGCTGACGCTAAACCATAAATCAATCGGGTATATTGAAATAGACCCTTCGATGTTGAAATCGTTGTATACTTCTGTGAGTCTTCGTCTTATTTAATTTGTTGGTAAGCCATGCTCAAATCTAGTTTGCTGAACTCCTCCCCTCCATGTAATTTTGAAAAAATATCCTCAATACGAGGTAATGGGTATCTTGCAACGTGTAACTGTGGATTTAAGGTAACCTTAAAATCCCCACATATTCGGATACTGCCGTCTTTTTTTATAACGGGTACAATCGGTGTTCCCCATTCACTATAATCTACAGGCTTTAAAATATTCAGTTTTACCAACTTATCAATCTCTATTTCTACCTTTTGCTTAATTGCCAAGGGTTAATGGTCGTGGTCTAAAAAATTTTGGCACAGTATCCTCTTTTACATTTAACACTGCTTGACTTTTATTAAAAAGACCTAAACCACCATCGAAAAGATTTTTAAATTTTGTAATGATTGCATCGCCATTTGGCATTTCCACATGGGATGAATAATTTTATTTACAAATTTTAACATCGAAAACTTTTAAAAAATTTCTACCCAATAGTGGAGGGCCGCCATTTTCTATAACAACTATTGGGATCACTTTAATTTTATTGTCGTATTTGACTTCAACGTCACACATTCCCACAGCACTAATATTTCCACCATTATATGATTTTAACAACATATCCACTTTCTTTAGTTTATAATTTATAAAGAAAGATTTATATGTACTATCAGATATTACGTTATTTTCGGACCCAGTATCCAATTCCATTTCAAAAGGTTTGTTATTTACAAAAATTTTGATTTTAATTGGACCATCATTTTTACACGAAATCGAAAATAAACTTAAATCACTGTTGTCTACATAATTAATCATTTGTACCTTACACATTTTTTTCAAATGACCTCTTTGTTTGCATTGATTACACACATAGTTCTTAAACTTACAATTTTCAGCTTTATGATTACCATATCCACATACTCTGCACTGTTGACCTGTTGCTTTATGTTGTTGTTGATTTCGTTGCTGGGACACATTTTTTTGCAATACTTTTTTGTTTTGTTTACCATGGTTTTGCTTAATAAAATTTATGTTTTCTTCCTTCACCTCTACCCAATCATATTGATGTTTCACGTACTCTACATTGTTTGCGATTTCGACCACCTTTTCGAACGTGCTAGTAACTGACTCCAGAAAAATTTTGTCCCGGGCCGGACCCTTTTCCAATCCCATCACAAACTTGTCTCTGACAGCATTTTCCAATGATGTACCAAAGTCACAATGAACTGCTAAAGATCTCACCCGCACAGCCCACTCATTTACTGTCTCTGTGGAAGATTTTGCAGCATTGTAAAATTTAAAGCGTTCTGCAAACCCAGATGTAGCCGGTTTAAAATGTTTGCTTAACGCTGACAAACACGTTTCTACAGTTACTGCAGAATTAACCACATCTGACGGACTCATTAAATTTTGCAGCAAGATATATGAAGATTCGCTTAACGATGTCAGCAGGATTGCTTTTTTCTTTGCAGAATCTTTAATGTCATTAGCAATCCAGAACTGCTCCAATTGGTTTTGAAATACTGACCAATTCCTTTGACCATGATCAAACGCTGGCACTTTACCAATCATAGTACCACTCATTTTACTGTAAATGTATACTTGCTTATAGCTCTTACTTTAAAAAAAGATGTACATCTATCTATTTTTGTAGTTGTATCCTCGTCGCCACTGTAATAAACTCAACTTAGTGAAACACAGAGTTTATTATAAGGAAAAACAAGTGTATCGTATATCTCAAGGTTAGAATTAATATATGTTTTATTTAGTACATTAATTTTACAATTTTCGAATCTGATAAGAAACGTTCCTTTCTGTTTTATTTTTACTTCACTGCAGTCATGAGTTATTATTCCTTCAAAATTTTTAAATATAATCAATCCTTGAATAATTTCTGTAACTGCGGTTTTTTAAGACTTTTCGAGCTCACATTGAGCTTCTCTAAAATCTAGAATATTTGATAAGCATTTATTGTCTAATGCAAATAAATTTTTTTCCAGGTTGTCTTTAATGTTTATTGTATAAATATTATTATTGTTATCGGCTAATATTTCTGTTTGGTTTAATATTATTGATTTATTTTGGATATTTGGCAGGGGCTCAAATTTTATTTTTGACAAAATATTAGAAGAAAATTGTGGTATTAGTAATGTTAATATGATTCTATTAATTTGAAAAAGTACTACAATTTTTATGCTATTATAACTATCGAAGTCCGTTATTAAGTCTAATTTCTTTTGTGTCAAAATGTCGCTGGGAATAACGCCCAACTTACAGGAAAATATTACTCGTCCGATGTCCTCGACGTGATTATTCAGAAGTAATATGTCACTGTTAACTCTGTATATGTGTTGGATAAATTGAACTTCGTCTTCGAGTGTTTTAATTCTATTTTGTGTTTGGGATCTAAAATTATTAATGTAACTACTAATGAGAACTTGTTGTTTGTTCATATGTTTCGTGATATTATTAATTTGTTCGCTCATGATATTGTTTACGAGAGTTAAGTTATTAATTGCTCTGTCAGTAACCTGTTCGCTGTCGTGTATTTTTGATATAGTTTCTCGTACTTCTTGTTCGTCATCACTGTCCATCGATCCTGCTATGATCTTTAAGCCTTTTCCTACAATGTTAAAAAGTCCTCTTTTGGATTTAGAATTTATATGAAGGTTATTTATTCGTGTTCTGAGTAATAAAAAGTTTTTATTTACTGTACTAATAAGTTGTTTATCTTCAAAAGTGGTGGCATTTAACGTTTCTATGTTTTTGGAGATCAACAATATCGTCTCCTCATATGCAGTCAAGTTCATAAAGTGCAAAACCTTATCGTAATAGCTGATCGTTTTCTGTTCGCCTGTTTTTATAGGTATGTAGCCATTATTGTTGGTCAGGTCTTGTACGTCCAATTGCTGTGCGTTCGTCACTAATGTCCAAGCAGCAATTACCGATAAGATTTTCGTCATTTTATATTCTTTTGGTCCTGCAAAAAAGAGATATTAGTCTGTTATAATCTTCTTAGGTGTGTATAATATTGATTTTGTGGACTATTCTTCCTGATCTAGTTTTAACCGTTGTATTGTAATTCTGGGCAACTATTTCTCTTTTATACCTAGGCGATAATTTATTCCCTAATCTTCGATTTATTTTTATGAATATTTCGTCCCCCTCCGAATACACTCTTGGTGGTTTCCTATTTACATTATGATAGGTAAGGTCATTTTTTTGTTTTTCTATCAGTTTTCTCATGTTTTCTCTTCTTTCTTCTTGAAGTTGTTCCGGATTGGTGCTAACTCGTCTACCAAAAAAAAAACTTCCATTGGTTTTCTACCTGTAACCGTATAAATAAAGAAATTATATTCTTTCACTGCGGAGTCTAAAAGTTCCTGGAATGTTCCTTTTGGAGGCAACGCATAATTTCTTGAAGCGTAGAGTGGAACCGTTCCACTTGCCCGTTAGAACAGCTCGTGTATGGGGCTGTTCGAAAAATTTTTATCCCCATCTCATTCTCAATCATAAATTTAATAAAACTCTGAGTTAAACGACTTCTCGTTATCCATAACCAAAGTTGCAGGGCAGAACGAGAAAAGTATGTCTCTCAGCGGTTGTCTTATATCCTCAGCTGCTTTGGATCTTATAGATCTTGCAATTGCGTATTTGGAGAATTTATCAATTGTAGTCAGTACTAATTCCTTTCCGAGTAAAAATATATCTAAATGGACTATTTGTGGTATAGGTGTAGCTTGTATCTGTTGCTTCATGGGGTGGCGGTCGTACTTGTTCTCTTTACATATTACGCATCTTTTAATAATGTTCTTCACCTTTCTGGCCATGGCAGGAAAATAATAATTTTAAAGTATTTGCATCTTATTTTCTCTTGCGTTTCTGTGCGCACGCTTATGAACACTTAGAATTATTTCCTCCTGTTCTTGTTCATTTCTAACATCAGTTATTTGTTTATTTGTAAATCTAACTTTGTAATTTCTAAAGTGATCCGTATATACCTCTTGTATTACCCCCATGACAGGTTCTGTTGTTTTTATTCCATTTAAAATAGACGGATTGATCGATGGCGCGTTCTTAAGGCCAAAGGGCAGACGAGTAAATTCGAATTTGCCATTACAAATAGAAAATGCGGTTTTTTCGCGATCGCTTGGCTTTAATGGAATCTGATGAAAGCCGCTTTTCAGATCGATTACAGAAAAGAAAGAATTCTCGCCTAGTTGAGATGTTACCACATTAATTTCAGGTATAGGGTAACGGTCTGGAATAGTTACAGAATTGAGTTTTCTATAATCTATTACCATTCTGTACTGTTTATTTCCCTCTGAGTCGGGTTTCTTGCTGACTATCCACACGGGAGAGTTGTATGGAGAGCGTGAGGGCTTAATGATGCCATCACGTAGCATTTTATCGACCTGTTTTTCAATTTCTGATTTCAACGATGCTGGATAAGGGTAAAGTCTGGTATAGACAGGGGTGTCCGTGTTAGTGCGGATTTCGCCGACTACCTTCGTTGTAAATGTCAGGCTTTCGTCTGGGTCCGCGAAAAGGTTAGGGTGCTTCCCTGCTATATATTTTATTTTTTCTTTCTGTAATGGGTTTAAGTTATCGTCATGGATTTCTATAGAATTTATAGGGGAGTGAGAGCTTAGCTGTTTAATTTTGATTCTAACGCTGTCTTTGATTTGCAAAAAGCTTTTTCTGGTATGGATGACTGCCTCAAGTTCCTGTAATGTTTCGTTGCCTATTATGCCATCAAAAGATTTTAATGTAGGCCTTAAATAAAATTTTATTTTATTATTTAAATTAAAAATATCAGAAAAGGTGTGTTCCCTGATTTCCACATCACCAGCTACTGATTTTGCGTAAAAGAGTTCTTTATTTGCTAATGGTGTTTGGACAAATTGTGGTTGTATGTAGTTTTTTGTTGACCCTGTATCAATAAGAATTTTTAAAATGTCGCCGCTCCTCGTTTTACACTCTATGTAGGGCAACGAGGGGCTCGTTATGCTAAAAAATGTATGTCACTAAATTCAAGCATTGTCGGTTCTTTCGTGGAGGCTAAGTAATCCTCGAAAGTTTCCTCTTCTTGATTTTTTTCTTGGTTTGAGTTTGCCTGATATTGCAAATACTCAGAATCTATGTGAAAATTTGGCGCTATCTTACGTTGGGGTTGATTAACTGATGCCGGTGGCCTATCAATGGTATAACCTGGCTTTGGTCTATTCATATAATTGATTCTCCTACTATTCATGGATTGGTCAATCTCCATTGGTTCTGCTCTAGGTTGTGGTTTCGGATCCAGAGGTCTGGGTGGAGCTTGTGGCTGGTGACCGGAAGGGTCCTGATGTTTATAAGATCTGAATTGTTCCTGAGGGGTTCGTGGAACATGAGCTAATTGGGGATAAAAAGTCGTTGATTGCGAACGAGATGACATTTGTAAATTTCCGTTATAACGTGGTTGCTGAAATGTTGGCCGACTGCGAGGTGGTAATGGGGGGGGGATTGCATTCGAAAATTGCTATTCCTTCCACTGAAATTAGTATTCTGGGCGTAGTTCGCTCGGTATGTCTGGTTTTCAAGTTTTAAACATAAATGCAGGGCCTGCGGAAGGTCCGCTGGTTCTCTCATTCCGAGAAGTTTAGGCAAATCGCCGTTCAAACCTCTAATAAAGGCGTCTAATGCCTTGTCTCTATACGTTTGCGTAAGTAGGCATATTGATTCATTTGATGCACTCAAGCATCCTCATTTGTTTAGTATCAGCGAGAGGTGTTTATAGACACGCTGATAGAATTCTTGTACCGACGACCTGCCTTGAATAAGCGAAGTCATTTGGTACTCGAGAGTCGCAAGATCTCTCTTATCTGCATAATGTGTTGCTAAGCATTTTGAAATTGCCACCCACTCCAGGGGCGTGTTATAATATTCAAGGACTATGTCCGCGTCTCCTACTATCTTGTTTCTGACTGTATTCAAAATACCATAATATCTTGGTGTACCTTTCGTATTTTCGTATATCTGTAAAATGCGCTCCACACTCTTCTTCCAGGAGCTAAACGCACCTTGTCTTCCCGAAAATTCACGCAAACCCTTTACGATATCAGGAATCTTATCAAGATCCCCAAGGTTACCTCTAAACTCTTCGTTTATTACCTGATCTCTAACTATACCATGTCCTGCTTCAGGATTGAGGGTTTCTTGTATAATTCCCAGTCCTTGTCTCCTCTCTGTCGCTACATTTGCTATTAAAGCGTTTAAGTCCTCTAAACTCAACTGCGCATTGACAGGACGGTTATTAGCCTGGGAAAGGACTGCTGGCCTAACTAAATCTCTGTCGCTACATTTGCTATTAAAGCGTTTAAGTCCTCTAAACTCAACTGCGCATTGGCAGGACGGTTATTAGCCTGGGAAAGGACTGCTGGCCTAACTAAATTTTCTGGGTTCTACATGTCTACACTTTTTTCCCTAATATCTTTTTTCCCTCGAGGAGCACTTTTCCAAAATTTATTGTACAAGGATTTATTAAATTTTTATTATTTATTAAATACTATATTCGAATGCACAATAATATAATTTTAAGGTATTGTTAATGGTAATGAGCAAATAAAATGAAATACATTTAAATATTTATTACAATTTTATATTATATTCTACCTTGATCCTTTCTTGCTCTCTGGATAGCTGGCTTGGCACGTAATGCCGTCCTTTTTGCTGTCTGCTCTGCTACTAAGGGGCCAATCACTATCACTTTGTTTGTTGTCAATTTTTTCTGACTTTTCTGAACTTTTACTTGTTGATTTTTGTTCCTCCTTTTTTTTATTCAGCTACCGCTCACTTCTCACTCGGAATTTTTGTTTTGTGTTTATCTCTACTTCTTTCTTTTTTTAAGTTAATTTCAATTTAGTCTTGCTTTTTTTTATAGACTTCTTTTCTGTATTTATTATTTATTGAACAGTTAACTTATCTGCGCCGGTAAATAAGAATTTATCTGGTTTATAGTTCAACATCTACAGTGGGTCTCCAATTTTACTCTTATGCGTTTGGCACCTTTTTCCAATAGGATTTTGATACCTGCTATAAAGTTTTATTAGCACTGAAAACACTTTTTTAAGCTTATTTTCAATTTTACTGCTTGTTTATTACTTTTTGTTTTACAGTTAATATGCGATTTTGCGTAGTATTTTTTATTTAATTTTGATTTAATTTAATTGTTCATTTATTCACTTTAATTTTTGTTTCACTGTTAATATGCAATTTTTGCGTATTGTTAATTTCATTTAATTACTTTCTGTTTTAGCAACTGTTGTTTTAATGGTAGCAAAGCTTCTGTACATACATATGTATATAGAAAAAGGTTCTTTTTGGATGGTTTTCTTGATTTTTACTGCACTTTACTTTATGTTAGGCCTTTAGCACTCTTCAGTTGATATGTATAAAAGTTTTTGTTTTTATTCTCAAAATCTGAGACAATTTTCCTGTAATTATTTTCTCGTGTTACCTGAATTTTAATTTCGTTGATTTTGCCACGCTTAATTGGAGTTTTATAGAACTCATTTTCTCCAATTAATGAGATAAGGCTTTTTACCAAAAGTTCTGTTCTCTTAAATATATCGGCGGTGGTTTAGTGGACCTTGTTGTACTTGTGTCATTCAAAATTCATCGACTTGTTCATTCAAAATCGCAAAACGATTTTCAGAATGTTTAATATTATTTTTCCCATCTTTGGGCATTTTCGCCGTTGACGCTATTTCAGCTGATTTGGGACTTCCTCCCCTTTTTAGCACGGTTATGTATCTGTCCATACCAGTTTGGATTTTATTATCACTATTTTCACTCACTGCATTTACAATTTAGTGCACGTTGGTCCCCTGGGTATTTATTGTTTGTTTGTTTGATTGTACAGCTAAGCTGACAAGTTTGCTAATAGGCGCAATTGTTGTTGCTTCTTGATCACTCTTCCGGAGACAATGATCGCTCATGAGTATTTGTGTTTTGTGTAGTATTCAGGTTTGTTTTTACTTAATTTTTTTTTGTCCTTGTTAGCAACCCAAGTTATATATTGTACGTTCCTACTGCTTGAAGGTTTATTGTTGTTGTTAGAAGGTGAACTCATTTAGAGTTCTCTTTTTTGTGTTCACTTATGAGTTGGTGTATGCAAATATTTATGTATTTACACACAAGCAAAAAATAAAATAAAACCAGTAAGATAACTGATTAATAAATGTTTTGTTTTTGTATATTTTTTTTGTGTTTTTTCTTAAAAAAAATTTTTAATATTCAGTTGCGACGATTATAAAAACGCGTCTGTACACTGCAAGAGTTGAAACTCACTTCTTCAAGAGAAACATAATAAGAGAATTAATTTTTAATTCATTTTTAATTCTACCTTGAAACAGTGCTGGTTAGTACGAAATTCCCCCATTACTGTTTGGAAAGTACTAATAATCAACACAAACTCATAGTTCGTTATCATCAAAGTATTCTACTTTGTATTCTAACGTTTTTGTTATTTTTACTCTATATTAGGGAAATTCACATATTACTGTGACCCTTGTTATTAGGGTATTTATAGCTCGTGAACAAGCGGAATTAATATTTTTATATTATTATTATTACGAATAAACCTAATTATTATTTGAACTTATATTGATGTATATATGAAAAGTAATATTATCAGGCTCAAGTTCAGTTCTATTGAATTAATGAAAATTCAAAATTACTAAGAGTTTTTTTATGTTGGAAAATATTATTCAATTATCTTGCATACTAAACTTTTTAGACAAATATTATTTTCTTTCACCATTAAGTTGTTAGCGAATGCGCAACTTTAAAGTCGTTTGGAGCATAACTACTTTTTTTGACACATATGTATGTGTATACATAAAAAATGTTTTTGCAGCCATTGAAATCTTTATTTGTTTATTTTATATATCTAAGCATGTACATATGTATATACATATGTGTACATTCATATGTTTATGCACTTAAATGTATACATACGTACACTTATTATTTTCAGTTGTTCAATTATAGTTTACAGATATCATTATAAAAAAGTACCAAAGAAAAGAGCGGAAATACCCCCTTAGTATAAAACAAACTAATAGCCCATCATTGGCTTACAAATATCACGTATCGGCCGTATGAAATTCTATTTTATTTTGAAGGCTCCGTTAGCCGAGCGCTGCTCTACCGTACCCGTACTGCACCGTACAGTTAGCCCGTTGGTGTACTTATAGAATATTTAAAAACGTGTTTGACTATACATAAACAAAACAGAATTACCCAACAAACCAAAACGATTTAGAAATCCCTTGTAACAAGAGCTGCCTTCCTAAACGTCTTTACATATGCAACGTCAAAGCAGTGTTAAAATCAAGCAATTTTATTTTACAGCTCTGTAAATCAAATACATTATCATTAGAAACACTTCTTTGCTTTGCATACTTAAAATTACAATGACACCGAGACAAATTATTTTTAAATTTTTTGGAAAACACTCCACGAGCAATATAATTAATAGCTTTTTTGTTTTAAAACGAAATCATCTTGCACCTATCCTTTTCCACCATTGTTGTTTATAAAAAAATACACGATTTTCATAGTGCGCTAGTTGCGTTTATTTGCATATCAGATGCGAAACAGATGAGTTTAGGAATGCCATATTTTGTCAGAGTTTACGCAGTTGCGATTGAGAATACCTGACATTGTTGCACTGCAAAGCAATATGCGTTTAGGAATGCAGCCATGCTTACCAACATGAGTTCTAAGCTTAAAAAACTGTTGTGTATACTATTGTAAAAATTTTATTAACAATTTTTTAATAATTAGCAGCGCCCCTTTAGATAATATTGCTTATCTAATAAGCTTAGAGAAAAATAGATAAGTAATAATGGGTCACTAAAATAAACTTAGATTCCTAATAATTTTGTAAGCTTAGATAAAAAATAATTTTCATCAGGATTTGTCATTTGGTTTATTTAAAAATAACATAATTACAATAGACATATATAATTTACTTTTCTTTATTTAATTAAATAAATTTATTCTTGTGTTACAAACTTGTTTCATGCGGGGTATGATTTTTAATTTAAGTTAGTTTTCTCCTACTCCAATTGAATTTAAAATATCTGAAAAATTTTAAAAGGAAATAGTTATGCCATTTGATATGCATATTATATAAAAAACATATTTTATTTCTATAGCTCCATTCGCACTCAGGCTACGCACACTCTTTTTCTTTTTAAAAAACTTTTGAACTATTTACTCTTTCCGGTAACAAAAAAAAAACACAAAACTATGGCATGACTCATTTGCGAATATACATCTAAAATGATTCAGTATTCTCCATAATTATGCACAAAATTTTTTACTTCAAAAGTTTTGATTTACTTTAGTAAAACTACGCCTATATAAAGCGTGTTTTGTTAACCCTAGAAAGTCATACATATTTTTTTTTCGTCGTATCGACGACATTTTGATTAAAAAGTGCATTAAAAAAGTCTAAATCATACAAAAATTTAAAAACTCTTATTTTCTTGTTAGTTGCTTTTTGTTTTAGCAAACTAAAATAAAAAAATATATTATTTAACATTCAGTCTGTGTCAGGCAGTTGCCGAGTTAACAACTTTTGTTTGTAGCATTGATTTTAAAGTATTCGATAATTTTCAATCGTTTTGCTTTTTTTTTTCTTGTTGAAAAAATTTAATTTTTTTTTCGGGATCGTTTATTTAATTTATTTTTGTGTCTATAAAATAATAAATTAGTTTGGAAGCATTTTAAGACTTATAAACATGAACGGGGTTCATCCACGGGATTTTAACCGGTTTCGGGAGCTTGCCTCCTCATCCGAAAAAAACAAACTAAGCAAGAACAAACGACAGCGGTCAGAAAATGTTATACCCCTATCGGAAACAACTGAAAACCAGCTCAACTTACCGCGTTATTTGGTAGCATCAACAGTGTCATTGGGCGTAAACCTTAAAGTTCCACCGCTTGCATCGCACAAAGTTTTTCAAGTGGAAAAAGGTCTAGATTACATATCACGTGATCGAATCGAAGTTAAGGAAATGAGAAGTGGCGATCTACTCATTAAGGTACCAGATAAAAAACGGCTGAAAAGTTTTTAAAAGCTAATTTCATTGACTCTATCGCTGTTAAAATATCTTTGCACAAGACTCTGAACACCGTACAAGGCAGAATCTTTTCAAGAAAAATTAAAGATATCCCTCAAGAGGAATTACAACAATTACTACGAGACCAAAAAGTAGTTGAGGTACTCAAAATCATGAAAAGAGAAAATGATCAATTAGTGGCAACAGGTGCAGCTATAATCACTTTTGATCTCATATATCGTCCTGAATTTTTTAAACTTGGTTGGGAACCCGTCCCAGTCTCGGAATATATCCCCAATCCCATGAGGTGCGTAAATTGCCTGAGATTAGGTCACACCAAGAAATGGTGTAGGGATGTTCAGTTACGCCGTGAATGTGGTCAAAGCGAAGCACATAAAATATGCAACACTAAATATTGCGTAAACTGCCAGATTGCAAACCATCCTTCCTATGATCCAGAATGCCCAACATTGTGGAAACATAAATCAGTTAACTATATTAGAATAACTAGAAGATGCACCACCCGCGAAGCATGGAGAATTTTTAATGATAATCCCACACTTAACATGCTCAAATCAATTTCCAGAAATGGCAAACAAAATTCCACATACGCACATATATTAAACTCCAATACATCTACACCCAAACAAAAATCCCTATCAAAACAATCAACGCTCAACAATATTCAATCAACAGAAAACCAAATAGATACAATAGATACAGATACAGAAAAATCAACAATAAAATCTCTCGCAAAAACCGTTAGCATCAACTTAGTAACACAACCAACTACTTCATCTAATAATAATCCAAAAATTCAAAATGAATCAATCAAAATAACAGAAATGCCTGCAGGCATCTTAAACTTAAAAACAACAACAACGACTAAAAAAAACGCAACAAGTGCAGAAACTATGGCTAATGAAGCTCACTTGACAGGTTCTGATACAATTGCTAAAATAACGTCACTCAATAAAACATACACAAATAACTCCAACACAAACAGAAATGATATCAACGTAAGTGACTCTTTTGAATATGATTGTATTTCTAGTGACGATAAAAATGACTATTGCTTCAAACCGGATATCGACAGTGACATTACTGAGCAAATGGTCATTCAGGAAGTCACTGAAGTTTTGCGAATAAGCACCCCAACAGAAAACGCCAAAAACATCAACCAACAAAATAATAAATCACCATCCACGCAAATGTACGAGAATTTTCCTCAGATAAATGTTCTAATATCCCCAAAAACTCTGAAGAGTATAATGAGTCTGCCCCCAAGGGGTAATAAAAAAAATAATAATAATAAAAAATTATGGCTATGAACCTAACTATCTCTATCCTCTAGTGGAATTTACAAGGCTTTTTAAACAACAAATTTGCCCTTGAATTTTTAGTCGCCAGACACAAAGCTAACATCAAAGTACTACAAAAAACGAATATTATAAATAGAAATATGCATTTGTTACATCTCCCGGGTTTCCAAGTTTTTCATCACAACAATAATGAATACAATTATGCTAAATCTAGCATAGTAACCTTTGTTAAAAATAACTTGAAAGTAAAACAACATATAAGATCCACCAATAACCTACTTTTTCAAACTGTCGTAATCAGCGCAAATGAAGATCTTCATATCACAAACGTGTATAAAAAAACTCATATTAATTTAACGAACCCTATGGTAAACGATATATCAATCAATGAGAATTCACATCACATAATGTTAGGAGACTTTAACTCCCAAAATATTCTACACTGAAAAAACAGTTTTACATAAATTCGACGAACTCCCGTTCCTTGAACTAAATTCTTTGAAATTGACGTTGTTTCAAATTCAAAGGTAAAATTTTATGTATTTATGAACTCAACGTTGAAACCATAATTTGATTTTATTCGTTGAATTAAACAATAAACTAGTTTTTTGACTTAACGTATATTTCGTTGAATTTAAGAAACTTGTTCATTTATTTGAATGAACCTGTTTCTTGACTTTAAGTAATATACGTTGATTTTGTTGTATGTATACGTTGGATCAAGTAATAAATTCTTATTCTAACTCTCTCTTATTCTCTTCTTACGTATAGTGGCTTAACTTCAACGAACTGGTACGTTGAATTCATCAAGCCAATGAATTGCCATACGTTGAATCAAAGAACCTGTTTCTTGATTTTAAGTAACATACGTTGATTTTGTCGTCAAGAGAAGAAGAATATTTTTTTTTCAATGAACAAGTACTTTGAATCAAAGAATCTGTTTCTTGGTTTTTGTTCTACAAAGAAAATATATGCATAAAGCAATCAGTTGTTATACATCATTAAGCAAACAAGGCTGCAAATAAAAAAATAATAAATTTTAAAATAAAAAAGTGCTAAAAAGTAAGTAAAAATTGAACAGATTTTATAGTAAAATGCATTGTTTTATTGCAAAAAGAAATTTACTTGTGTAAATATATTAATTCGACATATAAGAAAAACGCACGAGTTTTGTATATATCGATGTTATGAAAATAATTGTTTATTAGTTTTTACCGTTTCTTTAAAAATTTCAGACAATGATACTTCTTGGTGGTTGGTTTCCATTGGACTTCCTGCAGACGTAGAGTGCGATGAACATTTTTCGGCGGTTCAGCACAAAGATCTTGCAAAGTTATTGAGTGGGACTTACGCAATTTCTCTATGTTTTTTTTTTTTTTTTAATTTTAACATTTGTTGTTGTTAGTTAATGTACATATATACATATGTATGTATATTTATGTATATTTTTTTGTAAAATAAAATAAAATATATCAAAGAATAAATTCTTAAAAATCCACGAATGTGTTTATTAGATCAAGAAATAGGTTACTTAAATTCAAAGAGCTATTTCCTTGAATTCAAAGTATGAGTTTGTTGGATCAAGGAAAAAATTCTTAAAAATCAATGAATGGGTACATTGGATCAAGGAATAGGTTACTTAAATTCAAAGAACTATTTCCTTGAATTCAAAGTATGAATAACGTTGGATCAAGGAAAAAATTCTTAAAAATCAACGAATGGGTTCATTGGATTAATAAATAGGTTTCTTAAATTCAAAGAACTATTTCCTTGAATTCAAAGTATAGATACTTGGGTCAAGGAATAAGTTCGTTGCATTCAACATATAGTTTCAATGAATTTATGTACGGTTTCAACGTATGGTTTCTTCACTTCAACAAACTGGTACGTTGAATTCAACATATGTTGAATTCAAAGAACCTGTTTCTTGGGTGAAAAATAAGGAATAAATTCGTTGAATCAACGAATTTTTCCTTGAATTTAATTGATTTTTTGGTTGAGTGTATGGGGATCTGCATTCAACTCACCAAACGGTACAATTCTTGAGGAGTTTGCGAATGATAAAAGTTTAGTTATTATGAATGATGGTTCTCCTATATTACTTAACACCAGAAATACGCTGACCGCCATGGATGTTACCATGTCTTCCACTAGTATAGCTCCACATTTTAAATGGAACTGTTTGCGAATGCCGGAGGTTGCCCATCATTTCCCCATAAAAATAACAAATGATGTGGATATTATTTAAAAACGCTTTTCGCCTCGTTTTAAGGAAACAAACGCTGACTGGTCTCTTTAAAAAAAAAACAGATCTAGTTAGTAGAGAATTTGAAAAATCAGAAAACAAAGAAGCAGCAAATATTAAAACGTATTTTTAGAAAATCAGCGAACAAATCCATACCTATCAGTCGCAGGCCAAAAATAGAGAATTGCCATGTTTAATTTAATTCTAATTTTCTAAAAATTTTCCTAATTAAGGGAGTAATCCCACAATGGATATTCGGGTACTTTGGGGCAAGGTAAACAACTTGAGGGTGAATCGTATCACGAACTTTCCGACAATAAATGTAGATGGAAATAGCATACAAGATCCGTCTGAAATTGCTGATAGTTTTGCAGTGTTTTGGTCCTCACTCAGACCTGATGAAGCCTTCAATCCCCGCGTCATTAGAACTAAGAACAATCTGGATATTTATAAACTACAACAAACGAATTGTAGATATGAAATAATGAACCACACAATCCTGATTTCAGAACTGAATGAAACAATGAAATCACTAAAAGGCACCACTCCAGCACGTTACAAGATTACATATACATGGTAAAATATGCACCTGATAACATCCAAAGTAGTCTCTGCGAACTCTACAACAACATATTGGCAACTGGTGTCTACCCACATGACTGGAAAATTGCAGTATTATCACCAATACCAAAACCGTTCAAGAGCTCAAATAGTTTTGAAGGCTACCGCCCCATTTCGTTGTTGCCAGCTTTATCTAAAATTTTAGAAAAAATTCTGGCAAAACGTTTTTGGAAGTATACCAAATTAAACCTGTCCAAAATCCAGCATGCCTTCATACCAAGACATGGAGTTCATACTATCTGTCACCATCTTGAAGAAGTTTTGCGCCAAAATCTTAAAAATAGTAAACACAACCTAGTCCTTTCAAAGGATATTGAAAAGGCCTTCGATCGTGTTATATCAACATATATTATAATGGAATTATACGCCTGGGGAATCTCCAAACTAACTTTAAAACAAGGACGTAAACAGATATGGCAACTTTGGCAGGTGTCAAGTGGTGATAACCCTTAATTATGAGTAGTAAAAATATATGTGGCAATCTAAAAATTTAATAAGAAAGTGACAACAACCATACATTACCAAATACTGTGAAAAAAAAAATAAAAATGTAAACAAACAAAATAAAATTGCGGTTGAAAATTTTTGATTTTATTAAAATTGTATAAAATTTATAAATATGATTAAAATTTACAATTGGATAAGTTTTCAGCAGATGGATAAGTTTTCAGCAGACAATTGGTAAGTAGCAATATTCTGAAATGAAAAAATAATTTGTTCATACTAATATTTAATTATTTATTTATTTAGTTACATGCATAACAAGGCGAATGGCTTCCTGTCGACTTTACTGGACGAATGGATATAATCAGCATATGGGTTGTAAGTTTGTTTTCGTAAACATCTTTGTTGTTTTCATGTACATAAAAGTTTCACCTATTTCTGGCTCACTAGAAGGTCAGTAATTACCACCTTTTGTCTACGTAATATACCTACTTCCTTCTAGTGAGCCAGAGTATACAATATTATCTGAAAAGAATAATATTGATTATTTGTATTAAAAAGTTTACTTTTATTTATATTTATAGCTCACCAATTGGACCATTTGATTGCTGCAGACCTGTTTTCAAACGAATTGGCTACCGGAAATGAAGGGAAACAAATTGTGAGTATAAGTTAATCTCCTTGGGAGTTTTTATTATCTAATTGGGATCCATGCAAATGAAACCAAAATTGTTAGGATTTTGTATTTCAATTCAGCTTATTTATTTTAATAATAATTTTCTTAGATTATTTTCAGTAATTATTTCAGTTATTTTATTTCCAATTGTTTATTATTTTAGGCTTAACTTTTACTTTAACAAACTTCAACTTATTTCTATTTTTTTGCTTTTCCGCTCTGAGGATCGCTTTAGCGAATGTTCCGATAAGACTGCTTTCTTAAAAACTTAAACAAAGTGTTTACTCCAATCAAAATCCAACAAAGAGTAACTTCTTTCAAATACAGGTTATAATAAAACTCTTATTTCTAATAAAATCATATTAAAGAGATTATTATCAATAATTATAATAATAAGTATTAGTCTCATTAACAATAAAATTATGCGTAACTATCCCCTCCTTCGAAAAGCAGGCGTTCCGACTGCGTACAAAGATTGAATAAAAAAAAAATTATTAATCGAAAGTTATAAATTACAAAACTTTAGTATTGAACCATAGAAAATTAAACAGCAAATTAACAGAAAATTAAAGAGCGTGAGCAATTTTGAACAGAAAACTTGACATGAAGTATTGTTATCTCAAATTATCCTTATGGACCAGTCTATTGTCAATTAAAACTGAGTGACCTAAATCTTTTTCTACAACCTTTTCAATATAGAACTTGCTAAATTTAGTTCCTAGCCGCCTGTTAACTCTAAGAAATACTTTATCTCCAGGCTTAAAAATTTTATTCTCTCTATTTCTATTGTGATAACTTAGTTCATAGTTTTGAGCCTTCTACAGTCTTCCTTTTATATTGAGCCTTAGATCTTCCGAAATAGAATTAATGACATCCGTTGGCCTAACTCCAGTTATTGAATGAATCGTACTATTATATTTTACAATGGCGACGAGAATTAGTTCCATTGTATCAGTATAATGCCCGTCAGATTTCAAACATCTCGATATTTCGGCTATTGTGCTGTGAAGCCTTTCTACCTGCCCATTGCTAATGCTGTGCGCTGGAGGAACAGAATAAATTTTTACACCAAATTGATTCAGAAGAAGCGACTTTATGGTATGGGTATTAAAGGACTTTTCATTATCGCAAACGATGGTATGAGCTCTAGGAAAATAATTTAAAATAGTCAATAAAGGCGCTTTGATATCAACAATCGAACGTGATTCAATAAAAAAGGCGAGTGCGAACTTTGAAAATTTATCAAGACATGTTATGAAGTTAGTTTTATCAGTTGAAAAAATATCTATATGTAGAACTTCACCCGGGTAATCAGGAATAGGTGTCTGACTGATAAGTGCCTTTTTTGGGTGCCTATTATATTTTGACTCATTGCATGTTTTACAGTTCGAAGCAATCATTTTAAGCTTTTTCTTGATGTTCGGAAAATAATAGTTCTGTAATATTTGGTTAAAATTTTCACGTACATTACGATGAGCTCTATTATGTTCAGCCACAGAGATTTCGCTTTGGTCATCCTGATTAAAAATATCCATTACGAGCTTAGCCGTATAAACAAATTTTACTGATGGGAATAAATCTATTATTTTATTTTGAATCAAACCTAAATGTTTGAAAATATCTTTCACTTCAACATAATTTATTAAATGCCTGATTTGGTTCTTAAAAATTGTTTTAGATGAAAGGCTAGACTCTGTTGATTTGCTTAAAATCTGGTTTCTAAAACAATTAACTGGGTTCGACACAGTTTTTATAATTTCGGACAAAGTTTGTTCACTATGAACTGTGGAATCTCCAGACTCTGAATTTTCGGGATCTATTTGTGAATCTGTTTGCATAGCTGATAATGTTTCTGAACCAATTGTTGCTGCCACTGAGTCATTATCTGTAGATTTATTTTCTGTATGGTTTACATATTGCCGAGATAATGCGTCGGCCACTACATTGTCTTTACCTGGTTTATAGAAGAATTTAGGAGAGAATTATTCAATAAAAGCACGCCAACGTCTAATTTTCTGGTAAGGATTCTTTTCAGAAATCGAAAAGACAGAGGCTGATGATCGGTATAAATATTTATATTCTTCGCACCGTACAGATAATTACGCAATTTCTGAAGAGCCCACACTATTGCTAGCATTTCTCGCTCATTGGTGGCGTAATTCTCCTCAGCATGGGACAACGTTCTCGAAATCATTGTAATCGGCTTAACATTCTGAGAGAGAACTGCTCCAATTGCTGATGAAGAAGCGAGAGTAGCAAGCTCAAATGGTTTGGCATAGTCCGGGTGCAATAATAGCACATCTTCTGAAGCAAGAATATCTTTTATTTTTTGAAATGCTTTGAGTGCTTCTTCACTAAGATTAACTGCTATGTTATTTGATTTCTTGTTACTAACGTTTCCGTTTTTACCACGCAAGTACTGTGTAAGTGGTTTAGCGATTTGAGCATAGTTTCTAACAAACCGGCGATAGTAACCAGCTAATCCCAAGAATGATCGCAGACCTTTAATAGTATGTGGAACCTGATAGTTTAAAATGTTCTTCACCTTTTCTGGGCACGTTTTAATTCCATTTTTACACACAGTAAATCCTAAATACTCTACAGAGCTTCGAAAAAATTTTGATTTTGTGCATGACACACGCATGTTTGCCAAAAAAAAATTTTTTAGGATATTGTCAATATCTTGAAGGTGTTGCTCCTTACTAGGAGAGAAAATTATGATGTCGTCAATATAAACATGACAGGTTTTACCAATTTCGCTTCGTAAGACATCATCGATCACCTTTTGGAAAAAACCAGGAGCATTTTTTAGCCCGAAAGGAAGTCTACAAAACTCAAACTTGCCATTATTAATACTAAAGGCTGTCTTTTTTCTATCAGCTTGGTGAAATCCGGACTTGAGATCCAAGGTCGTAAAGAAGCATCCGTTTCCTAAGTTGGACAAAATTACGGTAGTATCGGGTATTGGATAACATTCGCTAGTGGTTTGGAATTAAGTTTCCTAAAGTCTATCACTAGTCTTTTATTTTTCTTCCCGGTTTTATCAGACCCTTTTTTATCTACGATCCATATAGGATTATTATATGATGATCTAGATGGCCTTATGACTCCGTTTTCCAACAAATTTTTTATTTCATTGTTAACAAATTCAGTAAGTGTTAAGGGATAGGGATACGATTTGGAATAAATAGGCTTGTTAGTTTCAGTAGGAATTGTGGCTATAATGTCTGTATGAAAGGGTAGGGCTTCATTTGGATCTGCAAAGGCACCTTTGTTTTTTTCTAAAATAAACATTAGTTTATGATAAAGAGCCTGCGGAATATCATGACTAGTGGAATCAATATTAATTTTATTAACTTCCTTACAATAGTGAAATAAAAGATTCTCCTCGCCATGCTTATGTCTCAATATACCTAAATCACAGTCAATCTTGGCATTGATTTGTTTGAGGAAGTCAAAACCGATTATACCGTCAAATGTTGATAGTTTGGGCAATATAAAAAAAACGATGTCTGATTTAGTATATTTACGAGGCATTTTGAAACTATCTTAGATTTTGCATGAAGTGATTTAACAATAAAAGGCGTTTCAAATGGCTTAATAGCCCTAAGGGTTTCTAAATTTTTTATATAATTTTTCGACCTACCAGTGTCTATCAGTAACTTTAACGTCCTTCCCCCTATTGTTCTTTCAATGTATGAGAGGATGGACCCATGTCTAAAAAATTTATCTCGTCCTCAAAGCAATTTTCAGAATGATCAAAACGAGATAAGTTAGCAACAGAACCTTCACCATGTTCGTCTGGAGTGTAGCTTAAATGGCTGTAGCAACATTCAGACCGTGGGCTTTCAAAGTTGTGTTGTTGGTTGAAGTGATTTATTCTTTGAAAATTGTTTTGACCTTGATGGATGGATTCGAAAGGTCTTCCTAAAGCAATTGGTTGTTGGAAATTTTGATTATTTTGGTAGCTATTGTTTTGTTGCCGAAAATTTAAACGACTGCTTGGGTCAATGTCCATGGGTTCATATTGTCTTGAACGGTTAGATGAAACCTGGGGAACTCGATTACTGGTTCTATTGGGATATAACTGTGTTTGCTGTGGGATTTGATGTCCTGTGCGGTTTTGAACGATATTCCTATACTGATATTGACCTTCCTGAGGTGTTTGGCCTTATAGGTTGGTGGTGCGCTGGGTTATTAAACATATTTCCCCTAGAATGATTCCAAAACCTTGTAGCAAAATCATAACGTAAATTGTTAGTCTCTTGTTCTTGTGCCAAAGCAAGAGCAGAGGGCAAGTCAATAGGTCTACTAGTAAATAGTATGTCGCACATAGGTCTACGCAAACCGGAAATAAAAACTCGTAGGGCATTTTCTCTGTATGTTTGACTAAGCGATTCTATTAAAGCCTTATTACCTTCATTTGACATCAAAATTTTATTCAGTATTGCGGTTAATTTCTGCTCCACCTCACCATAAAAATGAGAGATAGTCACCCCTATCGCGAATATTATGGGAGTAAGTTGTTTGGGAGAAAAATTGTATTCCCATCCCTAACAAATTGCTATCGCGAATATTTTGGGAGTTTAAGTCTCTATTGTGAATTACTTGGGAATAAAAGTTTTTATTTTGAATTGTTTGTTCTGATTTAACAAATAATTTTTGCGGGATTTATTTGTGGTGTATGAATAAAAGAAATTAAAACTAATAAGGTAAAAATTATGAATATCGTTTGTTTGCGTTTTATGTTGCTGGAAAAGGAAAATCAATCCATAGAACGAGTGCAGCGAAGACAAATACGTGATGAATCTGATCCGCTTTGTTTTGTTGCCTTTTTTTTGTTTTCAGTCAGTTTTATTCCGTTTTTGGTGGATCCTCACCTATGCATGAAAAACTTAAGTTACGCTTATTAAACCAATAATTAACACCATTTACAAAAGCTTAACTCGTTTCAAAATTTACCCACGTCCTATTTTTTATCCTTTTGGAAACCTTTGCCATAGTCTTTATTCGCATACATTGCATCAACCAGACAATTAATTTGTTCGTTATTAACACTTCTGTGTTAATAAATAAGAGAAAAAACTGATTACATGAAGTTCTGGATTAAAAAACAAATTGCTACTTACATGTTCACTTCTTGTTCCCACTTTCAATTGTTGTGAATAATTTTAGTCAAATTATTCGCGGGAGTAAACATTTGCGATGCCATATTTGTAAGGTATGGGAATTCATTCCCAAAAAAAATTTATGGGAATCATTCACGATAGTAAAACAAAAAATTTGGGAGTTTTTTCATGGGAATGTTTATTCGCGATAGGGGTGAGTATTATAGCCCTGTCTAAGCGTTGAAAGCTCTTGTTCTAACGTATAAATACTCTTTTTATCACCATACGAAAAATCAAGTCTCGTTAGTATAGCCTTAAAGTTCAGTACAGTATTGTTTGAACTTAAAACAGTATCTGCAGCGCCAACAATTTTGTTCCTTATTATTGCAACTGCCTGATAATATTTTGAGCTACCCACATAACTCTCGTATAACTTATGGGCAGTGACGGCTGCTTGACGCCAAAAAACGTATTTTGTTACATTAACATCAAACTCTGGTATTGATTTCACGATATCAAGAGATTCGTAGCAAACTATGTCTGAGTCTATTTCGATAGGCTTATACTCCTCCACGCGAAGTAGTGTTTCTAAAACCGATAATCTTTTAGTCAATTCGTCAATGCTAGGCTGAAAAATTTTTTGTGTTTGCTCTGTGGTTTGGGAAATAGCAGTTGTTAGTAATACTTGAACCGTTTCAGCGTCCATTGTGTTTCTTTTCGTTAAAGATTGCCCACGCTCATAAATTTTGTTGGTGCGTTTAAAATTATTTTGATAATTATGTTGTTTCTTCTAAGCTAGGAATTATTTATTATTGAAAACTAATCAAAATATTTAAATAAATTATTAAAATAAGCAATAATAATTATTAATTTAAATGATGAGGAAGTAGTACAAATTTAAATTTAACTGAACTTTTTTTCCTCTTATTTTTTCTGTTTGACTTAGACAAAAAAAAAATATAGATATTTCAATTTTATTTCACTTATTAGATATCCTTTTAGTTAAATAGTTAATTAATAAGTCTCATGACTTTGAAAATAATATTCCTTTCAAGCATATTCTTCGATTTATTAATTAGCTATAAAATATTAATAAAATATAGTACTTAGTTTGATTTTACTCAGCAGTAAAATTTAATCACAGCAACATATCTGTGCAACAATGTTCAGCTATACACACTCGGTAATAAGATGTTGATATTGACAATCGCAGCATGTTAATTTTCCAGCGCATCTACATTCTACTTTAGCTCCAATTAATATGCAATTCGGTTATTTTCTCTTTAGCGATGATTACTTCAAACAATGTTGGAGTTTTTTCTTTTTACAGTTCAGCTTCAAAATTTAATGATCATTAGTTAAAAATTTGATTCCGTGCTCCTATATAATTGATTGTTTTAATTTAACTCTTTTGCGGGGAGATGATAACGACAACTTGTAATGAGTTGATTTAAAACTCAAATATATTTTTTTTGTATCAACTTCGGAACTCTTTAAATTTGTTCTTTTTTTTCTTTCTTTTTTGTTTAAATGAGTTGCTAAGCGGGTTTATATAATAAATTTAAAAAAAAAAAACTTCCGCTTGGTTTTTTTTTGTTTTTCTTAAACCTTTTAGCAAAATTACGAAGCCTTTCAATTATCAAAATTATTGTCTCATATCACAAGAACAGTTCAAAATATTTTAATTGTAATAAAATAACTTGGATTTTGGTTTCTTTTAAATTTTTCACTCCTTGTTCAATTATGAATTTTTAGTTTTTATTAAACGAACATACGTTCTGTTGCATGGCCCCACGTTGGGCGCCAGTTAATCTCCTTGGGAGTTTTTATTATCTAATTGGGATCAATGCAAATGAAACCAAAATTGTTAGGATTTTGTATTTCAATTCAGCTTATGTTTTTTAATAATAATTTTCTTAGATTATTTTCAGTAATTATTTCAGTTATTTTATTTCCAATTGTTTATTATTTTAGGCTTAACTTTTACTTTAACAAACTTCAACTTATTTCTATTTTTTTGCTTTCCCGCTATGAGGATCGCTTAAGCGAATGTTCCGATAAGACTGCTTTCTTAAAAACTTAAACAAAGTGTTAACTCCAATCAAAATCCAACAAAGAGTAACTTCTTTCAAATACACGTTATAATAAAACTCTTAGTTCTAATAGAATCATATTAAAGAGATAATTGTCTATAATTATAATAATAAGTATTAGTCTCATTAACAATAAAATTATGCGTAACTTATACAATATTATCTGAAAAGAATTATGTTGATTATTTGTATTAAAAAGTTTACTTTTATTTATATTTATAGCTCACCAATTGGACCATTTGATTGCTGCAGACCTGTTTTCAAACGAATTGGCTACCGGAAATGAAGGGAAACAAACATATTTTTATAATGAAAAAAATTAATTATTAATTAAAGAATATATTTATATGTACATATTATATTTTTGAATAAACTTTTAAATTCACCTATATATAATAAATATGAAGCTGATATTTTTAATGCAGTCAAAGAGCATAACCAATAAGCTATTCAGAACTGCAAAAACATTTATAAATGACAAAATTAGCTATATGAAAGGTGTTGTATACCAAGAGCTCTAGAGCTATACACCGTGAGTACTAGGGTTGTTTAAAAAATTGTACAACTTTTTCAATTATCAATCGATTTTCAAAATTTATGTCTTGTTTTTTTCTATACTCAATACACGTTCAGAATGAGTAAAAATATTAACATGGTTTGGAGTAAAAAGTATGAAATAAAAGACAGTGTATAAAAAAAAAATTTTTAAAAAAAATTTAAATTTAAAAAATTGTTTTGCAAGTACATTGGTACACGATTTTTAAATTTAAAAACTTTTTAATGCAGTCTATGAGCATAACCAATAAGCTATTCAGAACTGCAAAAAACATTTAAAATTGGTGTATAAATGACAAAATAAGCTATATGAAAGGTGTTGTATACCAAGAGCTCTAGTGTTGTTTTTAAATATTTTACAATCTTTTCTGTTATGTTAAATTACACACAGCAGTTAAAGCGTTAAAAGTTTTACAAAAATATTCCTCTTTAAGTTCTGATATGGGTGTCCAAATAAACTAAATTCAAAATTTAAAGTTTAATGCCAGGAGAATGTAAAATTGTAAAACTTCTTAACAATTTTTTTGCATTTTTAAAAATTTTTCTTCGCTTTATTCTAACATTTATATTGAAATTATGGTTTATGCTTACTACACCCACATCAGATTCCCAAGGGGAATATTTTTGCAAAATCTTTGAACGCTTTCACTATTAACGATTATAGGTCTTCTTACATCCATCAGTAAAATTCCAACGCCAGTGCACGTCTGCCAATGATACCAATTACAAATATTGGTTCCACGTCGTAATACGCCTGTTATTTTCATAAACCAATAACAAAAACGTACCAAAGCAGTATTCACGGTGGAAAATATTACTGCTTTGGACGTATGGCACGACGGGACGTTACTGATGTCTAAAATAGACCTTTTACACTTGCACTTGCACTTTGCACAAACTTTTCAATTGGTTTTCTTTTTACCAATTGGAAATAAAAAACACTATCACTTACCTTGTGGGATTCGTCGGAAAACGATGAAGACTGTCCATATTTTGGCAACTGAAAGAAATAAAGTTTAGAAAATTTTTTAATTGTTTTAAAAATATACTTACATTTTCTTTGTTATTTTTCTTACAGAATATACGTTTTGGTCTTCTTCACTTCAGTTATCATCCACTATTAACTAACAGACATGCTAATTGGCGCAAAATAATTAAGGAAATCTGTCAAAACGTCCGCCAAAACTCGGATTTCCCAAAAATTTTGCGCCAATTTGCTGAAAAATCTTTTTTATTAAAATGTAAATAAAGAATTAATTTTTAACCCGCAGAACTAAAAGAGACAGACGTATGCAAACAAAATTTTCTGTCCTTTAATGTTTCTAGGGTTATCATGGTGATGCCATTGTGATGCCATTTACCTGTGATGCTCAAAGACGTACGCATTAGATAATGGAATTCCACAGGGTTCACCTCCCTCTGTACTCTATAATGTTTATGCCAATTCCTTAGCAAAAGCTGTTGAAAATTTACACGGAATTGATATCATTGGGATTTATGCTGACAATATATTTGCTGTTGCTTCTGGAAATCCGCAAACAGTCACCTTGAACTTGAATAGATTGAACACCAAGATACAAATATGGGCAGAAAGCAGTGGGGCTGTGATACCCGATCACAAAGACGAGATTCTACACGTTTGCAGAAAAAGAAATTGCACTGTTCGTACTAATCATATTGGAGATGCAGAAATTCAGATATCCGACCGCATGAGAATTTTGGGTTTGTAATCCACCAAAAAACTATTGTGGAACTATCATGTTAAACAATTGGTACACAAATTAAGCAAAATCAACAACCTTCTAAAACTTATCTGCTGTAGAAACAAAGGGCCCCATATAGAAACAGCACTTAACATCTGTCGTGCCTTAACAACAAGAGCACTCTTGCACGGGATTACTATATACGGATGGACTTCTAAAACGAATGTCAACAAATTAAATACATCATTAAATACTGCTTCAGAACCACATCTGGGCTACTTCGGACAACTCCACTGGAAAATCTGAGAAAAGAATCTAATTTTATAGATTTTTATAGAATGTTGGAGAATGCAGCTGATAATATGGCATTAAGGTCTATTGCAATTTCTTTCGATGGCCTGCACGAATCCTTCTGGAAAAAAATCAGTGATTCAACGTCTAATTGCACAAAATCGTCTTTAAATAATATAGTTTCAACACTAAGAAAATTTAATTTATCTATACCCCAAAAAAGAAATACAACTTCGTGGTGTAATAATCTTGTCAGAGGAGATGATGGCCTGTGTTGTTTGGCCAAAAACTTTACAGATCCAGCATGCTTTAAAAGAATATTCCTCCAAAAAATCTCTTCTTTTGCTCCGAATCAAATTTTCTATACAGATGGCTCGCACCAAAATGGGTTAACGTCTTACTCTGTAGTAAGACAAACTACGGATAGACATTTTGAAACCATAAAAGAAGCTAGAATACCAGACTACTCAGGTATTTTTACTGCAGAAATTGCTGCCATTAGAACAGCAATTTCTATGGCCGTGGAACTAGATGGTAAGACGTTAATATGCACTGATAGCTTAAGTGCAACAAGGGCTCTAATAAAAAATCGCAACGGTATCTACGATGATATGCTACGTCTTCCGGATGAATTACAACAGATACTCTTACTTTGGATTCCATCCCACATTGGAATTCAGGGGAACGAAAGTGCTGATCGATGTGCCAAACACGCCTTGGAATTACACCAAGTAACAGAAATTCCATGTTTCCCAAAAGTAATGAAAAATCCATTCAAAATGCTTTAACAAAATCCAGCCACCAATAGATTGAAATACGACGAAAATTTGATAAGATCACAGTGTATCACACTGGCCCGCCTAAGAGGGGGTAAGTGCATCTTTAACTCCAAAAACTACTTTGAGAAAATGTACAAATTGTGAAGAAATCCTTACCGTAACCCATATCCTGACTACCTGCCCGATTTCTAAAATTGCTTGCTCACTGGAGGAAATATTCGATTGTAGAAGATATGACAACATAGGAAAAATTAACAGATGTCTAGAGCATCACGAAATCCAAGATATTTAGGTTAAAATGTATATATACTTCTTGAGATTATGGAAACTCTAATTTTTGTATATATATATATATATATATATATATATGTATATATTCTTTTTTTTTGTAAATAATTTTTTATTTAATTTATTATTTATTACTTTATGTTTATATAAGATTAATAAGTAAGATTGCATTAAATACTATGTACATATAATGAGTAATATGCGCGCATATGGTCTAGCTACCGGCGCCTTTTATATATATTTTATAAAATATATTGGAAATAAATAAATAAATAAATATTATTTAATAATAAATTAAAATTTCGGAACACTACTTCACTTAGCTTATTCTACAAAACATGTCTTGACAAAATTGAAAAAATTAAAAAACTAAAAAAAAAAATAATTCATTAAATGCATTTATATCTTAAAACCGGTTAAAAAATATCAATAGAATTGGCACGAGTTTGCAAGCTTGGGGCATTCTCTTTACAAGTGGAAGGTAATCGTATTCGAATCCTATCCGCGGTAATTAAGCAATTCATCCAGTAAACAAGCCACAAGACCGGTTAAAAAAATATCTTAAAACTAATATATCAGATAATACAGGTGCAAAACTCTAAATGTGTCAGTCTTAAATTTGCACAAGAGGCACAAAAGTTCTATTTTGTGCAACCAGCACAGGCTTTAATTGCATTTAGAACAGGATGATTTGGTTATTCGTCGTTTAAATGATGGACAAATACCGCATATCTTTCGTTTTTTGTTTTTTGGCTCTTCAAATTAATAATGCTCGATTTCACAGAAGTTCTTAACGTTGCTATCTTAAGTCTATCAGCAAGCTGCTCTTGTATAAGTGAAAAATGTAACTTCTTCATGAATTACTTTTTTTATATTTTAGTTAGGACCAGGAATCAGGTGATAACGCCTACGTATGCAGTGCATTATGCCAAAACTCAGAGAGAGTGATAGGGTAGAGCAGATAGATGTGGAAAATTTGGAAGGCTTAACTCTTTTACAACTCTTCTTTGCGCGTTATGTTAATTTTTATAGCAGCGTTGAGGCGCCTCCTAAATATCTCTACCCTCCAGTGGAATTTACAAGGCTTTTTAAACAACAAATTTGCCCTTGAATTTTTAGTCGCCAGACACAAACCTAACATCATAGTACTACAAAAAACGCATATTATAAATAGAAATATGCATTTGTTACATCTCCCGGGTTTCCAAGTTTTTCATCACAACAATAATGAAGGCTTAACTCTTTTACAACTCTTCTTTGCGCGTTATGTTAATTTTTATAGCAGCGTTGAGGCGCCTCCGGTGTTAAGTAAACGGATTAACTTTGTTAAGCTGCATTAGAAGGCATTTTTTCACTTCGCCTTCATCACTTAAATACAGTACAATACGCATATAAGAAACTCGTTTATAAGAAAAACTCGGCTATAAGAAACACTTTTCCAGACACCATGTACATTTCCATATAACTACGTGCTAAATAATCCTTATATAAGAAACTCTCCTCTCCTATAAGAAAAACTCTGCTATAAGAAACAAATTTTTATGAAAATTTATATTCCTTCCATAGAAAATTGTACGTGTATAAGAAAGTATTCTCACAATGAAATTTTTTTTCAATTTGGGGAAAAATATAAATTTTTTGATTATATTTTATAATTTACATCTGTGAACATTGGTCCAAATGTCAAATGAAGTCGTTGATTTTTGTGAAATCAGCCGGCTTCGTTGTTTTTTTTTTTGTACAAAATAATCATATCTATTCCAGAAAACGCGTCGAAGAAGACGCTTATAAGAAAATATCTTTCTTATATGCGTGTTCTCTTTATAAAGGTACGGTCACATTGAGAAAACATTTGCTTTAAATATGTTTCCCCATATCGCAATAAAATGTTTTCAAAATTAAAGATAATTTGTTTTGTGGTCACACATCGCATATTTATTTGACCATTTTTGTTTGGTAAAACATCCATCAAATAGTTTCATGTGCAAACATGGGAAAAAATATTTTCTGTGCGGTCACACTTATGTCAAACAAAATATTTAATACAAAGGTTTAACCAAAGTGTCAAAATTTAAAAATATGATTTCCCAGATAGTTTAGTAAAAATTTGTTACACATACTATATTTGCATTTTCTGCAAATCACTTTTTGTGGAAGTGATTTGAAATCATAAAAAAAGGTTTCTGCGCACAAAACTTTTTGAATTTCAATATTTTAAATTTTATTAAAAATATTAAAATATTATTTTCTTTAAATATTTTGTTTAAAACACTATTTATTTTTCAATCCATAAAAAATGTCGCCACATCAAAACAAAAGTCAGCTGTTTTATTGTGTTTTCGAAAATCCAAAAACACATCGAAAAGTAAACATTTTTGTGATTTGCAAAACAGCATAAAATTGCAATTGTGATTTTGAAATCACTTTGTGATTTTAAATATTGTGATTTGCAGAACAGACGTGATATACTTGCAACTCCAATATTCGGTGGATTTGTAAAGTTGTCTGTTACGTAAATAAAAATATATTTATTTTAATATGAAGAACTGACTTAAATCTAGTTTAGCCATATGTGTAGTAGGAATTATTTGGCCAATGATGCAATTTTGTTGATAATGATATTTTTCAATCTTTAAGCTAATAAGGCCTAACGTAGTTAATGTTAATTTATTACATTTTTTACCCAACGTTTCGTCAATTGTCTGTTGACTTCTTCAGGGGTTTCGTCTATTTAAAATTTAAAAAACATTATACCTATGTATATTTTGAAAAAGTTTTTTCACCGTACCATGGTATAATAAATAAGGTAGTCTTGTCCCTAAAATAAATACAACGTCACAAAAACAACAGGCATTTTGTTAGTGTAAAAACTTGGCTGTTGTCAAAATGTGATGTGTAAACAAAACAAAAATTAAATTAAAAAAAAATCAATTGCATAAAATAAAAATATAAGTTAAAATTATTTACAATACAGAAAACAAAAAGGTGTTGATAGATGTACGTATAAAACCAGGATGTGTCTTTTATTTGGGTACTTGGAACAACTTTCCTTCCCCCTTTGCAAATTTTTTTTGCAGACACTACATACACGCATTTTAACCGATATTTTTAATTTTAATTAAATATTAAAAATTTTTCACGCTTGTTTTTTCACTTTTTTAAATTTTAATTAAATAAAAAAAATGTCACAATATTTTTATAAAAACATAACAAAGTTTTGACAACAAAAAATCAATCAGCTGATGTCAATTTTAGCTAATGCGACTACCTTATAATTAATATACCTTGCACCGTACATTATTTACTTACAATAATACAAATGTTGAATTAAAAAGAATTGCAATATAAAACTGTTTTTGACATTTTTTAATGCCGAAAAAAATTTTTAAAAAATTAATAAATAAAATTATACTGTAAAAACACACACAGTTGGTGTTATTATTTGATTGCAACAATATAACCGCCGATATTGTCGGTGTCCTCTTTTATGTTCATCGTTCTCTCTATGTTCTTTTGTATGCGCAAGCTTTCAATTGTGTATCTTTTTCTCTCTATATTTCCTCTGTCTAAAATTCTCACATTATCAAAATCAACTGTATGTTTGTTGTTGATGATATGTGTTGACAAAGCTAGTTTAGCCAAACCGGTTCAAAAGAAATAAAAATTAGCTCATGTTGTAAGTTAGCTGCGACCCATATTTTTCGAGTAATATGCTTCTGGGGAGTTATTATGTATTTCGATTCGAATAGGAAAATTTACGAATGGTATTACATCGATTTTCTAAAATTTATTTCCGAACTTTCTTAATTTATGGAAATTGTTTTAATCCCTTTCGGAAAGCAATAAACTCCTTTCGAAAGCATTTTCGATTCGAATCAAAATGCATAATAACCCCCATGAAGTTTTCATATGAAAGTTGAGAAGATAATGGGATAATATTGGTGTCTTTTAAAAGATATGTACAGAGAATCTTTTCTAAATAGCCCTGCGTCGGGAAATACCATGGATGAGAAAATCTTTAAGCGCAAATTTTTTATTTACATTTTCTTATTATTGTTCAATTTCCTACAACATAAGGAAAACTAGATTTGTTACGAAAAAATTTCTGTATACATAAATGCATATACATACATATATATTTACATATGTATATTGTTTTTCTTGAAATGTATTTTCTTTTTGCCAATTTTGGGAAAGAAGTTACATTACAAATTTTGAAACGTCATCTCTTTGAATAAAGTTAACTTCTGACTAAATGGTTTTGTAAAGAAGCAAAACTTTTCGTAATTTAATATTATGGTTCTACGCTAGAAGTAACATCACTGTTGGCAACAGCTGTTATTTGCCAATGTTTGTTCTAACAAAAATTTTGTAAGATTAAATAAATTTTTGACCAAACAGACGAAAAATGTTTGACATAGGGTGGTCACACTATGTTCACATTAGAGAATTTTTTTTTTGCCGTCAAACAAATTTGCTTTCTGTAAATATTGTTTGCCTTCAAAAATATTTTATGGTCAGATTTACGGCAATCAAAAATTTCATGTTTTTGGTCAAATGTTTTACAAATCTGACCGTACCTTAAGAAAGCTCGCATATAAGAAACAAAATATGTACATTTTCAGACTTTCTTATATGCGTATTGTACTGTAATTAAATACATATGTTAAACTATGTAAAGTAAAATTTTGAGAAAAAACAGTGATAAATATATAAAAACTAAACATTGTGGCAACCAAAATTAAATAAACTAATCAGTTAAGTGCGGAAAAGAAGTAAAGAGCCAGTTTATAATCAAATGGAATTTGTCGCCAAAATATTCCAGTGTGAGGAATCCTGAAGCGGCGGAGGCAAAATTTTCATTTTCTATACTCTATTATAATTTAAAGATATAAAAAACGACATAATTTATTACTAAATAAATTTATAGCATTTTGTACTTACATTTTATTTAATTATAAATTTTTTTAACTATACAAACAGAATCGAAAAACGCAAACAAACAACTTAGAGAAACGTAGCTACGATCGTAACGCAGAATACATACAATCGAAAAGCAAATCGAATTGATGCGGAGAACGGAACGCAGAATACCAATGCTGCCAAACTGAGAAATTAACGATTCGAATCGAAACGCAGAATAAGGGGAAAAGTGTTTTCTTTATATAAATCAATATTATTAAAAATTAATATATTTTTGTACATATTATGTTACTTTTTTAAACTTTATATATATTTTTTCTTTGGAAAGTATATGCACATTATTAATTTTTTTTTTTTTGAAAATTTTTAAATAAAATATCATCTTCCATTTAAAAATGTTGTGTATTGTTGCAAAGCTGTTACATACTCTGGTATAATTCTCTTATTAGTTTCTACCTGTTTGTTGTTGACATTAGATACTTCTTGTTTAATTTTATTTATGGGGTTTCCCCAAATAGGAGCTATCATTGTACTTACAAAAATGTTTTCTTTCAACAAATTAAGTTATGAAATTTAATTTGAACTGAGTGATGTTTAATCAAATAAATTTTATTGATAATGATATTTTCAATCTTTAAGCTAATAAGGCCTAACGTAGTTAATGTTAATAAAACAGCTTTATTACATTTTTTACCCAACGTTTCGTCAATTGTTTGTTAACTTCTTCAGGGGGTTCGTCTATTTAAAATTTAAAAATACATTATATGTATATTTTGAAAAAGTTTTTTCACCGTACATTATTTACTTACAATAATACAAATGTTGAATTAAAAAGATTTGCTACATATGTATATAAAATTGTTTTTGACATTTTTTAATGCCGAAAAATGGTTTAAAAAATTAATAAAATAAAATTATACTGTAAAAACACAGTTGGTGTTGTTATTTGATTGCAACAATATAACTAGCGCTGATATTGTAGGTGTCCTCTTTTATGTTCTTCGTTCTCTCTATGTTCTTTTGTATGCGTAAGCTTTCAATTGTGTATCTTTTTCTCTCTATATTTTCTCTGTCTAAAATTCTCACATTATCAAAATCAACTGTATGTTTGTTGTTGATGATATGTGTTGACAAAGCTGTTGATGTTTTTTGTTTTTTCAATATCACTTCTGTGTTCTGCCATTCTGTTCTCTAATGGCGTTTTCTTTTCTGAACAAAAATGTTGACCTTTCAATGTGTAAAGGCTGCTTTAGCCGACCGTAACTCTAGAAATGTAAATGCTGATGTGTCTGCTGATTGCTTCTGTTATATGCAAAAGCTATGAAAATTCTTACTTGACTGAAATGAAATGTTGCCGTAACGTACCAAACTGCAGAAAATAGAATTTCATTACGAGGTTACGTGACAATTGTAGACAGTGATGGGATGGTTGTATTTTGAATTGCAATGGGGCACAGAAGTCCTTTGTTGGTACTTTTTTTTTGTTTTGACTAGTTTTAGTTGTTAAATATGTACACATGCATGCTTTATTGAGTAAAGAAAATTTTCTAAATAATTTTTTTTCAATATCTAGCAAGAGACTGTACCGATCGTTTGTGCTTATATATTTTATTGTAATGAATTTAAATATGTACATCATAGTTTTGTTACTTATTATTTAAAAGATTTTTTTTTGTATACTTGAATGTATGTATGTATGTATGCACATATGTATGTACATTGGTACAATATACATATATGAAATTACAAAGTGAGCATATCAATTTATGTACATACATATGTACATACATACATACATTCGAGTATACAAAAAAAAATCTTTTATATAATAACTGCCTTGCACATGATGTCGAACGAATTTTTCTTTCGTAAAAATTACATTTAAAACAAAATTTTTAAAATTGTATGTATGCTTACTTTGTAATTTCATGTATACTGTACTTATGTACATACATATATACATGCATTCAAGTATACAAAAAAAAATCCTTTAAATAATAAGTAACACTAATAATCAAAACAATGATGTACATACATACATATATAGATATGAATGTTAAACTATAATTTAACCAATTATCAAATTCATTACAATAAAATGTGTAATAATATGATTCGGTACCTTTTAAATAATATCGTACTATTTGCGAACAATCACAAATATTGTAAACATTTGGAACTTCCATCAACGTTTGGAACAGCTGTTTTGTATTTTATTTATAATTTTCAAAGTGATAAAAAGTTGAAATGGACGACAAGAAATTAATACTACTGGTGAAGGAAAATGAACAATAACAATTCTCCGGGGCACAAGATTTCGAAGAAGAACAGAAAAATATGATTTAATATGTTTAATAAGAATTTTTGTTCTTTTTATGTATGTATGTATGTACATACATATGCATGTCTGCACATTCATGTGTCACGTGACACGTTTTTAAGCATTCTATAACTAGAAAAATGTTGGCTCTTACATTACATCAACATTTAGCTTACATCTACGATTTCAACCGTCGGCTAAATAGGCCTTAACACTTTTTACAGTTTGCACCTACCTTTAAAAAGTGGTACATTTTTTATTGCCACAATGGTACAAAATATTTGAGGCTTAACATTAATAAATATTAATTAATTAATTATCGTTTTAATTATAAGTTTTTTCGCTTAAGCAAATAGAATGACAAAAATACAAGTTCTTACTTGTATAAAAAGATACTTAGCAAAGTTGTAAAAATGGGCAGTATATCACCCCGACTTGATAGTAGAGGGCAAAATATGTTGCATATTTTGCCATTTATTGGTGCAACATAATTAGAAAGGAACGAAATCGCTTTTAAAAATGTTACATATTTTTTAGAATGGATCACGAAAATTAAAGAATGTAGCATAAATGCAACACTTTTTTCAGAAAAGAAAACGCCATAAGTTTCTTTTAGTTGTGCCAATATACATATATAAGATTGCATTGTTCTTCGTTGCTTCCCTTACATTGCAGTTCGTAAACTACGTTACATTGTTGTTGTTTATCAGTTTGAGCTTTTACTCTTGTAAAAAGTTTGTTTATTGTTGTGTTTGATTTATATGCAAATTTTATGTTATTTGTTTCAACAGCTGTTTTTATTTCTTTTTTGTCCGTCAAACCAGGAATAAATGATACACTGTAATATTTTGTTGTGTTATTATTTCCTTCGATATGTGTTCTTAGGTTAGTGTTATTTTTTAATTTTATTTTAACGTCATTTATTAAGGAGTTTACTAATTTGGTAGGAAAGCTGTTGTTTTTGAGTATTATTATAATTGTTTGTATGTTTTTTATGTGAAATTGTTTGTCACTCATGTTGAGAACTCTGAATATACATAAGACTTTTGGCGGTATTTATAATTTGACTTTTAGGCTGTGTTGCATTAAAATTAGTTATTCTGCCCGATGAAATTTCTTTCGAATACCAATCTAGTAAGATCTTGCCTTTTTCCCTGTGCAGGGTTGTGTCTAGATAATTTATACATCCATTATTTTCTACTTCAGTG
Source organism: Lypha dubia (assembly GCA_947311025.1). Lineage (NCBI taxonomy): Eukaryota > Metazoa > Arthropoda > Insecta > Diptera > Tachinidae > Lypha > Lypha dubia. The sequence continues at coordinate 86,214,614 of OX371261.1, forward strand.
GTGAATAGAATTTTTGGATGATATTTGTTGAAAACATTGAGAATTGTATTTTTGTCATTATGGTTTATAACTGCCAAGATATCATCTATATATTTGACTATGTATTTGATGTTGATATTTTTTTGTTGTAATTCAGCAAGAGATGCGTCAAGAAGGTCATCTAATACAATATCAGCTATGGTGGGTGAAAGCGGACTACCCATTGGCATGCCAAATATTTGGTTGAAAACAGTTTTATCGAATACAAAATAATTGTTGTCAATAAGACAGAATCTTAATATCTTTAGAAACATTGTTTACATTTTTGCAACACGATTCACTCATTTCGAACAATTTGTCTGGAAAATCAAAGCTACCGTATGAAATAAGTCTGTAAACGATTCATATTAATTTAAAAAGGTGGTAGCACAGCAACAGATGAATACAATTTGGTGATTTATTTTTCATGCGCACATATTACATTCTTAAAAAAAAATGTTTAAAAAATTAATAAAAGAAGTCAACTGATTCTTCTACTAGCTATTGAGCTAAATAAAGCTCTTTTACTTGCGAGGTACATATATAAACAAAAAAGAATTGGTGTTAGAAAGATGCTGAAAGAAAGGAGGGAAAAGGGATACTTCCACGCATTGATACCAGAAATGCGTATAAATGACACGGAATCATTTATAAATTTCCATCGCATGGACTACGCCGCCTTCGACGACATACTTAAAATTTTAGGCCCTGATATGCAAGCTATACTTATCTGCAAACAAGAGCACATTACAACAGCAGAAAAGTTGTCCTTAACGTTAAGGTGAGTAATGCAGAAGACATTGAAAAACAACTAATAAGTTTTGCTTCCGTAGATATTTGGCTAGTGGGGATTCAATGAAATCTATAGGATATTATGGCTTTCGTATTGGTGCCTCTACTACATCAAAAATAATAAAGGAAACAACAGAACTAATATGGAAGAAATTTCAGTTTGTTTTTCCAAAGCAGTCAAGAAGTATGTGGGAAAATATTGTCTGCAATTTTTATGAGCGTTGGGGTTTCCCTAACTGCTTTTTTTTCCTCAGGGAGAGGGATAGGGTAGAGAAGATAGATGTTGAAAATGTAGAAGGCTTAACTCTTTTACAACTCTGCTTTGCGCGGTATGTTAATTTTTATAGCAGTGTTGAGGCGCCTCCGGTGTTAGGTAGACGCATTAACTTTGTTAAGCTGTATTGGCAGGCATTTTTATTAATTGTTTTACTTCGCCGATGTTTCTGCTAACCGACGAAGGAGGGCGATGTTGTGTACATTAGCTTGGAACATCATCAATCGCTGTCGGAACAGTTTTTTAGTGACCAGTGCTATGCCTTCATCACTTAAATAGTCCGACAACAATTAATACAATTTCTCACTAATGTACTTACAGAAATTAATGATGTTGATTGACTTGCCCTGGCCAGGGTTTGAACCCAGGCCCTACATCATTGTTTGCTTAGTAGTCAACGCGCTAACCACTTCAGCCAACACCACCCTATGGCTTGGGAGCCATAGATGGGAAACCCGTTGTTATAGAGGTATTGCAATTTCGATAGACATATTTTATAAATTTCTTAAACTGTTTCTTTGCAGGTATTGCCGAATCACAACTCATTAACATTTAATTATAAAAACTCGCACAGTATTGTTTTGATGGCCGTAGCTGATGCAGATTATAAATTTATTCTGGTTGACATAGGATCATTGGGCCACAACAGTGATGGTGGAATTTTTAAAAATTGCAAGTTTGGAAAAGCAATCCTTCAGAATTCCGAGGATATGCAATTACCTTGTGAAAAAAATTTACCTGGCACTGATAAATTAGCCCCACATGTATTTCTAGGTGATGAAGCTTTTCCGCTAAGAAAAAATTTACTGCGCTCTTATCCTGGACGCAATAGCGGAAATGTGCCTCCAGACGAACAGAATTTTAATAAAAGCCTATCTAGAGCCAGTAGTAGAAAACTCATTTGGAATATTGGCAAATCGCTTCCGAATTTATAGGAAACCTATAATTGCCAGTAAAGAAACAGTTGTGAATATTGTAAAATCAACAGTTTGTCTTCACAACTACCTTCGGGAGAGGGCATCTTCTCGATATATGCAACCCGAACTTTTGGACAGAGAAGACATAGATGGGAACGTCGTTCTTGGATCGTGGCGAATGGAAAGGCAAAATGGACTTAGGTCGAAGGGTCGCGTTAGTTCAAACCGAGCATCTAATGAAGCCGTAGAAATAAGAAATCTTTATAAAAATTATTTTAACAATAACATTGCTTAATATAATTTTTAATATTTTTGTTTATAATGGTAGCATTCATAAAAAAAACATTTCAAATGTGTTTTAATATAAAATTTTTCTTAAAATAAAATTCAAATCCATTCTAAATTTTTATGAATCGTTTGATAAAAATTTGTTTATTTTTGGTGCTCAATTAAAAGTGACATCAATTTAACTTTTAATGCACTCTTTTGATTTTAAGGCACTTTTGCGAATTCATCTTCCAAAGCCAAAAAGAATGGATCTCTTTTTTCCACTGAGGCTTGCATTACAGATGATGCAAGGTTATTTAAAGTTTTTAGTGACTCTTTAAACTCAGACTCTGCATCATCCAGTTTTAACCGTTTTCGTTTTTGTACTTCAAATGAAGTAGATGGCGAACATATTGAAATATTTGACTGACTGTTGTCCGTCAGATTCTCTGTATTTTCTGTCAGTGAATCGTTTACATCTGGATCTTGCGCCATCTCATCAAAGAGATTACGGAACTATTTGTGTTGGAATCCACGTAGTTCGAAACAGTAGGCCTGAAACTTAAATATTTATAGTATGAAATGTATGAAATTGTCCAAATAATCTATTTCAGTAATTAAAATTTTTAAGAAGCCTTTAAGTTCTGCTCGCTCACTTCCACTCCGTCCGGCGTTTTTGATTTTTGCGGCTTTATAGCGTCTACGCAAACTTTTCCAAAGCGCTTGGCATTCACTTCCTGCAATTATTAAGCACAATTTATTTATATAATTATTTTAATATTCATCATAAAAAATTTAACTTACTTTGAACTCCAATGGCGCTTGCCACTTCCAACCATACGATTTGTTTCAAATGGTTATTTATATAATTTTTATTGCTCATATCATATAAACATTCCCTGCCTGGCTTTTTCATTTCTGATATAAGTTTAAGTGATGTTTTTTCATTTAATTCCATTTCAATGTTTTTTATTTTTTCTTATTATATTTTACTTGAAAAAGTTAATATTTGCTTTTATTATTAATACATACTTATTTGCAATATAATGTGGCAGCTCATTTCAACTTTGGCTGAAATAATAAAATAGGTGGCAGCTTATTTCAACTTTGTCCGGACAAAATTTAAAATTAAACCAATTCAACCAAAAATTGTTCCGAACAAATTTTGTTCTCTTTCGCTCTCACTCTCAAAAAGAGAAACGTCAAACTTCATTAAAAAAAAATTTTGTCCGGACAAAAATTTTGTTCCGAAACAATGGGTGAATCCAGCTTTAGAGAACAGAATGGCAAAACACAGAAGTGATATTGAAAAACAAAAAACATCAACAGTTTTGTCAACACATATCATCAACAACAAACATACAGTTGATTTTGATAATGTGAGAATTTTAGACAGAGAAAATATAGAGAGAAAAAGATACACAATTGAAAGCTTGCGCATACAAAAGAACATTAACGATGATATTGTTGCAATCAAATAACAACACCAACTGTGTTTTTACAGTATAATTTTATTTTATTAATTTTTTAAAAAATTTTTCGGCATTAAAAAATGTCAAAAACAATTTTATATACACATGTAGCAAATCTTTTTAATTCAACATTTGTATTATTGTAAGTAAATAATGTACGGTGAAAAAACTTTTTCAAAATATACATATAATGTTTTTTTAAATTTTAAATAGACGAACCCCCTGAAGAAGTTAACAAACAATTGACGAAACGTTGGGTAAAAAATGTAATAAAGCTGTTTTATTAACATTAACTACGTTAGGCCTTATTAGCTTAAAGATTGAAAATATCATTATCAATAAAATTGCATCATTGGCCAAATAATTCCTACTACATATGGCTAAACTAGATTTAAGTCAGTTCTTCATATTAAAATAAATATATTTTTATTTACGTAACAGACAACTTTACAAATCCACCGAATATTGGAGTTGCAAGTATATCACGTCTGTTCTGCAAATCACAATATTTAAAATCACAAAGTGATTTCAAAATCACAATTGCAATTTTATGCTGTTTTGCAAATCACAAAAATGTTTACTTTTCGATGTGTTTTTGGATTTTCGAAAACACAATAAAACAGCTGACTTTTGTTTTGATGTGGCGACATTTTTTATGGATTGAAAAATAAATAGTGTTTTAAACAAAATATTTAAAGAAAATAATATTTTAATATTTTTAATAAAATTTAAAATATTGAAATTCAAAAAGTTTTGTGCGCAGAAACCTTTTTTTATGATTTCAAATCACTTCCACAAAAAGTGATTTGCAGAAAATGCAAATATAGTATGTGTAACAAATTTTTACTAAACTATCTGGGAAATCATATTTTTAAATTTTGACACTTTGGTTAAACCTTTGTATTAAATATTTTGTTTGACATAAGTGTGACCGCACAGAAAATATTTTTTCCCATGTTTGCACATGAAACTATTTGATGGATGTTTTACCAAACAAAAATGGTCAAATAAATATGCGATGTGTGACCACAAAACAAATTATCTTTAATTTTGAAAACATTTTATTGCGATATGGGGAAACATATTTAAAGCAAATGTTTTCTCAATGTGACCGTACCTTTATAAAGAGAACACGCATATAAGAAAGATATTTTCTTATAAGCGTCTTCTTCGACGCGTTTTCTGGAATAGATATGATTATTTTGTACAAAAAAAAAAACAACGAAGCCGGCTGATTTCACAAAAATCAACGACTTCATTTGACATTTGGACCAATGTTCACAGATGTAAATTATAAAATATAATCAAAAAATTTATATTTTTCCCCAAATTGAAAAAAAATTTCATTCTGAGAATACTTTCTTATACACGTACAATTTTCTATGGAAGGAATATAAATTTTCATAAAAATTTGTTTCTTATAGCAGAGTTTTTCTTATAGGAGAGGAGAGTTTCTTATATAAGGATTATTTAGCACGTAGTTATATGGAAATGTACATTGTGTCTGGAAAAGTGTTTCTTATAGCCGAGTTTTTTCTTATAAACGAGTTTCTTATATGCGTATTGTACTGTATTTAAGTGATGAAGGCGAAGTGAAAAAATGCCTTCTAATGCAGCTTAACAAAGTTAATCCGTTTACTTAACACCGGAGGCGCCTCAACGCTGCTATAAAAATTAACATAACGCGCACAGAAGAGTTGTAAAAGAGTTAAGCCTTCATTATTGTTGTGATGAAAAACTTGGAAACCCGGGAGATGTAACAAATGCATATTTCTATTTTTGTAGTACTATGATGTTAGGTTTGTGTCTGGCGACTAAAAATTCAAGGGCAAATTTGTTGTTTAAAAAGCCTTGTAAATTCCACTGGAGGGTAGAGATATTTAGGAGGCGCCTCAACGCTGCTATAAAAATTAACATAACGCGCAAAGAAGAGTTGTAAAAGAGTTAAGCCTTCCAAATTTTCCACATCTATCTGCTCTACCCTATCACTCTCTCTGAGTTTTGGCATAATGCACTGCATACGTAGGCGTTATCACCTGATTCCTGGTCCTAACTAAAATATAAAAAAAGTAATTCATGAAGAAGTTACATTTTTCACTTATACAAGAGCAGCTTGCTGATAGACTTAAGATAGCAACGTTAAGAACTTCTGTGAAATCGAGCATTATTAATTTGAAGAGCCAAAAAACAAAAAACGAAAGATATGCGGTATTTGTCCATCATTTAAACGACGAATAACCAAATCATCCTGTTCTAAATGCAATTAAAGCCTGTGCTGGTTGCACAAAATAGAACTTTTGTGCCTCTTGTGCAAATTTAAGACTGACACATTTAGAGTTTTGCACCTGTATTATCTGATATATTAGTTTTAAGATATTTTTTTAACCGGTCTTGTGGCTTGTTTACTGGATGAATTGCTTAATTACCGCGGATAGGATTCGAATACGATTACCTTCCACTTGTAAAGAGAATGCTCCAAGCTTGCAAACTCGTGCCAATTCTATTGATATTTTTTAACCGGTTTTAAGATATAAATGCATTTAATGAATTATTTTTTTTTTTAGTTTTTTAATTTTTTCAATTTTGTCAAGACATGTTTTGTAGAACAAGCTAAGTGAAGTAGTGTTCCGAAATTTTAATTTATTATTAAATAATATTTATTTATTTATTTATTTCCAATATATTTTATAAAATATATATAAAAGGCGCCGGTAGCTAGACCATATGCGCGCATATTACTCATTATATGTACATAGTATTTAATGCAATCTTACTTATTAATCTTATATAAACATAAAGTAATAAATAATAAATTAAATAAAAAATTATTTACAAAAAAAAAGAATATATACATATATATATATATATATACAAAAATTAGAGTTTCCATAATCTCAAGAAGTATATATACATTTTAACCTAAATATCTTGGATTTCGTGATGCTCTAGACATCTGTTAATTTTTCCTATGTTGTCATATCTTCTACAATCGAATATTTCCTCCAGTGAGCAAGCAATTTTAGAAATCGGGCAGGTAGTCAGGATATGGGTTACGGTAAGGATTTCTTCACAATTTGTACATTTTCTCAAAGTAGTTTTTGGAGTTAAAGATGCACTTACCCCCTCTTAGGCGGGCCAGTGTGATACACTGTGATCTTATCAAATTTTCGTCGTATTTCAATCTATTGGTGGCTGGATTTTGTTAAAGCATTTTGAATGGATTTTTCATTACTTTTGGGAAACATGGAATTTCTGTTACTTGGTGTAATTCCAAGGCGTGTTTGGCACATCGATCAGCACTTTCGTTCCCCTGAATTCCAATGTGGGATGGAATCCAAAGTAAGAGTATCTGTTGTAATTCATCCGGAAGACGTAGCATATCATCGTAGATACCGTTGCGATTTTTTATTAGAGCCCTTGTTGCACTTAAGCTATCAGTGCATATTAACGTCTTACCATCTAGTTCCACGGCCATAGAAATTGCTGTTCTAATGGCAGCAATTTCTGCAGTAAAAATACCTGAGTAGTCTGGTATTCTAGCTTCTTTTATGGTTTCAAAATGTCTATCCGTAGTTTGTCTTACTACAGAGTAAGACGTTAACCCATTTTGGTGCGAGCCATCTGTATAGAAAATTTGATTCGGAGCAAAAGAAGAGATTTTTTGGAGGAATATTCTTTTAAAGCATGCTGGATCTGTAAAGTTTTTGGCCAAACAACACAGGCCATCATCTCCTCTGACAAGATTATTACACCACGAAGTTGTATTTCTTTTTTGGGGTATAGATAAATTAAATTTTCTTAGTGTTGAAACTATATTATTTAAAGACGATTTTGTGCAATTAGACGTTGAATCACTGATTTTTTTCCAGAAGGATTCGTGCAGGCCATCGAAAGAAATTGCAATAGACCTTAATGCCATATTATCAGCTGCATTCTCCAACATTCTATAAAAATCTATAAAATTAGATTCTTTTCTCAGATTTTCCAGTGGAGTTGTCCGAAGTAGCCCAGAGGTGGTTCTGAAGCAGTATTTAATGATGTATTTAATTTGTTGACATTCGTTTTAGAAGTCCATCCGTATATAGTAATCCCGTGCAAGAGTGCTCTTGTTGTTAAGGCACGACAGATGTTAAGTGCTGTTTCTATATGGGGCCCTTTGTTTCTACAGCAGATAAGTTTTAGAAGGTTGTTGATTTTGCTTAATTTGTGTACCAATTGTTTAACATGATAGTTCCACAATAGTTTTTTGGTGGATTACAAACCCAAAATTCTCATGCGGTCGGATATCTGAATTTCTGCATCTCCAATACGATTAGTACGAACAGTGCAATTTCTTTTTCTGCAAACGTGTAGAATCTCGTCTTTGTGATCGGGTATCACAGCCCCACTGCTTTCTGCCCATATTTGTATCTTGGTGTTCAATCTATTCAAGTTCAAGGTGACTGTTTGCGGATTTCCAGAAGCAACAGCAAATATATTGTCAGCATAAATCCCAATGATATCAATTCCGTGTAAATTTTCAACAGCTTTTGCTAAGGAATTGGCATAAACATTATAGAGTACAGAGGGAGGTGAACCCTGTGGAATTCCATTATCTAATGCGTACGTCTTTGAGTAATATCCATCAACACAGCACAGAAGGGACAAGGCATCACAGGTAAATGGCATCACCATGATAACCCTAGAAACATTAAAGGACAGAAAATTTTGTTTGCATACGTCTGTCTCTTTTAGTTCTGCGGGTTAAAAATTAATTCTTTATTTACATTTTAATAAAAAAGATTTTTCAGCAAATTGGCGCAAAATTTTTGGGAAATCCGAGTTTTGGCGGACGTTTTGACAGATTTCCTTAATTATTTTGCGCCAATTAGCATGTCTGTTAGTTAATAGTGGATGATAACTGAAGTGAAGAAGACCAAAAAGTATATTCTGTAAGAAAAATAACAAAGAAAATGTAAGTATATTTTTAAAACAATTAAAAAATTTTCTAAACTTTATTTCTTTCAGTTGCCAAAATATGGACAGTCTTCATCGTTTTCCGACGAATCCCACAAGGTAAGTGATAGTGTTTTTTATTTCCAATTGGTAAAAAGAAAACCAATTGAAAAGTTTGTGCAAAGTGCAAGTGCAAGTGTAAAAGGTCTATTTTAGACATCAGTAACGTCCCGTCGTGCCATACGTCCAAAGCAGTAATATTTTCCACCGTGAATACTGCTTTGGTACGTTTTTGTTATTGGTTTATGAAAATAACAGGTGTATTACGACGTGGAACCAATATTTGTAATTGGTATCATTGGCAGACGTGCACTGGCGTTGGAATTTTACTGATGGATGTAAGAAGACCTATAATCGTTAATAGTGAAAGCGTTCAAAGATTTTGCAAAAATATTCCCCTTGGGAATCTGATGTGGGTGTAGTAAGCATAAACCATAATTTCAATATAAATGTTAGAATAAAGCGAAGAAAAATTTTTAAAAATGCAAAAAAATTGTTAAGAAGTTTTACAATTTTACATTCTCCTGGCATTAAACTTTAAATTTTGAATTTAGTTTATTTGGACACCCATATCAGAACTTAAAGAGGAATATTTTTGTAAAACTTTTAACGCTTTAACTGCTGTGTGTAATTTAACATAACAGAAAAGATTGTAAAATATTTAAAAACAACACTAGAGCTCTTGGTATACAACACCTTTCATATAGCTTATTTTGTCATTTATACACCAATTTTAAATGTTTTTTGCAGTTCTGAATAGCTTATTGGTTATGCTCATAGACTGCATTAAAAAGTTTTTAAATTTAAAAATCGTGTACCAATGTACTTGCAAAACAATTTTTTAAATTTAAATTTTTTTTAAAAATTTTTTTTTTATACACTGTCTTTTATTTCATACTTTTTACTCCAAACCATGTTAATATTTTTACTCATTCTGAACGTGTATTGAGTATAGAAAAAAACAAGACATAAATTTTGAAAATCGATTGATAATTGAAAAAGTTGTACAATTTTTTAAACAACCCTAGTACTCACGGTGTATAGCTCTAGAGCTCTTGGTATACAACACCTTTCATATAGCTAATTTTGTCATTTATAAATGTTTTTGCAGTTCTGAATAGCTTATTGGTTATGCTCTTTGACTGCATTAAAAATATCAGCTTCATATTTATTATATATAGGTGAATTTAAAAGTTTATTCAAAAATATAATATGTACATATAAATATATTCTTTAATTAATAATTAATTTTTTTCATTATAAAAATATGTTTGTTTCCCTTCATTTCCGGTAGCCAATTCGTTTGAAAACAGGTCTGCAGCAATCAAATGGTCCAATTGGTGAGCTATAAATATAAATAAAAGTAAACTTTTTAATACAAATAATCAACATAATTCTTTTCAGATAATATTGTATAAGTTACGCATAATTTTATTGTTAATGAGACTAATACTTATTATTATAATTATAGACAATTATCTCTTTAATATGATTCTATTAGAACTAAGAGTTTTATTATAACGTGTATTTGAAAGAAGTTACTCTTTGTTGGATTTTGATTGGAGTTAACACTTTGTTTAAGTTTTTAAGAAAGCAGTCTTATCGGAACATTCGCTTAAGCGATCCTCATAGCGGGAAAGCAAAAAAATAGAAATAAGTTGAAGTTTGTTAAAGTAAAAGTTAAGCCTAAAATAATAAACAATTGGAAATAAAATAACTGAAATAATTACTGAAAATAATCTAAGAAAATTATTATTAAAAAACATAAGCTGAATTGAAATACAAAATCCTAACAATTTTGGTTTCATTTGCATTGATCCCAATTAGATAATAAAAACTCCCAAGGAGATTAACTGGCGCCCAACGTGGGGCCATGCAACAGAACGTATGTTCGTTTAATAAAAACTAAAAATTCATAATTGAACAAGGAGTGAAAAATTTAAAAGAAACCAAAATCCAAGTTATTTTATTACAATTAAAATATTTTGAACTGTTCTTGTGATATGAGACAATAATTTTGATAATTGAAAGGCTTCGTAATTTTGCTAAAAGGTTTAAGAAAAACAAAAAAAAAAACCAAGCGGAAGTTTTTTTTTTTTTTTAATTTATTATATAAACCCGCTTAGCAACTCATTTAAACAAAAAAGAAAGAAAAAAAAGAACAAATTTAAAGAGTTCCGAAGTTGATACAAAAAAAATATATTTGAGTTTTAAATCAACTCATTACAAGTTGTCGTTATCATCTCCCACGTTTTGCTGGAGCCGCAAAAGAGTTAAATTAAAACAATCAATTATATAGGAGCACGGAATCAAATTTTTAACTAATGATCATTAAATTTTGAAGCTGAACTGCAAAAAGAAAAAACTCCAACATTGTTTGAAGTAATCATCGCTAAAGAGAAAATAACCGAATTGCATATTAATTGGAGCTAAAGTAGAATGTAGATGCGCTGGAAAATTAACATGCTGCGATTGTCAATATCAACATCTTATTACCGAGTGTGTATAGCTGAACATTGTTGCACAGATATGTTGCTGTGATTAAATTTTACTGCTGAGTAAAATCAAACTAAGTACTATATTTTATTAATATTTTATAGCTAATTAATAAATCGAAGAATATGCTTGAAAGGAATATTATTTTCAAAGTCATGAGACTTATTAATTAACTATTTAACTAAAAGGATATCTAATAAGTGAAATAAAATTGAAATATCTATATTTTTTTTTTGTCTAAGTCAAACAGAAAAAATAAGAGGAAAAAAAGTTCAGTTAAATTTAAATTTGTACTACTTCCTCATCATTTAAATTAATAATTATTATTGCTTATTTTAATAATTTATTTAAATATTTTGATTAGTTTTCAATAATAAATAATTCCTAGCTTAGAAGAAACAACATAATTATCAAAATAATTTTAAACGCACCAACAAAATTTATGAGCGTGGGCAATCTTTAACGAAAAGAAACACAATGGACGCTGAAACGGTTCAAGTATTACTAACAACTGCTATTTCCCAAACCACAGAGCAAACACAAAAAATTTTTCAGCCTAGCATTGACGAATTGACTAAAAGATTATCGGTTTTAGAAACACTACTTCGCGTGGAGGAGTATAAGCCTATCGAAATAGACTCAGACATAGTTTGCTACGAATCTCTTGATATCGTGAAATCAATACCAGAGTTTGATGTTAATGTAACAAAATACGTTTTTTGGCGTCAAGCAGCCGTCACTGCCCATAAGTTATACGAGAGTTATGTGGGTAGCTCAAAATATTATCAGGCAGTTGCAATAATAAGGAACAAAATTGTTGGCGCTGCAGATACTGTTTTAAGTTCAAACAATACTGTACTGAACTTTAAGGCTATACTAACGAGACTTGATTTTTCGTATGGTGATAAAAAGAGTATTTATACGTTAGAACAAGAGCTTTCAACGCTTAGACAGGGCTATAATACTCACCCCTATCGCGAATAAACATTCCCATGAAAAAACTCCCAAATTTTTTGTTTTACTATCGTGAATGATTCCCATAAATTTTTTTTGGGAATGAATTCCCATACCTTACAAATATGGCATCGCAAATGTTTACTCCCGCGAATAATTTGACTAAAATTATTCACAACAATTGAAAGTGGGAACAAGAAGTGAACATGTAAGTAGCAATTTGTTTTTTAATCCAGAACTTCATGTAATCAGTTTTTTCTCTTATTTATTAACACAGAAGTGTTAATAACGAACAAATTAATTGTCTGGTTGATGCAATGTATGCGAATAAAGACTATGGCAAAGGTTTCCAAAAGGATAAAAAATAGGACGTGGGTAAATTTTGAAACGAGTTAAGCTTTTGTAAATGGTGTTAATTATTGGTTTAATAAGCGTAACTTAAGTTTTTCATGCATAGGTGAGGATCCACCAAAAACGGAATAAAACTGACTGAAAACAAAAAAAAGGCAACAAAACAAAGCGGATCAGATTCATCACGTATTTGTCTTCGCTGCACTCGTTCTATGGATTGATTTTCCTTTTCCAGCAACATAAAACGCAAACAAACGATATTCATAATTTTTACCTTATTAGTTTTAATTTCTTTTATTCATACACCACAAATAAATCCCGCAAAAATTATTTGTTAAATCAGAACAAACAATTCAAAATAAAAACTTTTATTCCCAAGTAATTCACAATAGAGACTTAAACTCCCAAAATATTCGCGATAGCAATTTGTTAGGGATGGGAATACAATTTTTCTCCCAAACAACTTACTCCCATAATATTCGCGATAGGGGTGACTATCTCTCATTTTTATGGTGAGGTGGAGCAGAAATTAACCGCAATACTGAATAAAATTTTGATGTCAAATGAAGGTAATAAGGCTTTAATAGAATCGCTTAGTCAAACATACAGAGAAAATGCCCTACGAGTTTTTATTTCCGGTTTGCGTAGACCTATGTGCGACATACTATTTACTAGTAGACCTATTGACTTGCCCTCTGCTCTTGCTTTGGCACAAGAACAAGAGACTAACAATTTACGTTATGATTTTGCTACAAGGTTTTGGAATCATTCTAGGGGAAATATGTTTAATAACCCAGCGCACCACCAACCTATAAGGCCAAACACCTCAGGAAGGTCAATATCAGTATAGGAATATCGTTCAAAACCGCACAGGACATCAAATCCCACAGCAAAGACAGTTATATCCCAATAGAACCAGTAATCGAGTTCCCCAGGTTTCATCTAACCGTTGAAGACAATATGAACCCATGGACATTGACCCAAGCAGTCGTTTAAATTTTCGGCAACAAAACAATAGCTACCAAAATAATCAAAATTTCCAACAACCAATTGCTTTAGGAAGACCTTTCGAATCCATCCATCAAGGTCAAAACAATTTTCAAAGAATAAATCACTTCAACCAACAACACAACTTTGAAAGCCCACGGTCTGAATGTTGCTACAGCCATTTAAGCTACACTCCAGACGAACATGGTGAAGGTTCTGTTGCTAACTTATCTCGTTTTGATCATTCTGAAAATTGCTTTGAGGACGAGATAAATTTTTTAGACATGGGTCCATCCTCTCATACATTGAAAGAACAATAGGGGGAAGGACGTTAAAGTTACTGATAGACACTGGTAGGTCGAAAAATTATATAAAAAATTTAGAAACCCTTAGGGCTATTAAGCCATTTGAAACGCCTTTTATTGTTAAATCACTTCATGGAAAATCTAAGATAGTTTCAAAATGCCTCGTAAATATACTAAATCAGACATCGTTTTTTTTTATATTGCCCAAACTATCAACATTTGACGGTATAATCGGTTTTGACTTCCTCAAACAAATCAATGCCAAGATTGACTGTGATTTAGGTATATTGAGACATAAGCATGGCGAGGAGAATCTTTTATTTCACTATTGTAAGGAAGTTAATAAAATTAATATTGATTCCACTAGTCATGATATTCCGCAGGCTCTTTATCATAAACTAATGTTTATTTTAGAAAAAAACAAAGGTGCCTTTGCAGATCCAAATGAAGCCCTACCCTTTCATACAGACATTATAGCCACAATTCCTACTGAAACTAACAAGCCTATTTATTCCAAATCGTATCCCTTAACACTTACTGAATTTGTTAACAATGAAATAAAAAATTTGTTGGAAAACGGAGTCATAAGGCCATCTAGATCATCATATAATAATCCTATATGGATCGTAGATAAAAAAGGGTCTGATAAAACCGGGAAGAAAAATAAAAGACTAGTGATAGACTTTAGGAAACTTAATTCCAAACCACTAGCGAATGTTATCCAATACCCGATACTACCGTAATTTTGTCCAACTTAGGAAACGGATGCTTCTTTACGACCTTGGATCTCAAGTCCGGATTTCACCAAGTTGATAGAAAAAAGACAGCCTTTAGTATTAATAATGGCAAGTTTGAGTTTTGTAGACTTCCTTTCGGGCTAAAAAATGCTCCTGGTTTTTTCCAAAAGGTGATCGATGATGTCTTACGAAGCGAAATTGGTAAAACCTGTCATGTTTATATTGACGACATCATAATTTTCTCTCCTAGTAAGGAGCAACACCTTCAAGATATTGACAATATCCTAAAAAATTTTTTTTTTTTTTTGGCAAACATGCGTGTGTCATGCACAAAATCAAAATTTTTTCGAAGCTCTGTAGAGTATTTAGGATTTACTGTGTGTAAAAATGGAATTAAAACGTGCCCAGAAAAGGTGAAGAACATTTTAAACTATCAGGTTCCACATACTATTAAAGGTCTGCGATCATTCTTGGGATTAGCTGGTTACTATCGCCGGTTTGTTAGAAACTATGCTCAAATCGCTAAACCACTTACACAGTACTTGCGTGGTAAAAACGGAAACGTTAGTAACAAGAAATCAAATAACATAGCAGTTAATCTTAGTGAAGAAGCACTCAAAGCATTTCAAAAAATAAAAGATATTCTTGCTTCAGAAGATGTGCTATTATTGCACCCGGACTATGCCAAACCATTTGAGCTTGCTACTCTCGCTTCTTCATCAGCAATTGGAGCAGTTCTCTCTCAGAATGTTAAGCCGATTACAATGATTTCGAGAACGTTGTCCCATGCTGAGGAGAATTACGCCACCAATGAGCGAGAAATGCTAGCAATAGTGTGGGCTCTTCAGAAATTGCGTAATTATCTGTACGGTGCGAAGAATATAAATATTTATACCGATCATCAGCCTCTGTCTTTTCGATTTCTGAAAAGAATCCTTACCAGAAAATTAGACGTTGGCGTGCTTTTATTGAATAATTCTCTCCTAAATTCTTCTATAAACCAGGTAAAGACAATGTAGTGGCCGACGCATTATCTCGGCAATATGTAAACCATACAGAAAATAAATCTACAGATAATGACTCAGTGGCAGCAACAATTGGTTCAGAAACATTATCAGCTATGCAAACAGATTCACAAATAGATCCCGAAAATTCAGAGTCTGGAGATTCCACAGTTCATAGTGAACAAACTTTGTCCGAAATTATAAAAACTGTGTCGAACCCAGTTAATTGTTTTAGAAACCAGATTTTAAGCAAATCAACAGAGTCTAGCCTTTCATCTAAAACAATTTTTAAGAACCAAATCAGGCATTTAATAAATTATGTTGAAGTGAAAGATATTTTCAAACATTTAGGTTTGATTCAAAATAAAATAATAGATTTATTCCCATCAGTAAAATTTGTTTATACGGCTAAGCTCGTAATGGATATTTTTAATCAGGATGACCAAAGCGAAATCTCTGTGGCTGAACATAATAGAGCTCATCGTAATGTACGTGAAAATTTTAACCAAATATTACAGAACTATTATTTTCCGAACATCAAGAAAAAGCTTAAAATGATTGCTTCGAACTGTAAAACATGCAATGAGTCAAAATATAATAGGCACCCAAAAAAGGCACTTATCAGTCAGACACCTATTCCTGATTACCCGGGTGAAGTTCTACATATAGATATTTTTTCAACTGATAAAACTAACTTCATAACATGTCTTGATAAATTTTCAAAGTTCGCACTCGCCTTTTTTATTGAATCACGTTCGATTGTTGATATCAAAGCGCCTTTATTGACTATTTTAAATTATTTTCCTAGAGCTCATACCATCGTTTGCGATAATGAAAAGTCCTTTAATACCCATACCATAAAGTCGCTTCTTCTGAATCAATTTGGTGTAAAAATTTATGCTGTTCCTTTAGCGCACAGCATTAGCAATGGGCAGGTAGAAAGGCTTCACAGCACAATAGCCGAAATATCGAGATGTTTGAAATCTGACGGGCATTATACTGATACAATGGAACTAATTCTCGTCGCCATTGTAATATATAATAGTACGATTCATTCAATAACTGGAGTTAGGCCAACGGATGTCATTAATTCTATTTCGGAAGATCTAAGGCTCAATATAAAAGGAAGACTGTAGAAGGCTCAAAACTATGAACTAAGTTATCACAATAGAAATAGAGAGAATAAAATTTTTAAGCCTGGAGATAAAGTATTTCTTAGAGTTAACAGGCGGCAAGGAACTAAATTTAGCAAGTTCTATATTGAAAAGGTTGTAGAAAAAGATTTAGGTCACTCAGTTTTAATTGACAATAGACTGGTCCATAAGGATAATTTGAGATAACAATACTTCATGTCAAGTTTTCTGTTCAAAATTGCTCACGCTCTTTAATTTTCTGTTAATTTGCTGTTTAATTTTCTATGGTTCAATACTAAAGTTTTGTAATTTATAACTTTCGATTAATAATTTTTTTTTTATTCAATCTTTGTACGCAGTCGGAACGCCTGCTTTTCGAAGGAGGGGATAGTTACGCATAATTTTATTGTTAATGAGACTAATACTTATTATTATAATTATTGATAATAATCTCTTTAATATGATTTTATTAGAAATAAGAGTTTTATTATAACCTGTATTTGAAAGAAGTTACTCTTTGTTGGATTTTGATTGGAGTAAACACTTTGTTTAAGTTTTTAAGAAAGCAGTCTTATCGGAACATTCGCTAAAGCGATCCTCAGAGCGGAAAAGCAAAAAAATAGAAATAAGTTGAAGTTTGTTAAAGTAAAAGTTAAGCCTAAAATAATAAACAATTGGAAATAAAATAACTGAAATAATTACTGAAAATAATCTAAGAAAATTATTATTAAAATAAATAAGCTGAATTGAAATACAAAATCCTAACAATTTTGGTTTCATTTGCATGGATCCCAATTAGATAATAAAAACTCCCAAGGAGATTAACTTATACTCACAATTTGTTTCCCTTCATTTCCGGTAGCCAATTCGTTTGAAAACAGGTCTGCAGCAATCAAATGGTCCAATTGGTGAGCTATAAATATAAATAAAAGTAAACTTTTTAATACAAATAATCAATATTATTCTTTTCAGATAATATTGTATACTCTGGCTCACTAGAAGGAAGTAGGTATATTACGTAGACAAAAGGTGGTAATTACTGACCTTCTAGTGAGCCAGAAATAGGTGAAACTTTTATGTACATGAAAACAACAAAGATGTTTACGAAAACAAACTTACAACCCATATGCTGATTATATCCATTCGTCCAGTAAAGTCGACAGGAAGCCATTCGCCTTGTTATGCATGTAACTAAATAAATAAATAATTAAATATTAGTATGAACAAATTATTTTTTCATTTCAGAATATTGCTACTTACCAATTGTCTGCTGAAAACTTATCCATCTGCTGAAAACTTATCCAATTGTAAATTTTAATCATATTTATAAATTTTATACAATTTTAATAAAATCAAAAATTTTCAACCGCAATTTTATTTTGTTTGTTTACATTTTTATTTTTTTTTTCACAGTATTTGGTAATGTATGGTTGTTGTCACTTTCTTATTAAATTTTTAGATTGCCACATATATTTTTACTACTCATAATTAAGGGTTATCACCACTTGACACCTGCCAAAGTTGCCATATCTGTTTACGTCCTTGTTTTAAAGTTAGTTTGGAGATTCCCCAGGCGTATAATTCCATTATAATATATGTTGATATAACACGATCGAAGGCCTTTTCAATATCCTTTGAAAGGACTAGGTTGTGTTTACTATTTTTAAGATTTTGGCGCAAAACTTCTTCAAGATGGTGACAGATAGTATGAACTCCATGTCTTGGTATGAAGGCATGCTGGATTTTGGACAGGTTTAATTTGGTATACTTCCAAAAACGTTTTGCCAGAATTTTTTCTAAAATTTTAGATAAAGCTGGCAACAACGAAATGGGGCGGTAGCCTTCAAAACTATTTGAGCTCTTGAACGGTTTTGGTATTGGTGATAATACTGCAATTTTCCAGTCATGTGGGTAGACACCAGTTGCCAATATGTTGTTGTAGAGTTCGCAGAGACTACTTTGAATGTTATCAGGTGCATATTTTACCATGTATATGTAATCTTGTAACGTGCTGGAGTGGTGCCTTTTAGTGATTTCATTGTTTCATTCAGTTCTGAAATCAGGATTGTGTGGTTCATTATTTCATATCTACAATTCGTTTGTTGTAGTTTATAAATATCCAGATTGTTCTTAGTTCTAATGACGCGGGGATTGAAGGCTTCATCAGGTCTGAGTGAGGACCAAAACACTGCAAAACTATCAGCAATTTCAGACGGATCTTGTATGCTATTTCCATCTACATTTATTGTCGGAAAGTTCGTGATACGATTCACCCTCAAGTTGTTTACCTTGCCCCAAAGTACCCGAATATCCATTGTGGGATTACTCCCTTAATTAGGAAAATTTTTAGAAAATTAGAATTAAATTAAACATGGCAATTCTCTATTTTTGGCCTGCGACTGATAGGTATGGATTTGTTCGCTGATTTTCTAAAAATACGTTTTAATATTTGCTGCTTCTTTGTTTTCTGATTTTTCAAATTCTCTACTAACTAGATCTGTTTTTTTTTTAAAGAGACCAGTCAGCGTTTGTTTCCTTAAAACGAGGCGAAAAGCGTTTTTAAATAATATCCACATCATTTGTTATTTTTATGGGGAAATGATGGGCAACCTCCGGCATTCGCAAACAGTTCCATTTAAAATGTGGAGCTATACTAGTGGAAGACATGGTAACATCCATGGCGGTCAGCGTATTTCTGGTGTTAAGTAATATAGGAGAACCATCATTCATAATAACTAAACTTTTATCATTCGCAAACTCCTCAAGAATTGTACCGTTTGGTGAGTTGAATGCAGATCCCCATACACTCAACCAAAAAATCAATTAAATTCAAGGAAAAAAATCAGTGATTCAACGTCTAATTGCACAAAATCGTCTTTAAATAATATAGTTTCAACACTAAGAAAATTTAATTTATCTATACCCCAAAAAAGAAATACAACTTCGTGGTGTAATAATCTTGTCAGAGGAGATGATGGCCTGTGTTGTTTGGCCAAAAACTTTACAGATCCAGCATGCTTTAAAAGAATATTCCTCCAAAAAATCTCTTCTTTTGCTCCGAATCAAATTTTCTATACAGATGGCTCGCACCAAAATGGGTTAACGTCTTACTCTGTAGTAAGACAAACTACGGATAGACATTTTGAAACCATAAAAGAAGCTAGAATACCAGACTACTCAGGTATTTTTACTGCAGAAATTGCTGCCATTAGAACAGCAATTTCTATGGCCGTGGAACTAGATGGTAAGACGTTAATATGCACTGATAGCTTAAGTGCAACAAGGGCTCTAATAAAAAATCGCAACGGTATCTACGATGATATGATACGTCTTCCGGATGAATTACAACAGATACTCTTACTTTGGATTCCATCCCACATTGGAATTCAGGGGAACGAAAGTGCTGATCGATGTGCCAAACACGCCTTGGAATTACACCAAGTAACAGAAATTCCATGTTTCCCAAAAGTAATGAAAAATCCATTCAAAATGCTTTAACAAAATCCAGCCACCAATAGATTGAAATACGACGAAAATTTGATAAGATCACAGTGTATCACACTGGCCCGCCTAAGAGGGGGTAAGTGCATCTTTAACTCCAAAAACTACTTTGAGAAAATGTACAAATTGTGAAGAAATCCTTACCGTAACCCATATCCTGACTACCTGCCCGATTTCTAAAATTGCTTGCTCACTGGAGGAAATATTCGATTGTAGAAGATATGACAACATAGGAAAAATTAACAGATGTCTAGAGCATCACGAAATCCAAGATATTTAGGTTAAAATGTATATATACTTCTTGAGATTATGGAAACTCTAATTTTTGTATATATATATATATATATATATATATATGTATATATTCTTTTTTTTTGTAAATAATTTTTTATTTAATTTATTATTTATTACTTTATGTTTATATAAGATTAATAAGTAAGATTGCATTAAATACTATGTACATATAATGAGTAATATGCGCGCATATGGTCTAGCTACCGGCGCCTTTTATATATATTTTATAAAATATATTGGAAATAAATAAATAAATAAATATTATTTAATAATAAATTAAAATTTCGGAACACTACTTCACTTAGCTTGTTCTACAAAACATGTCTTGACAAAATTGAAAAAATTAAAAAACTAAAAAAAAAAATAATTCATTAAATGCATTTATATCTTAAAACCGGTTAAAAAATATCAATAGAATTGGCACGAGTTTGCAAGCTTGGGGCATTCTCTTTACAAGTGGAAGGTAATCGTATTCGAATCCTATCCGCGGTAATTAAGCAATTCATCCAGTAAACAAGCCACAAGACCGGTTAAAAAAATATCTTAAAACTAATATATCAGATAATACAGGTGCAAAAGTCTAAATGTGTCAGTCTTAAATTTGCACAAGAGGCACAAAAGTTCTATTTTGTGCAACCAGCACAGGCTTTAATTGCATTTAGAACAGGATGATTTGGTTATTCGTCGTTTAAATGATGGACAAATACCGCATATCTTTCGTTTTTTGTTTTTTGGCTCTTCAAATTAATAATGCTCGATTTCACAGAAGTTCTTAACGTTGCTATCTTAAGTCTATCAGCAAGCTGCTCTTGTATAAGTGAAAAATGTAACTTCTTCATGAATTACTTTTTTTATATTTTAGTTAGGACCAGGAATCAGGTGATAACGCCTACGTATGCAGTGCATTATGCCAAAACTCAGAGAGAGTGATAGGGTAGAGCAGATAGATGTGGAAAATTTGGAAGGCTTAACTCTTTTACAACTCTTCTTTGCGCGTTATGTTAATTTTTATAGCAGCGTTGAGGCGCCTCCTAAATATCTCTACCCTCCAGTGGAATTTACAAGGCTTTTTAAACAACAAATTTGCCCTTGAATTTTTAGTCGCCAGACACAAACCTAACATCATAGTACTACAAAAAACGCATATTATAAATAGAAATATGCATTTGTTACATCTCCCGGGTTTCCAAGTTTTTCATCACAACAATAATGAAGGCTTAACTCTTTTACAACTCTTCTTTGCGCGTTATGTTAATTTTTATAGCAGCGTTGAGGCGCCTCCGGTGTTAAGTAAACGGATTAACTTTGTTAAGCTGCATTAGAAGGCATTTTTTCACTTCGCCTTCATCACTTAAATACAGTACAATACGCATATAAGAAACTCGTTTATAAGAAAAACTCGGCTATAAGAAACACTTTTCCTGACACCATGTACATTTCCATATAACTACGTGCTAAATAATCCTTATATAAGAAACTCTCCTCTCCTATAAGAAAAACTCTGCTATAAGAAACAAATTTTTATGAAAATTTATATTCCTTCCATAGAAAATTATACGTGTATAAGAAAGTATTCTCACAATGAAATTTTTTTTCAATTTGGGGAAAAATATAAATTTTTTGATTATATTTTATAATTTACATCTGTGAACATTGGTCCAAATGTCAAATGAAGTCGTTGATTTTTGTGAAATCAGCCTGCTTCGTTGTTTTTTTTTTTTTTTTTTGTACAAAATAATGTGTATTAATTTTATTTTAAATATATACTATCTGCATACTCCATAGGAAATTTTTTAAATTTTGTTTCTGACGCATATAAGAAATTATCTTTCTTATATGCGTGTTCTCTTTATAAGAAAGCTCGCATATAAGAAACAAAATCTGTACATTTTCAGACTTTCTTATATGCGTATTGTACTGTAGTCCGACAACAATTAATACAATGTCTTACTAATGTACGTTAGAGAAATTAATGATGTTGATTGTCTTGCTCTGGGCTGGGCTTGAAACCAGGCCCCAAGTCATTGTTTGCGTAGTAGTCAACGCGCTAACCACTTCAGCCAACACCACTTCTCCTTACGACTGAGAGGCTTTTTCTTTGTACTAAACATATTATGAGTATAAATAATCAATTAATATCCTCATCGGTTAACCCTTTGTTAGTACTCATTTTGAAGAAAAGGTGCAGAAACGAAACAAAAACTTCTAAAACAATGATATATTTATTAATATAAGCTCACTGTCTGAAATTCAAAAAGTCACACAAAGTTCATATTGCGTCGTATCGACGACGCTTGTACGAAAAAAACCAACTTACCTAATGCATAGAAAGCCAAAAACGCGCACACAGGAAGAGTATAGTTAGTACTGATGCTGCACGAAAATTGAGCTTAAAAAATTTTCGCAAACTGGAAAAAAAATCAAAAGAAATAACATGGGTCGTCGATTCGACGAAGAATGACCTTCCAGGGTTAAAAGCGTTTATCATAGCTAAAACGCAGTAAATCTATCGCGAACTACACTAAATTGGCAGCTCAGGTTACGACCTTAAGCATAATATACGAATTTGTTTGGAAGTGTTTATTATTTATTTATATTCTCGCTTTTTCTATACATATACATGTGTATGTACATATAAGTACATACTTCAGTTTCTATGTTAAACACACATTTCGGTATTCGCTAAATTAAACCATTCATAATTAGAAATTTATTGGAATTCCACTTCCAATACACTTCCGTAGCTAATTTTAAACAATCTAAATTCAGTTGCACCAAATCAAACATTTCCATGGCGGTCAAAAGTTTGCGATTAAGTTGGTGTCAGCAATCAACAATTGAAATTTTCATCCCTGATACCAACTCACACTCACTTATATGTAGGTAGCAATATACTTTGTGATGTACTTAAAAGTTTTTCATTCAGTTTATGAGTGTTACTTAATCGTTATTAAATTCGTTTTAATTATTTTTCAGAAAAATATTAAAACTTTAGCAATTTTCATTGCATAATTGTCGGAACAGTTACATTTCATTGCTTTTTTATTTTCATAAATATAGCTGAATATAAAAGTTGCACATATACTCTTGCATAGTAGTATTTGTTTATTGTGAGAGTGAAATAGAGTTTTTCAACAGGAATTCCTGAGACAATAATCCCGTAAATTTGTTGAGAGTTTCAGTGACGGGAAAAATAAATATGTACCCTACTTAAAATAAATTATATCAAGTGCATGTAAAAATTTGAACTATTACATATGTATGTATGTGTTTGGTCTCACAAGAAAAAGCTCAGTGTCAGTCAGTATTGTATTACTTTTTTTTTAGTTGTAACTTTTATAGTCCGCTAATATATAACAATCATATCTGTCGCATACTTGAATCAATCCTTAATCGGAATTACTTACATATGCTTATTTTTACCTTGCAATACAATATTTTTAATATTTATTTAAATTCCATAGTTTTACTTATTTCAATTTCAAACTTATTTTTGTCCTTTATTGGTAATGAACGTATACTTTATATTTGTAATACCTCGCATTGGACAACACAGCCACATTAGTATTTTACAACCTAAAAATAAAAGCCAACAAAATAAAAATTATTATTTTAATTTCTCTTGAGATTGATAGAAGTATGTATGTACATATGTATTTTGGTTTCAAAGTTATCCTTAAATGTTGAACGATTACATATTCTGACGCTTATTTGTAAAAATATATCTATACATATAAAACAGGTTTGTGTGTATGTATGTAACATATGGACTCCAAAACGGCTGGGCCGATTTTGATGAAATTTTAAGAAAATCTTCAGAATATTCAGGCGGGTGACACTCTGAAATCTGATTTTTGATTTGCGGGCGGAAGGGCGTGGCAAAATCCAATTTTCATATTGCACCACCAATGACATATACATATATTTATTTGTTTTGCTTTATTTTATTTTTTTTGAAAGCCGTTGTCATGTTTTTCAAAACGAGATATCAAACTCTTAAATCGGTTATGTAGTTCCGAAGATATTTACATAAAACAAGAATTATATATAGATGTAAGATAAGTTATAACTGCCCAGCAAAAACTGCTGCTTCGGCCGAGGAGAGATGCCTGTTGTTGTTGTGTCTCCTGCATCGAAAAGCGCTTCGAACATGCATGAAAACAAAAAGCCAAAACCGCCAACTAATGAAATAATATAATAAGACTTGAAGTGGAACAATTACTTATGGTTAAATGTCAATTTAAGTAAAAATAATAATTAATATAATAATTAATATATGTATGTATATTATATTGGCTCAAGTGATGATATTGCATATCGCATTAGAAAAGCAAAACAGTCTTTTGGTGCATTACAAAGAGTGTGGAAGTCACCACAAATACATATAAAAACTAAGCTTCGCCTTTTCTCCTCTAATGTTCGCTCTATCTTGCTATATGGATGTGAGTCCTGGAACTCTACTGCAAGCGACATCCAATCCCTGCAAGTATTTGTTAATCGTTGCTTGCGAAAAATTTGGCCGAACGTAGTTTCCAACAGAGACCTCTGGCAAAGAACAGGTGAAATACCAATCCGCATAGAAATTGCAAAGAGGAAATGGAGCTGGGTTGGTCATATTTTGAGAAGTCCCCATGATGATATATCAAAGATGGCAATTGACTGGAACCCTCATGGCAGCAGAAGAAGAGGTAGACCCGCTAACACCTGGAGAAGGCAACTAGAATCCGAAATTAGCGAAACAAGAAGAACTTGGTCTGAGATCAGACTAATCGCACAGGACAGATCTTGGTGGAAGAATTTCGTTACGGCCCTTTGTTCCAACTTGGAACCATAGGAATCAATATATATATATATATATATATATTATTGTGAACTCCAGCTTGGAAAATTGTTTTGTTGTTTTCATTAAAAATAATAATTTTTATATATAACACAATATTTCTGAGAATTTAGGTACAGCAAAAAACTCGATTTGGAATTTTTACAGTTATCATTGTAAGTTACTTTTACTATAATAATTTTTTTTAATGTGGACAATAATGCGTTGGCCCACTGAAAATAATACTGGGAGATGTTGAAAATTTCACATGATCTGATATGAAGTGATTATGAAATTTGCAAAAAAGCAAAGTACACATCAGAAAGAGACATATAGAATGTTAAAAGTAGTAGCGGATAGTTTTGCGTGTAAAACCAACCTCAAATTCAAGTTTTTGCTTTTTTTTGCAGTGGCCTAACATTTTAAACATTTTTTACTTTCTTGCGTTTATATATAATATACTGTTCTACAAATTTTAATAATTCAGCAAGTTTTTGAGAATTTTCGCCATTTCGTTGTTTGAAATCGGAGTTAGCGTCTTGTCAGTTGGTTTGATAGCATTCGGCATTTTTTTTTGTCTAAAATCGGAATTTGGTAATTTTTAGAGGAAAAATCGGCAAAATGGCTAAAAATCGGCACTTTTGGCAGCCCTGTATACCACTATAAATAAATAAATAAGATAAATAAATAAACATTGGCATTAAAGGTGGATGTCAAGTACATAACACGAGTTGTACGCGTCGCCGCTTTTCACGCGGCTGTCAAAAAATTTGAATTAGTGCAATTGTATATGACAAGTTACACAACACACTGCATAGAACGCTTAAACGCATAGAACGCGTTGAAGTAGATCTACTTTTGTAAACATTCTACGTGTCAACCGAAGCAATCAGCTGTTTTCAATGACCGTTTTGATGGTTATTTTGCTGCACAAAACGCTTCTTATGTAACATGAAATTAAAAAAGCGTAGAATGCATAAAAAGCATCAAATGCATAGAATGCGTTGACGCTAAAACGCGTGTTATGTACCTACACCTTAATATTCGTGGCAACTAAAGCAGTCTACACGTTCATACGACTACAAATGCTGATAGCTACATTTGTAGCCGGTAGTCAGCTAATTAATTATTTTGAGAGCGACAGCGACATAATATTATTGTAAAATAGTGATGTCACTTTAAATTTAGTTTAACTTTTTTAAAAGGATCTGCTTTTTTTATTTATTGTATAAGAGGTTATTAGAAGAGAAACACATGTTTC
Source organism: Lypha dubia (assembly GCA_947311025.1). Classification (NCBI taxonomy): domain Eukaryota; kingdom Metazoa; phylum Arthropoda; class Insecta; order Diptera; family Tachinidae; genus Lypha; species Lypha dubia. The sequence continues at coordinate 86,241,191 of OX371261.1, forward strand.
GTTAAGCGTGTCATTAAAATTTAAAATATTTTGGAGTATACTTATGTCGAGAATTAAAGTATTTTTATTTAAATTAGTTACATAAAATATACTTAAACCTCTTATTAAATAACACAATTATTTATAATTTTTTTACTGTTTTCGTTCTGCAGAATAAGGAATATTTAAACATTCATTTATTTTACATGGTTAATTGCATTGATATCACTTTATTGTTTATTGTCGCCACTAAAAATAGAAATTAGTTTAATTGGACAGCTACGACAAAATCAGCATGGACAAAAACCTGCTGCCGTGTTGCCTTGTTGTAGTCAATATAATCATTCTCATATACACACATGTATTAAAATTTTGAGAGATGGTAGTATGTAGCCTGCTGTGGCAAATGTGTTTAATGCATAAATGTAAATAGCCGACCAATTTCAACGTGCTTATAATAATGTTGAGCGCTCTTTCTGCCTTCCTTTTGAGCAGTTTCGGAAGCGTTTTAAAACTACGCGTCGCGAAAGCTTGAAATCTTGTTACTGCTTTCTGAATCATAATAATTTTTTGCTGGGTGTTTATTACCCTTATACAATCTTAAACCATAAACATATGTATCATTATATGTTTGAAGAAATGCTAGTTATGAGATGACCAAAAAATAAAAAAATTGGGATGATGGTGATCAGAGGAATACAAACCGTTGAAAGTGGAATTCTAAAAGGCACTATACATTCGTCAAAATCACATCAAACATTTAAAGTTATATCAGTGAAAATTTGTTTGTAATTGTGACACATGTGTGAATACTCCTCCGAAACGGCTTGACCGATTCTTATGAAATTTTTTATGCATATTCAGTAAGTCTGAGAATCGGCTACTATCTATTTTTCAAACCGCTAGGAGCACGAAAAGGGGAGGGAGTAATTCCTGTATTTACTAAACTATTAACCCAAGAGATGGCGCTATATTCGCCTCATATATATTTTTGTTGTTGAATGACAGATGGCGCTATTGTAATAAAAAGGTATTGAAGGTATTGGTTTTTTTTTACCTTACAGGCTACTTTTTCTTTCTTTTTTAACTGTCTTTTTTTATACTGCTCATTGGGCAGTGTTTTTGATCCCACTGACGGCATAATATAAAATTTATTTTATTTGAGTTTGGTTTTTTTAATTTTGAGATTGTTTTAATTTTCTTAATGATCTCTATTTTTTTTTAATATTTTAGCCTTGAGCTAATGTGACAACAACAACAAAAATATATTTGCCACGAGCGGTTAATACTATGTTCACACGGACAGAAATTATAGAGGTTCGCGCTCTCATTCTTGGTTCGCGGGCCCACCTTGATTGAATCTACATGTACAAAATTTTGAGAGCGAACCTACGTGTTTCATTTTGAACCATGTTGCGAACCCGTATAATTTACTATCATCTCTAATTTTAATAACAAATTATCGCTAGTTTATCTGAACTAGTTGTCCAAAAACATTTTAACAAAAAAAAACCATTGATAAGTGCTAAATTTTAATAAAAACATTAAACAAATAAAAATCATATATATATATTTATGTAAATAATTAAATAAAATGGAAAAACAATAAATAATATTAAATAAAGAAGTACGAACCAGTATAGAGTGTGTTGTGTGAACACATAGGTTCGCCATCATAGTTCATGGAGCGAACCTAGTGTTTCATAGTATAACGCTTACTGGCCCTAGTATGCGACTTTAGCGCACCACAAAAGTAAAAGTTATTTATTAATAAAGTAATATATATATATATATATATATATATATATATATATATTTTTTTTTTTTTTTTTTTTTTTTTTGATTTTGCTGTCTTCTAATCCTTGAGATCATTGATGGAGGTGATATTGTATTGGAAAGTGTTGTATTGTATTGGAAAATGTTGGCCATTAGTTAGACGGTCTTCCTTCTTCGATTGCATTTTGACCAGGCGGACCTTTTTTTTCTAAATGCTGGGGTGCCTTTGGCCAGGCGGACCCTCTCCTTATTCTGCTCTTGTTTCTGGGTGCAGTTCTAGTAGCACTCAAAGAAAACTGGCAGGATCGCCATGTATTAAAAAGGTATTGAAGTATTTTTGTTTTGTCTTATGGCCTTTTCTGAAAAAAGTGTTGCACTTATGCTACACTATTCAATTTTCATGATCCATTCTAAAAAATATGTAACATATTTAAAAGCGATTTCGTTCTTTTCTAAACATGTTGCACCAATAAATGGCAAAATATGCAACATATTTTACCCTCTACTATCAAGTCGGGTGAGATACTGCCCTTTTTTTACACCTTCGTTAAGTGCCTTTTTATACAAGTAAGAATTTTTATTCTTGTCTTTCTATTTGCTTAAGCCGAAAAACTTATTATTAAAAAGTAATGAAAGTATACATTAATGTTAAGCCTCATATATTTTGTACCATTGTGGCAATAAAAAATTTACCACTTTTTTAAGGTAGTGGCAAACAGTAAAAAGTGTTACACATTGAAAGGGCAACATTTTTGTTCAGAAAAGAAAACACCATTAGAGCTTGAATAATTGGAGCTCCTAAGACTGATTTATTAATGAATGAATTAAACTAAATTACATTGGCTTATATACTAAATTTAATAATTATTCTAAGGGGTACCTTAACATAAGATTAAAAGAATAGAAATATATATTATTGTTGGGTAAGCATATTTAGCTTCCCACAATTTATATATGGCATGTGTTCCAACAGTTTTAAGGTCCAACGAGTGCATACCTAAATGCAACAGATACTTTGTGTTGCTTATATTTACAGTTAAACAAATGCAGTTAATAAATGTGATTCATTTAAGTGCATTGTGCAGCTGCACTTGATTAAACGTACAAGTGTCAAATTACCGTCACCAAAAATATCTTGCTTGCAGTTTGTCAACTTTTGCATGTTGCGGTACTGTTGAATTGCAATGCATACTACACACTGTTGGTCACATGCTACACTATCTCCGCCTCATAATTATTTTTGTTGTTGAATGACAGATGGTATTTGTTTGGTATTTTTTTCATCGGCGGTCATCGTCACACACTTACAATATATTCGCTATTTTTTATATAACACCCTAAATATGATCTAGAAATATTTTGTATGGCAAAACTACGTTTGTCGGGCCATCTAGTATACAGAAAATATGTTGATTGTTCGCTCAACATCAAAATACGGCAATTTTAGTGAATAGTGCGTTGTATACTTCGACCACCAATATCCTTAAATATATTAAATTTTGTTACATTTGTCACATACTTCTTTCATTCCACGCAATTATTATTAGCGAATTGCACAAAAACAGATTACGCACATATTTTTGTAATTCTTGCGTCTTATTCATAAGTAAACATACTTTTTGAATAGTTTCCTAAGTACATTTTACGGTTTTTAATAAAATAGTGCAAAAAATCCTACAAATTTAAAAATTTTTCATATTAAGTTAAATGTATGTGCTGTAAATTTATACATTGATTTTACCAGCTGTTTGCTTAAAATTTTATTTACCAAAGAAAATTGAATTTTACCTAACAGGAATATTAATGAAATAATTGTTACTTTTGCAAAATCCAAAGAAAAATATGTATATTTGGTGTAAACATATAAGTATGTATATGTTTACGTTTAGTAAGGGGCTGTGCACATATTATGTAACGCTCGAGGGGGGCTAAAGACTTGTTACGGATTGGAAATTTTGCATTGAAAGGTTAGTAAAAAGCGTTACGAAGGGGTATAAAATCTCTGAAAACAGCGTTACGTAATATGGCACAGCCCCTAACTGAAATATCAAGAAATTTATTTTTTTTTTTACTTTCACTGCACTTCTAATTGGGAGAAATTATTGTTTACGCTCATTTTACTGAACTTTGCCCAAAATGTATAGAAACAAAGCTTTTACTTACTTATTTCATTAATAACACAGCAAAATTTTTTATCGAAAAGTAATGAAACTTCTACTTTGACTTTTTAGCTAATTTCTTTAATATGCCAAGTACTTGTCACAATAAAAACTTAAAAATTTTAATATATGTAATAATAAAAATGCTAATAATCAGAGAATTATTGAGTAGACATTGTTAACATATTTCGAGCAACAAAGGAAAAATTTAATAATGAAAAATCTAAAAAAGATATATATATATATATATAACTTATATATCTTGAAATCAATCAGTAGTGATACGTTCTGCTAAAAACTGATTGGATATAAATAATAATATTTTCCAACATAAAAAAACTCTTAGTAATTTTGAATTTTCATTAATTCAATAAAACTGACCTTGAGCCTGATAATATTACTTTTCAAATATTAATAATAAGCAGTTCGTAGTAATTTAATAATTACAATTAATATATGTACATATGAAAAGTATTTTGTTGGGTAATTGCCGCACATTACCAAGTTTTTGATGGGAGCAATTAAAAAAAGAAATACATATATGTATGTATATTTACAAAACGAAATCACTTTGTTGATTGTAGTAAAGTTAATTATTTCACACTAGGATTTCGGCGAAGGATATCTCTCGACAATGTGAGACAGATCGTAAATTTATTTACAAATTTAACATGTGAACAAATTTATGTTTAGACATCGTGTAGACACAAAACCAATTTCGGCCATGAGTATTTTCAAAACGAAATTAATCTATTAAAGTGAAAAATATTATTTCCTAATTATTTGCTCTATTCAGGAAATTTCAAAATAATTCCAGATTTCTCGGGAAACAAAAAACTCTTGACTGAATGTATATGTATGTGTATTTTTATTAATTGAAGAGAGGGTTCAAATATCATGCTCAACCCCGTTGGTAGTTTTGTTGTTTCTGCTGCTGCTATTGTTGTTGTTTTAAAAAGAAAGTATTTTAATTTTCGCCAAAAGTTTACTAACTGTAAGATCCATTAAAAATATATTTAATGAGTCACTTTTAAACTTCCGACAATTTCATTTTAACGTTTTCCGTTGCCTTTTCGTTGTGTCCGTTTGTTTTACGTTGCAGTGTATGAGAAGGAACTTCTGTATATAATTGTCCATAAATTCTAAAGAAATGTTCTTGTTTAATTTTGTTATTTTTGCTTTGAACATTTTCGTAAGAACTCAAAGAAACTGTTAAGCTGTTTAAAGTAAACTGTTTGCAATAAACAGACTTTCTTTCATATGCTCTTTACTCACTGTGCCTATGTTTACTGCCTTGGCCTCGGGCAAGTGTAGGAATAGTTATATTGCTACTGTGTTTGTGCTTTCGTAGGCAATACCGTATTCTAACCAAACTGCAAAGTGAAATTATTTACTTTATGGTTTATGTCTTTAAAAAATAGTCTATTAATATTTGTAAAACTAAACTTATCATTTGTTTATAAAACTTATGTACATATGTGACGCGCAAAATAGAAAGCGACCTAAGGGTAAAAACCGGTTTTGTTCAGGAGAGCCATTTTAAAGATTTAAATACGTGTATCTTTGGTGTACCATCACTTTCATAAAACGCGCATATCTCTGGGAGGAAACACTTTTGGGGCATGGGATCGAACTCATTTGATGCTCAGATGTTGTCCACATCAAAAAAAAAAAAGTGAAAATTGATTTTATACCCTTAGGTCCCTTTCTCTATGCGCTGTCACATATACTGTTTGTTTATTAGACTATAGGAACATTTCAAAATTACAATTTGAAACTATTTAATTTACTAATAGCAGTTTCTTGGCGTCAAATATACGTACATATGTATGTATGTACATACTTATATCGTCGACATTTTTAATTTCAATTCAATATTTGAAAAAGTATTGATTTCGATATTGTTTATTTACTTTTATATGACTTACATATGCATGTAGTTTCCTTTATATATTGTAAATAGCATAGGGAAATAGAAAAATTGCCTTCAATTCGTTTCAGGCTTATCCGAGGTTATTGGTTCCAAGTTCAAGTTGTCGGCGGCAGGTGCACGGCGTTGGATGGTCTTCCGTGTCAACGATATCCTTACGAAGTTATATGGTAATTAAAATTTTCGTTGAAAACTATAAAAGAGTTAATATTATATCGTTGTTCGTATTGCAAATTAAAATTTTAAACAATCACCCCTATTGTGAATAAGAAGTGAAATATTTGTTCACGTGAAATTTTAATTCCACTCGAAGGGAAAAATGGTATCGTGAATCTCCCGTGAAAAATTATTTCCGCTATCAGTTCTTAGTGAATGTAAAAAAGGTAAGAAGATTAAAAAAATAAAACATCATAGAACTTTTTGTTCAAAAATATACACGGACATATTTATTTTAAAGAAAACATCAAAAATCAAAGTTAAATATTCAGTGATGGAGCTTTAGCTTGGTTGCTGCGTTTGTTTATTGCATTCTAACTTTTATGTGGAAAAATAATTCAGCTACTTTTTGGAAAGCCAACAAAACGAAAAAATGCCAACAAATTAAAGCTTCACAAATCTGCAGGCAATCGGCCTGTTTTTTGCATTTTCTTGAGGAATACATCACTTTGTGCCTTATTATTAGATCTTTTCATTAAAATAAACTTTTTAACCTTTGATATTCGAATTATAAGAAGAAATACATACATGTTCTGTTCTGTTCCCCATCAAAAATAAAGTGAATATATTAAAGGGAAGAGTGAAAAAATTCCGAGGGAAAAAAGTATTCACGATAAGGGGAATTTCTTGAAGTGAATATTTTTTCATGTTATTATTCTGGACTGAATAAAATTTTTTCATGTGAGTTGTTCACGATTGCAAATACGTGAAAAGTGAAAAAAATTCATGTGGAAAATTATTCACGATAGGGGTGAATATCTTGACTGAATGCGCACAAGTAAGAGATACATAAGAAAGCAATGTTTAAGTGGCTATTTACTTTTTACTATTTAACGCATTGGCTCCCAACTTTTAAAAAATCAAAAAATAACTTATTTTTATTAAGCGAATTAGAGTAAAATTATACAAGAATAACAAAACTTACAGCATGTCTTAAAAATAGGACACCTAAAGCTACGTATATGGGAAATGATAGTTAACTCAATACATACATATCTTGTGTTATTCCATTAAGACGAAGATCATTTTGTATGGTATAGGTTAAAGCAGCTCCTATTTAAATAAACAAGGAATTTTTAATTTATTTTCAGTGCGCATTTTCTAAAATAAGGAATATATAAATATTTCTTCTAATTCCTTCGATCTTTTTATTAAATTTATTTTCAGTCTGATTTTTGCGAGTTAAAGATCCACTTTTTGTTTTTTATAAAAAAAATAACAATAACAAAATTATTTTTAAACCAATATTTCCAAGCAATGGGTAGCTTCTTCAGGGTTATATATAATAATATTCAATGAAGTACGTTAATATTTATATGAAAAAATGTTTCGTTTGTTTACATTCCAAAAAACTAATTATTCATACTGAATCTGTCACTATAATATATCAAAACGTTCGTGGAATTAATTCAAAATGGTCATCTTTATTTAACAACAGTTTTGTTTGTAATTATAATATCATCGTTCTTACTGAAACCTGGCTTGTTGAAAATGTTTTAAATACGGAAATATTCTGTGAGTATTCAGAGTATTGCGGTTTAAATCCGTCTGGCTTCTTTGGCCTACATTGATGAATCTGCTTTAGATATTGAATTCATTAGTGTAATTGTTAAATTAAAACTAAAACAAATTTTAGTTACTTGTTCTTTTATACCTCCAAATTCACCTGAAAGTATATACCGGAAACATGCCGAAGCTATTAAAAATATACCAAGATCTGCTTGTCAAAATGATCTAGTGTATTTTATATTCACTAATTATCTTTCATACTAATTATGTTTATTTTATCCCTGTTACATTAGTATCACCCTAATGTTAAATTCTTTATTAAATTCTTAGATCATAATTAGAAGTAATATTGGAACTATGTTTAATAATGATGGAAATTTTGCAGCTTTAAGTTAGAATATAAGGTGCAATTTTTATGAAAATAAATTAATCTTGAATCAGCCTTGAATCGGCTTCTTTTAATTAATTAAAAATTTTTTAAGCCAGTGGCGTTTTTAAGCGCCAGCACACCTAATAGGCAGGGCTCCTTTATAAAAACAATAACTCTCTTCGTTGCACTCATCACATGGTGATCCTGCCAGGAGACGAATACGGACGGTGGATTTTTAAAATATTATTTCATCATGTATAAGGATCTGTCGCCAATTTGGTGCCTTCTTTTCATAGGATGCATTCAATTCAAGGTCATTACTTCGGCCTGGACGTAAGGGATGTAAGGGAAAAGATATCACTACTTGCAGACCAATTAGTTGAATTTGAAGTAAAATCAATGGAGAACTAACTCTACAATAGAAGCGAAAAATGCAATCTTTAAAGTGAGTGAGAATATGGCACTAAACATTTTTAAGAAAGGAATTAATGTGGAGGGTGAGGGTGGTGTTGGCTGAAGTGATTAGCGCGTTCACTACTATGCAAAAAATGACTTGGGGCCTGGGTTCAAACCCTGGCCACAGCAAGTCAATCAACATCATTTATTTCTCTAATTTACATTTTTGAGACATTTACCCTTATTGTGAATGTCAACGTCGACATCGACATCATACATTTGTCGGCGCCACATCGATATGCCGTCCCTTTCACTTTAATGCTAAATCGGCATTTACCAAAATTATTGTGTTTGTTTAACTTGATTATTAATTTTTTTTTTAATTTGAGAAAAAATGTTTTTAATGCTACATTCAAGTGAAAATTCTAGTGATGAAGAAAACAAAGAAAGACTTAAACTTCAAAGGAAAGTTATGAGGCTAAGATCAGACATTTATAATTTGCCATATACCAAGTAAGTCAATAAAACTAAAAAGTTCAGAACGGGATAGTGTAATATTTTGCATAATTTTATATTTGTGGATTATTTTCGGTTAAATAAAATGGCATTCAAATTTGTTTTGCAAAAAATAGAACCTTTAATGAAGAATGGAGTTAGGTCAACATTTATTTCTAATAAACTGAAACTAGCAACAACACTAAGGTTCTTGACACAGGGCTCTTATCAATTAAGTGTTGGGAACGATTTCAATCTAGGTTTATCACAACCCACTGTATCACCAATTCTAGAGGAGACACTCACTGTGTTATAAACTGTGATATGTCCAGTGTTTATTAAATTTGAAATGTCAGAAGAAGAAAAGGTCGAATCTAAGCTGAAATTTTTCGAGAAGACCGGTTTTCCCGGCGTTATTGGTTGTGTGGACGGTACACACATAAAAATTTTGGCCCCTAGTAAGGCAGAGCAAAGTCTATATTATAACAGAAAAGGATTCTTCACTCTTAATGCAATGATTGTAAGAGAAAGTTAAAAAAAAAATTATGTAGATACATACTTATCTAAATACTTATATTCCTTTAATTAATTTTCAGATTTGCGACAACAAGATGAGAATAAGATACGTGGATGCCCGGTATGCTCATCGCACGATTCTCTTGTTTAGAAAGTTAGTACAACAAGACAAGTTTTACGTGAACTTTACGATGCTGGAGAGAGAAATTGTTGGCTTTTAGGTAATATCACAAAAAATTAAAGTTTTTGTAGAAAAATATAACCACTCTTTGTATAGGTGATGCTGGTTATCCCCTTGAACCTTATTTAATAACACCTTATAGGTGCAGAAAACTTGCAAAATAATGAAGCTACACAAATTCGAGAACAAATAAAGAACAGCTTTTTGTAATTAAAATTCAGTCTTTTTATTAAGTTCATTTTTCTTTACATTTAAGTTTCTTAACAACTCTACATACATACTTATGTATGTTTAAAGAAAACAAATAAATTCGTTTTATTAAATAAATATTTAAGGCATAAATAATTTATAAACGTAAAATTTAATTTAATTCATGAATTGCTTCTCAAGAACTTCCAATTCTTTTTTTTAAATTTCATTTTTATAGTTTTTATTTAAATTTCTCTTTCGAATTTTACATATGCCGCCTCCTGTTGCCATAAATTCTGCTTTGTTCTGCATTAATTTTCTTTTCACCTTGCACTTAAAGTCTCTCCAAACCTAAACATATACATACATATTTCATGTTTAAAAATGTATAGTTTCAAACTGTTTTTAAGCTTACCTTTTGCCAATTATCGCTGTCTCTAATTGGTGGCCCAATAGAATTTAACTTAACCGTAATTTCTTCCCATTCTTGTTTAAAATTATTAGGAGTTATGCCGCTATGAAATCCTTTTGCTAGGCTTGGTTTACTCTCCAGTTGCTGAATTAATTCCTCAAATTGTTTATTGGTTATAATTTTCATTTTTTTTTTTCATTTTAAAAATTTTTTTCAAACACCTAATCGTGGCAGTTAAAAATTTCTTATTGCGTCGTTGCCAAAAATCTTGTCGACAAAAACAGTTCTAATTTGATACAATGTCGTCGTTATGTCGGCTTTAAAAATGCGATGCTACTGTCAATTGTTATCGAAATATGGCAATATTGACAGCGGCGAAGTCATTTCTGTTGACGTCGACATTCATAATGGGGGTGATTGTATTAATTGTTGTCGGACTATTTAAGTGGTGAAGGCATAGCACTGGTCAATAAAACTTGTTCCGATACCTATTGATGCTGTTGCAAGCTAATGTACACAACATCGCCCTCCTTCGTCGGTTAGCAGAAACATCGGTGAAGTAACACAATTAATAAAATGCCTGCCAATACAGCTTAACAAAGTTAATGCGTCTACGTAACACCGGAGGCACCTCAAAACTGCTATAAAAATTAACATAACGCGCAAAGCAGAGTTCTAAAAGAGTTAAGCTGGATTCACCCATTGTTTCGGAACAAAATTTTTGTCCGGACAAAATTTTTTTTATATGAAGTTTGAGGTTTCTCTTTTAAGCCTTAAATTTTCAACATCTATCTTCTCTAACCTATCCCTCTCACTGAGTTCCGGCACAATGCACTGCATACGTAGGGGTCATCCCCTGAGTGCTGGTCTTAATTGAAAAAAAAAAAGTAATAAAAAACTCTTAGCGGGGCAGTAGAAAGATGCATTACAGCAGAACGAAACATGCAAACAAAAAGTAGTATTTCTAGAATTGACAGAAGAGATGAGAATTTCCAAAGAGTAAACAACAATTTTTCACCACGCAACAGGACTCAAATTTCCTACAGCAATAACAATTACAACCATAATAATTACACTAATAATAGATTTCAGAGGTATAATAGTAATCCACAGTGTTTCCAAAATTACAACACGTATCGTAATACGAACAATCACAATAGACGTGATAATAACAATAATAACAGAAGATATAACAACGCAAATTTTACGTCGCATAATAATGATCATAACAATAATAGTAACAATAAAATAATATGCAATTTATGTATCGAAATGGCAATGGAAGAGATAGTAATGCATGAATTAGAAATAATCAGAGAAATGTATCATCCTTAACGGGTATAACGCATGAAAAATTTGATAGTATTGGTACAACAATACTTAATTAAGGTTCAGAAAATCATGATATTAAGTATCAGTTCCACATTGTTCGAAACGATTTTCTAATGCCTCCTGATGGAATCGTAGGCCGTGACATTTTAGAAAAATACTTATCTAATATAGATTTTGAAACATACACAATATCATTTAATGTAAACGGTAATGAAGTTGTACTACCGATGAATCCAAAACGTATATACAAAATGGAAATGTTAGTGCCTGCGCGTTCAGAAGCAGTAGTACCCACCAACATACAACGACATGAGGCAAGTGTTGTCTTAAGTAGAGAAATAGCTAAAGATGTATATGTAGGAAATATTATAGTACCAGCTGAAGGTATAACACACATCAAAGTCTTGCATACAACGGACGGATATGTATTAATAAACAATGTTGATTTTGAATTAGAACGATTATCAAATTACAATATTTACACTTATTCTGACAAAAAAATAGCAAATAGTGAAAGAACCTCAGAAATAAATACTTTGAATATCGAATCGGTCGATCATATAGCAAAAAGATCCTTAACGGATATGATACAGGAATATAGCGACATTTTTCATTTCGACGGTGAAAAACTAACAATGAATAATTTTTTTACGCAAAGAATCCAAACAACCGATTCAATACCCGTTTATACAAAGCCCTTCAGATTACCAGATAGGTGTAATCAATGAGCAAGTAGACAAACTACTTGATGAGAATATTATTGAACCTTCGGTTATTCCATATAATTCACCACTATTGGTGGTACCAAAGAAGTCAGACAACGGCATAAAAATATGGCGACTTGTACTTGATTTCAGAAAGTTAAATGAAAAAACAGTTAATGATAAATTTACGTTAACGAGGATTGAAAACGTACTGGATAAATTGGGAAGAGTGAAGTATTTTTCTACGTTAGATATAACAAGCTCTTTTCACCAGATTAATCTAGATAACGATTCGAGACTATTAACAGAATTTTCTACAAAAAGTGGGCATTACCAATTCACAAGATTACCTTTTGGGTTAAAATTGTCGTAGAATAGTTTTCAGAGAATGTTAACCATAGCGTTGAGTGGCCTTAGTGCAGAGGCATTTTTGCATGTTGACGACATCATCGTTTTTGGTTGTAGTTTGCAACATCACAATGATAATTTACGTAAAGTTTTTGAAAAGTTGAGGAAATACAATTTAAAAATCAACCCTAACAAATGTTGTTTCTTGCCATCGGAAGTGGTTTACCTAGGTCCTTTGATAACGAATAAAGGAATACGTACAGATTCAGCAAAGAACGAGGTCATAAAGAATTATCCTGTTCCTAAGAACCCTGATGATGTTAGACGTTTCGTGGCTTTTTGCAATTATTATAGGCGATTTATTCCTAATTTTGCACTCACAGCGAAAAATTTGAATAATTTACTTAAAAGGAATATACCGTTTCAGTGGGATGCGGATTGTCAAAGTCGTTTGAAGTACTTAAACGCAAGTTATTAAAACCACCCGTTATGCTATACCCAGATTTCAATAAACCATTTGTGGTAACAACAGATACCTCAAATTTTGCCCTTGGAGGAGTCTTATCACAAGGCAATATTGGTTCAGATATGGCAATGTCGTATGCCAGCAAATCATTATCCAAACACGACTTAAACAAACCAATTATAGAGAAAGAACTTTTGGCTATACACTGGGCTATAAATTTCTTTCGCCCATATCTTTTGGCAGAAAATTTAATGTTGTAACTGATCACAGACCATTAGTATTATTATTTTCGCATAGAAATCCTTCGTCTAAAATGACTCGTATAGATTAGGCTATGTGATTCTGATTTTGATACAGAGTTCAAGAAAGGAAAGATGAATTGCAATGCAGATGGATTAGAATAGATAAATACTGACACTTTAAAAGCGATGATACCAGTAGAAACGAATGAAAAGCAAATATTTGCGATGACACGAAATATGCAAAAACAATTTGATACAAATAATAAATATAGTTATAATATTAACGCAGACAAGATCTTTATATGGGAGAGCACGTCCATAGCAGATATACGAAAACTAAAGAAGCTTAGATTTGAAATAGACAAGAAAATACATGAACCCAGTGTGGAGTGCGTTGATACAGGGATAGTTATTAGATGTGGCGATAATTTAAAGAACACACAGTTGTCTTTAAAGAAACTATTATCAAAAACACTATCACTAGGTTTAAAAGAACTTGCATTGGAACCCAATGACAACATATTTAAAACAATAAACGTCGAAAATTTTAAAGAAATATTTAATGAAGTAGCAAGAAAAGAAGGTGAGGATTTAAAAATTCTAATATACGTAGAACCTAAAAGAATTACGAATAAAGAAATGCAAAATGAACTTATAATTGAATATCACAGTTCGGTTATAGGAGGACATTTAAGCATCAGGAAAACAATCCTAAAACTAAAGCCGAGATATATCTAGAAGAATATGAGTAAAATGGTAAAAAAGTACGTACGAAACTGTGAAGATTGTAGGTTAAATAATCAAACACGTCATACAAAGGAAAAATTAGTATTAACCGACACTCCAGGGAGTACTTTTGAAGTTTTATATATAGATACAGTAGGTCCACTGAGATTCTCAAATGATTTTAGATATTTATCAACCGCACAGTGTGATTTATCAAAATATATAATAGCTTGCCCAATTGAATCATAAGATGCCAGAACAGTTGCAAAGACACAAGTTGAAACTGTAATTTTAGTGTACGGACATTTTAAAGTCCTTAAATCAGACAAGGGTACTGAATTTTGACGACGAGTAATGTTACAAGTATGTAAATTGTTAAGAATAAAGCAACGGTTCAGTACACCTTATCATCACGAAACTTTTGGTTCCATAGAAAGAAACCACAGAGCTCTTAATGAATTTCTCTTAAACTTTTGTAAAACTGATGAATGGGAATGTTTGATCCCATATTTTTGCTTTACTTACAATTCTTCACCGCTTATTGATACAAATTATACTCCTTATGAGTTAGTATTTGGAAAATTACCAAGCTTTCCAAATCATAAGTTTTTAGATTATGAACCCATATACAACATAGATAATTATGCAAACAAGTTGAAAACAAAGATACACTTTTCATTTAAAAAAAGCTAAAGAATTTTTAGAAGTTATAAAAAGGAAACGCGTTGATTAACCAGTAAGAACGAATCCGTTAAATTTAAAAGAAGGAGATAAAGTCCTGGTCAAAAATTTTAATAGAAAAAAAAAAAAAAAATCAACCACCATACCATGGTCCGCATGAAGTTATAGAAACTAGAGGCGTAAATTCTGTCTTAAATTTAGGAAAAAAGAATAAAGGATATCATAATAACAATTTAAAAATATATAGGCGGCAAAAAAAATTAAAATTTTAAAACTTTAATTCTTAAAATTGTAAAATTTTTCTTATAAAAGAAAAAAAAAATAATATTATTTCATTTAAAGTTGACTCATAATTAAATAGGTAAAATTTAGCTAAAATAATTGGGGTTCCTTCTTACATTATCGCATGCTATATTATTTTTTTATTGTCATTTGTAATAATCCTCACGCTCAGTTAATGAGTGGTTATATGAATACGTTAAATATCAAATGCGCTCATCAACTTTTATTATCATAAATGGTAATATATATTTTCATTTGAGTCGTTTTAAGCATTATCACTGTCCGTCTTTATCACACTAGGATCAATCAAAATTATGCAAAATTTTCTTCTTTTACTCCAATTGCATTAATATGCAAGACCGTAAAGAATTTGAAAAATGTACACTTGATCATATGATTTATCAATCTACCACGTCATTAAAAAAGTTAAACTGGTGATAGTAAGACTCAAGTCGCAAAAAACAAATTAAGCTTTGGTTAATACCGACAAAAAAATAACATTATAATTCTAGAAAAATTGTATTGATTTATTGAGCCAAGATTACATAGCAGAACTCTGGCACATCATCTGGCCTCATTTCCAATTATATAATCAACCTTATAAACCTATGCAACAACTTCATCCATATAATCAGGAGTTTTCCAGAGCAAGGGCATAACATCAAATTTTTATTGGTAAAATGCACAAACAAAAATTACCTCCCATGTTTGGTAAAATAAAACCATTATTTACCACCAAGGAAAAGGATTCTTAGATAAGTTGTATCGTGTTTTCCAAATAATTCAACAATTCCATGAACAATTAATCTATTAACTAAATCAAAAAAACTAAACTCACATACTATTTCTTAACATTATATTAATATTAATATATCACTATATGAGTAAATTATATTCACATTAGAAAATTTTCAACACAGATTTGCTTAAAAGCACAATGCACAATGTTTTTTAACAATATCTCAATAATATCCAATAATTTAAACATAAAATGATATTATAATTATATTTTCATTTTTCTGCAAACCCTACTTATAAATTTCTTAATATACAATATTAAAAATTTACTGTATATATTTATGTAGATTTACAATCAATTTATACTAACATAATTTTTCTACTGTAAGTTAACCCTCTCATGCACCAAACTATGTTATGGGAGCTATATTTTTTTTAACATTGATTCTTACTTTATTGACCTCAAAAAAGATAAAAAATAAGTAAAATTTAAATTTACGGTTCCAATGTAGCTTTTGTAGGATGTTGTATACATACAACATGGCGCATAAACGGGGTAATAAGGTAAACTTTTTTCCTAGAAGAAAATAATTGTTTTATATTGTTTTTATTGAGTAATTTATAAAAGGAAAGACATTTAATAACAGAATATTTTTTAAGATATTTAAATATACATTTTCATTTTTCATGGAACTCCTTGATACAATTTTTTTTTGGGCGTAAAACATAGAAACATTGCATTTAGTGCAATATACAGTTGTAAAACCATTTTTACAAAGTTTGCAACGTGACTGCTTTAGTTTGTAACATGGAAAATCACCAACACCATCATACCTGACGTCTTCAACTTGAATTGAGGGTACACAACGCTCTGAAGTTACAGGAGACATTTCTGAAAGGTCTGATGGACAACGACACTTCCCCGGACCAAAAGTATTTGTATATATAAGGCCAATAGCAACTTTAGTTTGAAATTGTATGAGAGTTTGTGAATCCTTTTCGCTGATTTTTGAAAACTGACTGTGACGTCTATATAGAAGCCGACTATTCATGACCGCAGAGTTCAACACCCAAAAGAAAATTCTCATGTAGTATTTTCGGGATCGATGATTTATTCTATATAATTCACAGAGCATATCTGGCAAGTCAACACGTCCCATAAATCGGTTATATTGCTTAACAGTATTTGTTCCGATACCTATTGATGCTGTTGCAAGCTAATGTACACAACATCGCCCTCCTTCGTCGGTTAGCAGAAACATCGGTGAAGTAACACAATTAATAAAATGCCTGCCAATACAGCTTAACAAAGTTAATGCGTCTACGTAACACCGGAGGCACCTCAAAACTGCTATAAAAATTAACATAACGCGCAAAGCAGAGTTCTAAAAGAGTTAAGCTGGATTCACCCATTGTTTCGGAACAAAATTTTTGTCCGGACAAAATTTTTTTTATATGAAGTTTGAGGTTTCTCTTTTAAGCCTTAAATTTTCAACATCTATCTTCTCTAACCTATCCCTCTCACTGAGTTCCGGCACAATGCACTGCATACGTAGGGGTCATCCCCTGAGTGCTGGTCTTAATTGAAAAAAAAAAAGTAATAAAAAACTCTTAGCGGGGCAGTAGAAAGATGCATTACAGCAGAACGAAACATGCAAACAAAAAGTAGTATTTCTAGAATTGACAGAAGAGATGAGAATTTCCAAAGAGTAAACAACAATTTTTCACCACGCAACAGGACTCAAATTTCCTACAGCAATAACAATTACAACCATAATAATTACACTAATAATAGATTTCAGAGGTATAATAGTAATCCACAGTGTTTCCAAAATTACAACACGTATCGTAATACGAACAATCACAATAGACGTGATAATAACAATAATAACAGAAGATATAACAACGCAAATTTTACGTCGCATAATAATGATCATAACAATAATAGTAACAATAAAATAATATGCAATTTATGTATCGAAATGGCAATGGAAGAGATAGTAATGCATGAATTAGAAATAATCAGAGAAATGTATCATCCTTAACGGGTATAACGCATGAAAAATTTGATAGTATTGGTACAACAATACTTAATTAAGGTTCAGAAAATCATGATATTAAGTATCAGTTCCACATTGTTCGAAACGATTTTCTAATGCCTCCTGATGGAATCGTAGGCCGTGACATTTTAGAAAAATACTTATCTAATATAGATTTTGAAACATACACAATATCATTTAATGTAAACGGTAATGAAGTTGTACTACCGATGAATCCAAAACGTATATACAAAATGGAAATGTTAGTGCCTGCGCGTTCAGAAGCAGTAGTACCCACCAACATACAACGACATGAGGCAAGTGTTGTCTTAAGTAGAGAAATAGCTAAAGATGTATATGTAGGAAATATTATAGTACCAGCTGAAGGTATAACACACATCAAAGTCTTGCATACAACGGACGGATATGTATTAATAAACAATGTTGATTTTGAATTAGAACGATTATCAAATTACAATATTTACACTTATTCTGACAAAAAAATAGCAAATAGTGAAAGAACCTCAGAAATAAATACTTTGAATATCGAATCGGTCGATCATATAGCAAAAAGATCCTTAACGGATATGATACAGGAATATAGCGACATTTTTCATTTCGACGGTGAAAAACTAACAATGAATAATTTTTTTACGCAAAGAATCCAAACAACCGATTCAATACCCGTTTATACAAAGCCCTTCAGATTACCAGATAGGTGTAATCAATGAGCAAGTAGACAAACTACTTGATGAGAATATTATTGAACCTTCGGTTATTCCATATAATTCACCACTATTGGTGGTACCAAAGAAGTCAGACAACGGCATAAAAATATGGCGACTTGTACTTGATTTCAGAAAGTTAAATGAAAAAACAGTTAATGATAAATTTACGTTAACGAGGATTGAAAACGTACTGGATAAATTGGGAAGAGTGAAGTATTTTTCTACGTTAGATATAACAAGCTCTTTTCACCAGATTAATCTAGATAACGATTCGAGACTATTAACAGAATTTTCTACAAAAAGTGGGCATTACCAATTCACAAGATTACCTTTTGGGTTAAAATTGTCGTAGAATAGTTTTCAGAGAATGTTAACCATAGCGTTGAGTGGCCTTAGTGCAGAGGCATTTTTGCATGTTGACGACATCATCGTTTTTGGTTGTAGTTTGCAACATCACAATGATAATTTACGTAAAGTTTTTGAAAAGTTGAGGAAATACAATTTAAAAATCAACCCTAACAAATGTTGTTTCTTGCCATCGGAAGTGGTTTACCTAGGTCCTTTGATAACGAATAAAGGAATACGTACAGATTCAGCAAAGAACGAGGTCATAAAGAATTATCCTGTTCCTAAGAACCCTGATGATGTTAGACGTTTCGTGGCTTTTTGCAATTATTATAGGCGATTTATTCCTAATTTTGCACTCACAGCGAAAAATTTGAATAATTTACTTAAAAGGAATATACCGTTTCAGTGGGATGCGGATTGTCAAAGTCGTTTGAAGTACTTAAACGCAAGTTATTAAAACCACCCGTTATGCTATACCCAGATTTCAATAAACCATTTGTGGTAACAACAGATACCTCAAATTTTGCCCTTGGAGGAGTCTTATCACAAGGCAATATTGGTTCAGATATGGCAATGTCGTATGCCAGCAAATCATTATCCAAACACGACTTAAACAAACCAATTATAGAGAAAGAACTTTTGGCTATACACTGGGCTATAAATTTCTTTCGCCCATATCTTTTGGCAGAAAATTTAATGTTGTAACTGATCACAGACCATTAGTATTATTATTTTCGCATAGAAATCCTTCGTCTAAAATGACTCGTATAGATTAGGCTATGTGATTCTGATTTTGATACAGAGTTCAAGAAAGGAAAGATGAATTGCAATGCAGATGGATTAGAATAGATAAATACTGACACTTTAAAAGCGATGATACCAGTAGAAACGAATGAAAAGCAAATATTTGCGATGACACGAAATATGCAAAAACAATTTGATACAAATAATAAATATAGTTATAATATTAACGCAGACAAGATCTTTATATGGGAGAGCACGTCCATAGCAGATATACGAAAACTAAAGAAGCTTAGATTTGAAATAGACAAGAAAATACATGAACCCAGTGTGGAGTGCGTTGATACAGGGATAGTTATTAGATGTGGCGATAATTTAAAGAACACACAGTTGTCTTTAAAGAAACTATTATCAAAAACACTATCACTAGGTTTAAAAGAACTTGCATTGGAACCCAATGACAACATATTTAAAACAATAAACGTCGAAAATTTTAAAGAAATATTTAATGAAGTAGCAAGAAAAGAAGGTGAGGATTTAAAAATTCTAATATACGTAGAACCTAAAAGAATTACGAATAAAGAAATGCAAAATGAACTTATAATTGAATATCACAGTTCGGTTATAGGAGGACATTTAAGCATCAGGAAAACAATCCTAAAACTAAAGCCGAGATATATCTAGAAGAATATGAGTAAAATGGTAAAAAAGTACGTACGAAACTGTGAAGATTGTAGGTTAAATAATCAAACACGTCATACAAAGGAAAAATTAGTATTAACCGACACTCCAGGGAGTACTTTTGAAGTTTTATATATAGATACAGTAGGTCCACTGAGATTCTCAAATGATTTTAGATATTTATCAACCGCACAGTGTGATTTATCAAAATATATAATAGCTTGCCCAATTGAATCATAAGATGCCAGAACAGTTGCAAAGACACAAGTTGAAACTGTAATTTTAGTGTACGGACATTTTAAAGTCCTTAAATCAGACAAGGGTACTGAATTTTTGAACGAGTAATGTTACAAGTATGTAAATTGTTAAGAATAAAGCAACGGTTCAGTACACCTTATCATCACGAAACTTTTGGTTCCATAGAAAGAAACCACAGAGCTCTTAATGAATTTCTCTTAAACTTTTGTAAAACTGATGAATGGGAATGTTTGATCCCATATTTTTGCTTTACTTACAATTCTTCACCGCTTATTGATACAAATTATACTCCTTATGAGTTAGTATTTGGAAAATTACCAAGCTTTCCAAATCATAAGTTTTTAGATTATGAACCCATATACAACATAGATAATTATGCAAACAAGTTGAAAACAAAGATACACTTTTCATTTAAAAAAAGCTAAAGAATTTTTAGAAGTTATAAAAAGGAAACGCGTTGATTAACCAGTAAGAACGAATCCGTTAAATTTAAAAGAAGGAGATAAAGTCCTGGTCAAAAATTTTAATAGAAAAAAAAAAAAAAAATCAACCACCATACCATGGTCCGCATGAAGTTATAGAAACTAGAGGCGTAAATTCTGTCTTAAATTTAGGAAAAAAGAATAAAGGATATCATAATAACAATTTAAAAATATATAGGCGGCAAAAAAAATTAAAATTTTAAAACTTTAATTCTTAAAATTGTAAAATTTTTCTTATAAAAGAAAAAAAAAATAATATTATTTCATTTAAAGTTGACTCATAATTAAATAGGTAAAATTTAGCTAAAATAATTGGGGTTCCTTCTTACATTATCGCATGCTATATTATTTTTTTATTGTCATTTGTAATAATCCTCACGCTCAGTTAATGAGTGGTTATATGAATACGTTAAATATCAAATGCGCTCATCAACTTTTATTATCATAAATGGTAATATATATTTTCATTTGAGTCGTTTTAAGCATTATCACTGTCCGTCTTTATCACACTAGGATCAATCAAAATTATGCAAAATTTTCTTCTTTTACTCCAATTGCATTAATATGCAAGACCGTAAAGAATTTGAAAAATGTACACTTGATCATATGATTTATCAATCTACCACGTCATTAAAAAAGTTAAACTGGTGATAGTAAGACTCAAGTCGCAAAAAACAAATTAAGCTTTGGTTAATACCGACAAAAAAATAACATTATAATTCTAGAAAAATTGTATTGATTTATTGAGCCAAGATTACATAGCAGAACTCTGGCACATCATCTGGCCTCATTTCCAATTATATAATCAACCTTATAAACCTATGCAACAACTTCATCCATATAATCAGGAGTTTTCCAGAGCAAGGGCATAACATCAAATTTTTATTGGTAAAATGCACAAACAAAAATTACCTCCCATGTTTGGTAAAATAAAACCATTATTTACCACCAAGGAAAAGGATTCTTAGATAAGTTGTATCGTGTTTTCCAAATAATTCAACAATTCCATGAACAATTAATCTATTAACTAAATCAAAAAAACTAAACTCACATACTATTTCTTAACATTATATTAATATTAATATATCACTATATGAGTAAATTATATTCACATTAGAAAATTTTCAACACAGATTTGCTTAAAAGCACAATGCACAATGTTTTTTAACAATATCTCAATAATATCCAATAATTTAAACATAAAATGATATTATAATTATATTTTCATTTTTCTGCAAACCCTACTTATAAATTTCTTAATATACAATATTAAAAATTTACTGTATATATTTATGTAGATTTACAATCAATTTATACTAACATAATTTTTCTACTGTAAGTTAACCC
The DNA here is from genome assembly GCA_947311025.1 of Lypha dubia. Classification (NCBI taxonomy): domain Eukaryota; kingdom Metazoa; phylum Arthropoda; class Insecta; order Diptera; family Tachinidae; genus Lypha; species Lypha dubia. The sequence goes on from OX371261.1 coordinate 86,263,462, forward strand.
TCTCATGCACCAAACTATGTTATGGGAGCTATATTTTTTTTAACATTGATTCTTACTTTATTGACCTCAAAAAAGATAAAAAATAAGTAAAATTTAAATTTACGGTTCCAATGTAGCTTTTGTAGGATGTTGTATACATACAACATGGCGCATAAACGGGGTAATAAGGTAAACTTTTTTCCTAGAAGAAAATAATTGTTTTATATTGTTTTTATTGAGTAATTTATAAAAGGAAAGACATTTAATAACAGAATATTTTTTAAGATATTTAAATATACATTTTCATTTTTCATGGAACTCCTTGATACAATTTTTTTTTGGGCGTAAAACATAGAAACATTGCATTTAGTGCAATATACAGTTGTAAAACCATTTTTACAAAGTTTGCAACGTGACTGCTTTAGTTTGTAACATGGAAAATCACCAACACCATCATACCTGACGTCTTCAACTTGAATTGAGGGTACACAACGCTCTGAAGTTACAGGAGACATTTCTGAAAGGTCTGATGGACAACGACACTTCCCCGGACCAAAAGTATTTGTATATATAAGGCCAATAGCAACTTTAGTTTGAAATTGTATGAGAGTTTGTGAATCCTTTTCGCTGATTTTTGAAAACTGACTGTGACGTCTATATAGAAGCCGACTATTCATGACCGCAGAGTTCAACACCCAAAATAAAATTCTCATGTAGTATTTTCGGGATCGATGATTTATTCTATATAATTCACAGAGCATATCTGGCAAGTCAACACGTCCCATAAATCGGTTATATTGCTTAACAGTATTTGTTCCGATACCTATTGATGCTGTTGCAAGCTAATGTACACAACATCGCCCTCCTTCGTCGGTTAGCAGAAACATCGGTGAAGTAACACAATTAATAAAATGCCTGCCAATACAGCTTAACAAAGTTAATGCGTCTACGTAACACCGGAGGCACCTCAAAACTGCTATAAAAATTAACATAACGCGCAAAGCAGAGTTCTAAAAGAGTTAAGCTGGATTCACCCATTGTTTCGGAACAAAATTTTTGTCCGGACAAAATTTTTTTTATATGAAGTTTGAGGTTTCTCTTTTAAGCCTTAAATTTTCAACATCTATCTTCTCTAACCTATCCCTCTCACTGAGTTCCGGCACAATGCACTGCATACGTAGGGGTCATCCCCTGAGTGCTGGTCTTAATTGAAAAAAAAAAAGTAATAAAAAACTCTTAGCGGGGCAGTAGAAAGATGCATTACAGCAGAACGAAACATGCAAACAAAAAGTAGTATTTCTAGAATTGACAGAAGAGATGAGAATTTCCAAAGAGTAAACAACAATTTTTCACCACGCAACAGGACTCAAATTTCCTACAGCAATAACAATTACAACCATAATAATTACACTAATAATAGATTTCAGAGGTATAATAGTAATCCACAGTGTTTCCAAAATTACAACACGTATCGTAATACGAACAATCACAATAGACGTGATAATAACAATAATAACAGAAGATATAACAACGCAAATTTTACGTCGCATAATAATGATCATAACAATAATAGTAACAATAAAATAATATGCAATTTATGTATCGAAATGGCAATGGAAGAGATAGTAATGCATGAATTAGAAATAATCAGAGAAATGTATCATCCTTAACGGGTATAACGCATGAAAAATTTGATAGTATTGGTACAACAATACTTAATTAAGGTTCAGAAAATCATGATATTAAGTATCAGTTCCACATTGTTCGAAACGATTTTCTAATGCCTCCTGATGGAATCGTAGGCCGTGACATTTTAGAAAAATACTTATCTAATATAGATTTTGAAACATACACAATATCATTTAATGTAAACGGTAATGAAGTTGTACTACCGATGAATCCAAAACGTATATACAAAATGGAAATGTTAGTGCCTGCGCGTTCAGAAGCAGTAGTACCCACCAACATACAACGACATGAGGCAAGTGTTGTCTTAAGTAGAGAAATAGCTAAAGATGTATATGTAGGAAATATTATAGTACCAGCTGAAGGTATAACACACATCAAAGTCTTGCATACAACGGACGGATATGTATTAATAAACAATGTTGATTTTGAATTAGAACGATTATCAAATTACAATATTTACACTTATTCTGACAAAAAAATAGCAAATAGTGAAAGAACCTCAGAAATAAATACTTTGAATATCGAATCGGTCGATCATATAGCAAAAAGATCCTTAACGGATATGATACAGGAATATAGCGACATTTTTCATTTCGACGGTGAAAAACTAACAATGAATAATTTTTTTACGCAAAGAATCCAAACAACCGATTCAATACCCGTTTATACAAAGCCCTTCAGATTACCAGATAGGTGTAATCAATGAGCAAGTAGACAAACTACTTGATGAGAATATTATTGAACCTTCGGTTATTCCATATAATTCACCACTATTGGTGGTACCAAAGAAGTCAGACAACGGCATAAAAATATGGCGACTTGTACTTGATTTCAGAAAGTTAAATGAAAAAACAGTTAATGATAAATTTACGTTAACGAGGATTGAAAACGTACTGGATAAATTGGGAAGAGTGAAGTATTTTTCTACGTTAGATATAACAAGCTCTTTTCACCAGATTAATCTAGATAACGATTCGAGACTATTAACAGAATTTTCTACAAAAAGTGGGCATTACCAATTCACAAGATTACCTTTTGGGTTAAAATTGTCGTAGAATAGTTTTCAGAGAATGTTAACCATAGCGTTGAGTGGCCTTAGTGCAGAGGCATTTTTGCATGTTGACGACATCATCGTTTTTGGTTGTAGTTTGCAACATCACAATGATAATTTACGTAAAGTTTTTGAAAAGTTGAGGAAATACAATTTAAAAATCAACCCTAACAAATGTTGTTTCTTGCCATCGGAAGTGGTTTACCTAGGTCCTTTGATAACGAATAAAGGAATACGTACAGATTCAGCAAAGAACGAGGTCATAAAGAATTATCCTGTTCCTAAGAACCCTGATGATGTTAGACGTTTCGTGGCTTTTTGCAATTATTATAGGCGATTTATTCCTAATTTTGCACTCACAGCGAAAAATTTGAATAATTTACTTAAAAGGAATATACCGTTTCAGTGGGATGCGGATTGTCAAAGTCGTTTGAAGTACTTAAACGCAAGTTATTAAAACCACCCGTTATGCTATACCCAGATTTCAATAAACCATTTGTGGTAACAACAGATACCTCAAATTTTGCCCTTGGAGGAGTCTTATCACAAGGCAATATTGGTTCAGATATGGCAATGTCGTATGCCAGCAAATCATTATCCAAACACGACTTAAACAAACCAATTATAGAGAAAGAACTTTTGGCTATACACTGGGCTATAAATTTCTTTCGCCCATATCTTTTGGCAGAAAATTTAATGTTGTAACTGATCACAGACCATTAGTATTATTATTTTCGCATAGAAATCCTTCGTCTAAAATGACTCGTATAGATTAGGCTATGTGATTCTGATTTTGATACAGAGTTCAAGAAAGGAAAGATGAATTGCAATGCAGATGGATTAGAATAGATAAATACTGACACTTTAAAAGCGATGATACCAGTAGAAACGAATGAAAAGCAAATATTTGCGATGACACGAAATATGCAAAAACAATTTGATACAAATAATAAATATAGTTATAATATTAACGCAGACAAGATCTTTATATGGGAGAGCACGTCCATAGCAGATATACGAAAACTAAAGAAGCTTAGATTTGAAATAGACAAGAAAATACATGAACCCAGTGTGGAGTGCGTTGATACAGGGATAGTTATTAGATGTGGCGATAATTTAAAGAACACACAGTTGTCTTTAAAGAAACTATTATCAAAAACACTATCACTAGGTTTAAAAGAACTTGCATTGGAACCCAATGACAACATATTTAAAACAATAAACGTCGAAAATTTTAAAGAAATATTTAATGAAGTAGCAAGAAAAGAAGGTGAGGATTTAAAAATTCTAATATACGTAGAACCTAAAAGAATTACGAATAAAGAAATGCAAAATGAACTTATAATTGAATATCACAGTTCGGTTATAGGAGGACATTTAAGCATCAGGAAAACAATCCTAAAACTAAAGCCGAGATATATCTAGAAGAATATGAGTAAAATGGTAAAAAAGTACGTACGAAACTGTGAAGATTGTAGGTTAAATAATCAAACACGTCATACAAAGGAAAAATTAGTATTAACCGACACTCCAGGGAGTACTTTTGAAGTTTTATATATAGATACAGTAGGTCCACTGAGATTCTCAAATGATTTTAGATATTTATCAACCGCACAGTGTGATTTATCAAAATATATAATAGCTTGCCCAATTGAATCATAAGATGCCAGAACAGTTGCAAAGACACAAGTTGAAACTGTAATTTTAGTGTACGGACATTTTAAAGTCCTTAAATCAGACAAGGGTACTGAATTTTTGAACGAGTAATGTTACAAGTATGTAAATTGTTAAGAATAAAGCAACGGTTCAGTACACCTTATCATCACGAAACTTTTGGTTCCATAGAAAGAAACCACAGAGCTCTTAATGAATTTCTCTTAAACTTTTGTAAAACTGATGAATGGGAATGTTTGATCCCATATTTTTGCTTTACTTACAATTCTTCACCGCTTATTGATACAAATTATACTCCTTATGAGTTAGTATTTGGAAAATTACCAAACTTTCCAAATCATAAGTTTTTAGATTATGAACCCATATACAACATAGATAATTATGCAAACAAGTTGAAAACAAAGATACACTTTTCATTTAAAAAAAGCTAAAGAATTTTTAGAAGTTATAAAAAAGAAACGCGTTGATCAACCAGTAAGAACGAATCCGTTAAATTTAAAAGAAGGAGATAAAGTCCCGGTCAAAAATTTTAATAGAAAAAAAATCAACCACCATACCATGGTCCGTATGAAGTTATAGAAACTAAAGGCGTAAATTCTGTCTTAAATTTAGGAAAAAAGAATAAAGGATATCATAATAACAATTTAAAAAAAAATATAGACGGAAAAAAAAAAATTACTGCCTGTTCGCCGATGTCGAAGTAGTTCTTTCTTTCGAACAATTACATATAAAACAAAAACAAAATTTTTAAATTTGTTTTTGTTTCAAATGTATTTATTCGAAAGAAAGAAGTTCTTCGTTATCGGCGAACAGGCACTTAAAATTTTAAAACTTTAATTCTTAAAATTGTAAAATTTTTCTTAAGGGGAAGGGTGTAGTGTATTTTATATTCTGTTGCGATTTTCTTTCAATCATACATTATTATAAAAGAAAAAAAAAAAAATAATATTATTTCATTTAAAGTTGACTCAGAATTAAATAGGTAAAATTTAGCTAAAATAATTGGGGTTCCTTCTTACATTATCGCATGCCATATTATTTTTTTTATTGTCATTTGTAATAATCCTCACGCTCAATTAATGAGTGGTTATATGAATACGTTAAATATCAAATGCGCTCATCAACTTTTATTATCATATATGGTAATATATATTTTCATTTGAGTCGTTTTAAGCATTATCACTGTCCGTCTTTATCACACTAGGATCAATCAAAATTATGCAAAATTTTCTTCTTTTACTCCAATTGCATTCATATGCAAGACCGTAAAGAATTTGAAAAATGTACACTTGATCATATGATTTATCAATCTACCACGTCATTAAAAAAGTTAAACTGGTGATAGTAAGACGCAAGTCGCAAAAAACAAATTAAGCTTTGGTTAATACCGACAAAAAAATAACATTATAATTCTAGAAAAATTGTATTGATTTATTGAGCCAAGATTACATAGCAGAACTCTGGCACATCATCCGTACCCAAGTGGCCTCATTTCCAATTATATAATCAACCTTATAAACCTATGCAACAACTTCATCCATATAACCAGTAGTTTTCCAGAGCAAGGGCATAACATCAAATTTTTATTGGTAAAATGCACAAACAAAAATTACTTCGCATGTTTGGTAAAATAAAACCATTATTTACCACCAAGGAAAAGGATTCTTAGATAAGTTGTATCGTGTTTTCCAAATAATTCAACAATTCCATGAACAATTCATCTATTAACTACATAAATCAAAACAACTAAACTCACATACTATTTCTTAAAATTCTAACCTCAAAGAATTACAACCATGATTTAAAAATATATCACTATATGAGTAAATTATATTCACATTAGAAAATTTTCAACACAGATTTGCTTAAAATGCATTGTGCTTCTTTAACAATATCTTAATAATATTCAATAATTTAAACATAAAATGATATTATAATTATATTTTCATTTTTCTGCAAACCCTACTTATAAATTTCTTAATATACAATATTAAAAATTTACTGTATATATTTATGTAGATTTACAATCAATTTATACTAACATAATTTTTCTACTGTAAGTTAAACATAATTACAAAACTAACTTTATCATTTTAAAAGCAACAACATCATTATCGCCATCGTCATGTATTGATTGCTGGGCCCTTCAGTCTCTAAACATCATGAATGGAATTACAAGGAGTTTAATCCAGTTGTGAGTAAAGTGTAATTTTTTATTATTATTTTTGTAATTATCCAATAGTATTTCATTCATCAATTTTTATCAATTAATTTTTTTTGCGATTGTCAATTTGATTCCATATTGTTTCGGTTCTTATTTCATTCTTTAGAAAGAGAATTTCATATGTATATTTTTTTATAATTTACTTTAATTTCTACTATTATACTCATTAATATCATTGAATTTTGTTATTGTTTTGAAATTCGTTTTACGCAATATACTAGTATATAATAAAGAAACTATTGAATTGATTTTTGTAAGTAACTAAACAAAAATAATGCACTTTTAAAATTTAAATTCAACTCAAAGGGGAAGGATGGCCAACGCAATATGTATCTTAAATAAGTAAGTCATGACAAATTAGGGACAGAAAAATATTACTCGGGACGCATTCTGTCATGGTGTCTCTAGCAGTGGATCTGTTAGTAGGGTGGGAAAAATGTTCCGCAATTGGCACAACAGCTTGCCAATATTATCTTTTCGTCAGTGTGTAGTTTATTCTAACACAAGTAAAATTCTATAATTTTTTTTTATATACGCCGCGGTATCTTAAGGCAAACGGGTATATATTCTTTTTATGATTATGCGTTATGAAAAATTGTGTTGAGAACCAACAATACCGAAACTGCTGAGCTAGCCAAACGTCAATTTTGCATCTTAACTTTTACGTTTTGAAAATGTATATTTTTCCAACTACGAATTTACAACAATTTTTGTTATTCTTTCGATGTATACGACGCATAACAATTCTAACTATATTTCATATTTATTATGTTTATTTTATCCCTATTACATTAGTATCACCCTCATGTTAAATTCTTTTTTAAATATCCTGGATTATATTGGAAGTAATTTTGGAACTATGTTTAATAATGATGGAAATTTTGTAGCTTTAAGATACCGTTAATTTAGAATATAAGGAGCGATTTTTATGAAAATAAATTAATCTTAAATCAGCCTTGAATTGGCTTCTTTTAATTAAACATAGCCATTATATCTGCCTTTAAAATCTTTTAAGCCAGTGGCGTTTTTAAGTGCCGGCATACCTAATAGGCAGGGCTCCTTTATAAAAACAATCAGTTTCTTCGTTTCACTCATCACAATGATACTATCTTAGTTATGGGAGACTTTAATATGGGCTGCTTTTAATTTTATTTGTGTTAACTTTGCGTCTATATGCGATTTCCATGTTAAACGACGATCTAGATGAACGCCTAGATATTTTACCACAGTGTGTTGCGGTAAAGTCTCGGTGTTAATTTTTATAGGCGGGCATGTTTCCCTGCGCAACGTAAAAGTGAAGTGTACACAATTCTGCTCGTTAACTTTTATACGCCATTGTTTGAGCCATTTTTCCAATTTGGATATATACCCTTATAAGTTGCGGGAAGCTTCTACAGGGCTTTGATGAACGCTTAGAAAAGCTGTATCATCAGCAAATGTTGACGTGTGAATGTTACTGCTTAACGGTAAGTCAGAGGCATATATTAAGTAATGTAATGGACCGAAGATACTGCCTTGAGGGACTCCGGCTTCAATCGACTGCGGAGGGGTTAAAAAATTGCCTTCCCTTACTACAAACTTACGTTGCATTAGATAGCTTTTTAAAAGCTTAACGATGTTTGCTGATAGATTTTTTATTAGTTTGTTGATAAGACCTTCGTACCATACTTTATCGAAGGCTTGAGAAACATCTATAAAGAGCGCAGAGCAATATTTCTTTTTTTCTAAAGTGTCTCTAACAACATTCACAAGTCTGTAAGTTTGTCCAATAGTGTTATGCTGTCTGCGAAAACCAAATAGATGATCTGGAATGCATCTACATCTACTCACTATAGGCATCAGCTTGCTCATATACAGCTTTTCGAATAGTTTAGAAATATTTGGCAATAAACTAATAGGCCGATAGGATTCAACCTTCATATGATCCTTGCCGGGCTTTGGTATCATAGTAATCTTCGAAACCTTCCATTCTGCTGGATAGTATTGCAGCCGTAAAATACCATTGAAAATGAATAGTATTATTCTCTTTGCAATGAAAGGCAATTCTTGAAGCATTTTGTTGCTTATTTTGTCGACACCTGGGGCTTTTCTGGTGTTAAGACTAGTAATAGTATTTTCAATCTCCCTCATGTTAAATCTCAGTGGTATTTCTGGTATAGAGACGACTGGTGACAGTTCAACAATATCAGCAGAAATATTCGGGGTAAATACCTTTTCTAGGTGCTTAACAAATAGATCACCTTTTTCAGCATCAGTTTTTGCCCAGTCACCATTCGAATCTCGTTACGGAGGTTTGCAAATCACTGGCCTTTTAAGTCCTCTGGCTGCACGCCACATATGTAAATGAATCGTTGCAACAATTCAGGATCAGCTGTGGCTAAACTGCTACAACGGTAGCTAGCAGCATTTGTAGTCTTGCGTTCGTGTAGTCTGTTGTGGCGAATGTGTTTATAGCTATAGGGTGTGAACAGAGTGTCCGCCTTTTGCCGAGACGAGCCGACTGACGCTTATTGCGAGAACCAATGCGAGAAAACTGGTACTATACAAATTAGTACAAATAAGCGCGAACAGGTCATAGTGGGCGCTGAGCTGGTCAGAGCGGAAAGATGATTGAATGCGAGAAAACAGTTTCAAAGCGTACTTCAGCGCTGAAAACATTGTTTATGCATTGTTATTACCAGAGAAGATAAATTTGCTTTTTTTGCATTTTTAGCTTTTTTCGCTATTTTACCCGATTTTTGCTTTTTTCTGCTACTTTTGCGATTGTGATGCCATTTTGCTTATTCTTCCATGTTTTCTTCATATTACTAACATTGCTACCATTTTTACATTTATTTAGTAGTATTGTACCATTTTATTACAACTCTGTAGTATAATAAATAAATTCAAGGTTAATTCATACCAGGTGGTCGCAAGACAATTCACCTTATAAAAGTCGTCTTGGGATGTCAAAAAACGTACTCAAAAATGTGTGTTAACATCTGAGGGAGTACAAATTACAAGGGTCAAAAATACACATGGGCTGTGAAGGCCACCTGTTAAGAATTCGCCTTGAAATAATTTCCTCGTTTGATTGCGAAGTATACTAATTCAAGTGCATGAATTAGAACAGCTAGAACTTTCAATTTCATATAAAAAGAACATAAACAAAATATTTTATATACATATGAAGTTTGTTTTACAGTTAAACAAGGCAATTGTATTAATAGATCTTGGTTGATTGTACGTTTTAATTCGCCGTACTACTAGATTGAAAATTGTTTATACTTGAGTTTAAAAAAACCGTTCTAATTCGTTTAGAATGCCAAAAGAGAGTGAAAAAAATTTTTATTGCTAAAGCATATTAATTCCTATTCTAGAGTTTTTAAAATTGAAAAGGATTAGCTTTTTTGTAATGTTTGTGTTTGTAAAATAGACAGTCAAAAAAAAATTTAACATAGAACAGCACATTATTACAAAAAAAAACACAAACAAGCTGCATCCCGGCAAGAACATGGTCAACAAAAACTAATCACTGAGTTTCCTGTAACAAACAGTGCAAGCATCTTTAACGAAGATCTTTGCAAATTTTTTTTAGAGACTAATATACCAATAAAAAAGTAAGCCATCCTAGTTTTAAAAACATCTTCTGTAAATATGCCAACCTATCAGTCCCAAGTGAAAGCTTACTTCGAAATAAATATGTTTCTCAAATGTATAAAGAGTCGTTGGATAAAATGCTAAAAATATCAGAAGGTAAACATATATGGATTTCTGTTGATGAAACGACACATAGCGAACAAAGATATGTAGCCAACTTTATTTTTGGTATCTTGGATGAATCTGTTGAGAAGAAATCTTATTTGCTAAACGTGGGTATTCTTGAAAATATAAATGGCGCATCAATAGCTGCCTTTTGCAACGATTCATTACAAATCTTGTGGCCAGATGGTAAGAAAATATCTACGCTTCATTTTAATATTACTTTTAAATTTATTTTACTTTTTAAAGGCATACATATTAAAAAGTACTACTTATTGTAACAGACGCAGCTGCTAACATGTTAAGTGGAATTTCTTCACTCAATATAATGTATCCTAAAATGTTACATTTGACATGTTTTGCCCATGGACTACTTCGTGTTGCAGAATTCATACGATTAGAATTTGTGTATGTAAATAATTTGATATAGTGTACCAAAGCCGTATTTTTAAAAGTTATAAGAAATCCATAAATTTAGAGATACATATGTACTAATTTTTGATTTTTTACGCACCCCGTCGAAAGCAATTGTTTATAAACATGAATCCAAATTTGGCTCTGCAACCTTTTCCATGCCCTACTCGTTAGGGAACTTGGCTGCAGGCAGCAATATATTACGCAGACCATTTTGATGAAGTTAAAGCAGTAGTTTTAAAATTAAACAGTGAAGACTCTGAAGATCTACGATATTCAGGCATTGAGTCCACAACTAGCATTTATAAAAACGAATTTTTCAATAATTTAATCACAGAAATTTTAATTTTTCAGGCTTAAGTTAGTTTTCTCTAAATTTAATTTTGTTATAAATTAAATTATTATTTAAATTAGAAAAAAAATCTAGTGGCTTTTAATACTTGAACAGACAAAGAAAAATTAGACTGCGCGGAGGGTTGAACTGACATCGATGTTTCGAGACTAACCACAGTCTCATCATCAGAGTTGTCTACCGCTTAGACCTCTGTATAATAGTATATTCATTGAAAAAACTACAAACGTTTGGGTTCAACATACAGGACAGCAGAAATATTGTGGCTAACGTAAAAGAAAGTCTTGATAAGATTAAAGATAAAAAATTTCTTCGCAAATTTGATGCAGTATTCAAAAGAAATCCTGGATATCAAACATTTCTAGAAATAAACTCTGTTTTGGAAACGGGACTGGAATCTGACGATGAATATGTTAGTAGCTTATCTTCAAGTGAACTGTTAAAATTTAAATTTGCCCCATCAACATCCGTTTATATTGAAAGGAGTTTTTCTATGTATAACTCACTTTTAACAGAAAGACGAAGAAAACAAACATTTCAAAACATAAAAGCTCAAATGACTTTTTTGTTATTTTTACTGCCTTTTTTCTTATGTTTTTCTGCTATAAGAAGTAGTTTTTTCTGTTATTTTTGTCTTCTCTGGTTATTAGATTACAACATTGTTATGTTGTTATGATTTCAACTTAGTAAATAAAACATGCAAGCAAAAAATTAAAAAGAAAATAAAAATTAAATAAAAATTAAACAAAAAAATAAAAATTCAAATAAATAATAAAAATTAAATAAAATTATAACAATAATAAAAAAAACTTATAAACAAATTTAAAAAAAAAAATTTATAAAAATTTCAAGAATACTTGAACAAATTCGTTAATAAGTAAAATTTTAAAACTCAATGTCAGTTTTTTTTTCTCAACAAAATAAAACTCAAATCATAATTACAGTAGACGCTTGTAAATTAGAACCACTTTGTTCCTGGGGTAGTTCTAATTTCCAAAGGTTTTTTTTTTAATAAAAAGTATCATAAAAGTGCATCTTCGTTTAGAAAATAAACATAAAAACACTCATATAAGCGACTTTCCATTTTTTGTTATAATTTCCGAAGGATTCGAATTAGTAAGAGTTCTAATTTTCGAGCGTCTTCAATACTCATTCGAGTATATTCTTTAAACTTGGCAGGATATTTTCTTAAATCACTATATAAGTTTGCCATTTATTGGATGTTTTCCAAATGATTTTTTATTGATAAAATACTTTAAAACAGTAACCGAAGCTAAATACTCATCATCTGACGAATTCATATCTTTTCACTTCAATATCACAAGCACGAATGAACAACAAACCCAAATGCATAGAAACATACATAAAACACAAATAATAGATAAAATATCAGCTCAGATTCTCGCATCCACTATGCACACTCAAACTTGTTTCTCGCATGAAAAAGTTCTCGCAATAAGCGTCAGTCGGCTTGGCTCGGCAACAAGCGGCCTAGAGTTGGTCAAAATCGTTCCTTTTGCGGAATCGTTCTGAGCGGACCGAAAGATTAAAGGAACTAGGTCCTTCATCGTTCCTGTTGCTTACTTTGGACATAGATATAATAAAAAATGTATATGCAGCAATACAACACTAAAAAACCACCAAGCATGCTGTCAAAAATAAAAAGCTACAGAATATGATATAATATAGAGATAAATAGATTTTAATTAATAAAATAAATTAATTAATTATGATTAATTAATAAATGATAAAATAGGTAAATTAAAGAAAAAATATATATTAAATTGAATGTGCTATTAATAGGTCCGTTTGTTTACTTTCACAGTAAAATGCAGTAAATGAGTAATAAATGAGTAAACAGCAGAATTTACTCTCCAAAAAAGTGTTTGCCCAAAAAAGTACGCGAACGGAAAAATTGTAAAAAATTCGTAAGATTTAGGCAACAGCTGATGTAAATTAAATGTAGTGTTTAAAAATTTTTACATTTTTGGATATTTGAACAATTTAATCATCGGTACTCGATCAAATACTTTTTATAACACAAATATTTTAATAAAATATAAACAAATTGATTTATGTAATCTTTCCCATTTCTTCTTTTTTTTATTTTATTTGATTTTGAATATTTGTATGTTGCTACTGACTATCGTAAGAAGAAGAACTGTCACTTTACGCTCTCAATTTGTGTTCTCATTTACTATATTATGGGTAAACGAACGCAATTTAGTAAATTCGCAGTAAAGTTCAGTAAAAAATAGTTAAAGCTTTTGCGTACTCGAACACACTTAATTAAGGTGCGATGTACTATAAGAAATATTTATAATAGTGTTGTGGACTATTTTATATGTAGATTTTGACGTTTATGAAAAATAAATAATGGCTGCGCAAGACGGTTTGCAATTACGGAACGAAGAACGATAAAATAGGAATGGCTGGATAAGTCCGAATCGTTCCAATAAGGGAATCGTTCCAAAGAACTGGGTCGTTCCCGAACGACACAACTCTAAAGCGAATACTCTGTTCGCACCTATAGACGGTGAAAATGTAGAAGGCTCAATTAACTCTGCTATCGCGTGTCTTGTGAACATGTGAACATTCATTTCGTTGATTGTTTACTTTGCCGACGATTCTGCACCCCGATTAAAGAGAGCGCTGTGATGTACATAAGCTCGGAACTATATCAATCAGGGACCGTAATAATTATTCTTTTTTTCATAAAAGTCAGATGATAACAGTTATTTTTTGTTTTTTATATTTTCGAGCAAGAATAACAGTAATATTTTCCTTTTTATTTTTTCGAGCAAAAATAACAGTTATTTTTTGCTTTTTATTTTTTCGAGCAACAATGAAAGGTCGCTATTGGTATATAAAAAATACTTTTGTATTTGTTGTTGATTATTGATATTTAGCTATTAAGGCCTAACAGATGGTGAAGATGACCTATTTTTAGTTGACGAAAATAGCGTTCAAAGCTCATGTTCTTTACTAAAAAGTGGTTTGCGAGAAATGGAAATTTTAAACTGATGATGATGATGATGAGTGGCATAACAATTAATGAAAATGTTCGCAAAGCTTTTTATGAAATTGATAACTATACAGAAAAACGAATATATATCGGTGAGCATTTGATGGAATACTGGAACAGTAAGAAATATGTATTTCCCTGGCTACGTATACTGGCTTTTGTTGTGCATTCTGTACCTGCGACACAAGTTAGTGTAGAGAGATCGTTTTCAGCCCTCAAACTGATTCTAGGAGAGTTGCGGTACAATTTGTCAGTGGACATTTTGGAAGCTCTAATGATAGTAAAACTAAATTCTGATGTTTAAAATATACTTGATATTGGCTCGGAAAAATAAAAATTAAAAAATAACTTATTTTTGCTCGAAAAATAAAAATCAAAAATAACTTTTATTTTTGCTCGAAAAATTAAATTCAAAAAATTTCTTTTATTTTTGCTAAAAAAAAATAAAAATCAAAAAATTACTTTTATTTTTGTTCAATAAAAATCAAAAAATAACTTTTATTCTTGCTCGAAAAAATAAAAATATACAAATTTTAAAAAGCAACATATTTTATCATAGACTAATTAATGCATTAGTATCAATATGGTATACTTGAATACGTGTTCCGGCATTTACTTCTATATGATTTTTTTGTTTTAAAATTTCAAAATAACTGTTATTTTCGGTCCCTGATATCAATTGCTGCCGGTATAGTTGTTAGTGACAAGTGCTATGCCTTCAATAATTAAACAGTGTAACAACACTTAATATACAACACTAATGCACATTTAAGAAATGTTTGATGTTGATTGTCTTGCCCTTACCAGGGATCGAACGGTCCTAAGTCATAGTTTGCTTTAAAGTCAACGCACCAACCACTTCAGCCAATACCACTCGATTTGATATTATTCTTATTTGCTTGCTGGGTGGATAAAAGTTTTTATTTATAAGAATGTCCATTGTAAGTATGTATAGATGTATAAGTGGTATATATTATGGTTTGCAGTGGATATAAAATAAACCGTGTAAATTAGATGTTATGTTAACAAAATACGTGACACTAAATTATGATTATGTTTTGAATTTAGTCAGTTGTACTGTAGCGGCAATTTCTTCATATAAATAAATGTATGATAGTATGTATGTATATATGAATACATCACTTGTATAGTCATCCAGAGACTGGTCAACGACATATGTATGTATATTTTTATGTAAGTAGTAAACAACCACATTCCAATTACCCATATGGGTTCACTTTTGTGGCTTTTCTTTTCAATTCAACTTTTATTTTGTTTGCAAGTTGTAGCCAAACTTTTTAATTCAGTGTTTCAAATAGCAAAACAAGCAAGACATGAAACAAAATGATACTAATCATAAAGAATTTCTGTTCTGTTTTTTTCTGACAGAAAAATACGCCATAATGAAGACATACAATCCAACAACTTCCATTTCTTCATTTTACTTAAATCTGTACGACAAACTAACTCATATAATTTTATTTCCTTAATGTGAAGAAAGTTCAGCTGGATGTTCAAAAGATTCAATTAAACTAAAAAGAAAGAAATGCTCATATACAAATAAAAACATAATTTAATTTCATGAGGAATAAAAGTTTCAGTTCTGAATATAAATATTTATAAAAGTATAAAAAAGGGAAATATTTAAACGAATTTCATAAATCTGCTGCTCTAGTTTATTAAATGAAGTTTTTAATAAAATAAATAAATACATATCGGACCTGTGCTCGATCGATATATTGCAACAAGTACATATACATATGAAATGGCTTTTCTCACAAAAATCAAACTTCCACAATTCCCATGCAAGTTCTTACAATATTTGGGTAAAATAACTTATTTTATATTTCGATAATGAAAAAACAGTATACAATTTTATATGAAAAAATTCTTGTTTTTGAGGACGCACTTAGCTTTTGCATATTCTTTTTCGAAAACTTTTCTAACACGAAAAAATATACACATTTAAAATTGTACTGATATTAATTTTGAATGGAACACATTAATGTCCTAAAAACTATTATCCGTGCAATACTATTATACCATAATCTGCAGAATGGCAGTAAGCTTAACCGTATTTATTACCATAGATAAGAAATAATATAACCATAAACAAACGAAGTGAACGTTTAGGTAAATGATCGTACATAAAGGCAAAATAAACGAAAGCTACAGCTCCTACAAACCCCGCTAGAGATCTCTATCCCGTAACGAAAATAATTAACAAGAAAATCTATTGTTCCCAAAAGTCCAGTAAAGAATAGTTCGAAAACTCAACAACTGGAGATATGGACAAGCCACTACACGGAACTTCTTAAAGCCCAATACGTGCAAATGTAGTGGGCTTACTTTAAAACTAATACATATATATTATATACTACCCCTAAACTGAAGAAAGTTGTCAATGCTATCATGGCTTTTAATTCTAACATTTACGATAAGTTAAAGAAAGGAAATTTGTTGTAGGAAAGGGTAACTAATACTGTGAGATAAAAAACCTGCGAAGTGGTATTATTTTTCTTTTAGGTTTTATCAAGTACAACAAGACTGCAGTAGAATACAAGGTAAGGTAAAATTTATTGAGCCTTTTCCAAAAAACATTACAAGACCATATAAACAGTAACACAAGAAAAACTTAGAGCTAGAAAGTATTACTCTAATTGAAAGTGTAAAGCATATAAACAGTAACGAACTTATAAGTAATTGTTTCGAATTATTATAAAAAAAATTTACATAAGTTTCACCCTTGCACCCGGGATTTACATGATTTGAGAGTAAATCTCAATTTAAAAAGTGTGCTTAAAACTAAACCTAAAACTAGACTAAAAAATAAGCTTAAAAATAGTAGAAAAAAAAGGAAAACAAAAAACACAAAAAAAAGGACTCATCTCCTGTGGGTACAAGTCGACAGATGGTGCAGCTTCATTCATGTAACCAATAGGTGAGAGATAATTAATATTAGACCTGCTGAAATGCTTTTGACGTTCAAATATATTAGTTACGAAATTATTTTCGTGGGAACTAGCTCGATCTATAAATCTTTTAAGAAAATCACAAACATAGAGTCCTACAGGTATGAATGACTCTGGACACTTTATAAATAAAAGCATTGGAATATCTTTTACGAACTGATTTGAAGTTTTTCCCAATACAATAACGGATTATTTTTCTCTCAAAAGCTTAAATTTCTTTAAACGATGTTGGAGAGACGGTAAACCAAACTGGAAATCCATATAGAATAACAGGTCTTAAACAAGTTTTGTACAGTAAAAGTTTAGTTTTAACTGGTAAATTTTTATTGCAAAATAATTTCGAAAAAGAACCCAAAATTCTATTTGATTTTTCCAAAACTAATCGAGCATGTTGGTTAAATTTAAAGAGTTTATTGAAAGTTATACCTAAAAATTTAATTTCATTTTTAAAAGGAATTTCAATGTTGTTGATGCAAAGTTTTAATTGTTTACTTTCTGGTACAACAAATCTCTTACATTTACCGGAGGCATTCCTAATACAAATTACCTTACACTTAGAAAAATTGATACTTACGCCCCAATCAATATAAAATTTTTTAACAATTTCCAAATGCTGAGACACCAAATGTAATGCCTGTAAAGGAGATTCATTGTGAGAGTAAACTAGAGAGTCATCAGCATACAACAAACCGATTGAATCCGAAACTAAATTAGGAAAGTCATACATAAAAATGTTGTAAAGATGGGGAACCAAAATTGAACCTTGTTGAACTCCAGAATATATATTTGCATAATCAGAAAATGAATTCTTATATTGTATCGAGAACGTCCCATCTGAGAAAAAAACTTTTAAGAAGTTTGATGAATGGAGAGTCAAAGCCGATTTGAATCATTTTAAACAATATTCCATTGTGATAATAATGATCAAAAGACTTCTCGACATGCAAAGACACTGCAACAGTACAGTTTTTATTGCGAAGGTGGCTAATTACAACGTCTTGAAATTTAAAGAGAGCATCAGAAGTCGAATGACTTTTTTTAAAACCAAACTTTATATCAGGAATGTAAGGATCAATTACTTTCTAACACTTTCGAAACGCTTTCATAAATTGGAAAGTAACGAAATTGGCCTTAGATTATTAATATCTGCAATATTAGGTTGTTTTTTAATCGAAATTATTTTAGAAATTTTCCAAACATTTGGATAATAACTGTTAAGGCACTGATTAAAAATAATAGATATTCGATCGCTTTAACAGGTAATCTTGTAATAATAAAATTAGAAATATTATCAAATCCACACGATTTCTTGTTATTAATAATATTTGAAAGATCAAAAGATAATCCAAGTTCACTAAACTATTACAATTTTGCGTATTAAGAGCCGAAAAATTGTTATCAAAAACGAATAAATTGCAGGGAATGGTAGTAGAATACAAACTAAATTTTAATATCACAACTCTATTAGATGGGATAAATTCAGGCCGTTTAAGTTGTCTTAAGATATGCATAAATGTTCAATAAAAAAAATTTCCAATTATGTATATGCAAAATATCATTGAAAATGCCATTGATGTAAACTAGGGATGTCAATTTCGGGATTTTTCGCATTTTTTACATTGTAAACGAAGTAAAAATTACCTATTTATGCAACAACGCAAAAAAAAAACATTTTTGCTTATTTTGTAAAACTCTGCAAAGCAAAATAAGCAGTCACTTTTTTTAAAACACAAAAATCAAATGTAAAGAACGTTTGGAAATAATTAAGTCTTTAAAAAAAAGGGAGATTTTCTTCATAACACTTCAGCTGAACACAACAGTGGAATTTTAATTGTATCTCGGCAACAACAAAGCAAATTTCGAAATGACGCAGACGATTACGTGTGCTGTACAATCTGGAAGGGGTACTTTTCAGAAAGAACTCTACGGATTCATATTCCAAAATGTGTTCGGAACAGAAAAAAAAACATTCCAATCGATAGTCGAAAAATTACTCAATACATGCATCCCCGAATATGGTTTTAAAAACACAAATCTTTATAATTCACCGAGATCTTGATATCTCAAAGTGTGTGAGGTACGATGAACTAGTTATAAAATTTGGAAACAAACTTAGTGAGAAATACTCGTCAGATCACCAACATGACATGATACGCGCACATATAAGATTGCTTGGACGTTTTAAGCTTGAAATGAAAAAACTTGACTCTGAAATAACAGAACTTAGAGATATATTTAAACCACATCTTTTCGACAAATGCTACGTTCAGTTGCACATTGGGACGATGATTTAATGTGCTTTAAGAAACCAGGCACAAAGCCCAACATCGTTGATAAAAAAAATGCGGAAAAAAACAAAGAGCTGAGTTTATCAAAGATGGCTCTTTGGAGAAGAAGTCGGAGCTAGAAAGCCTTTTTCAGATGTGGGATGTAAAGCATTGGAAGTATAAGAAAAATAATAAGATGTCAGCTTGGACTGTGCTTGTACAGTTCACATTAATTATCATACAAGTACTTAATCGAAAAAGAGCAGGGGAGATCGAGAGACTTACGCTAGAAAATTTTTCTAACAGAGAAGTAATCACAAATAATATCGATTGAAACATACTTAAAAACAATTCGTAAGGCTAACCTTGCGTGCCAAGCTCGGAAGAACGGTGAGCGTGCTGTTATGCTTGTCCACTGCTTAAAAAATTTTCGGAAGAATGTGGTGCTGAAATGCCAGAAAGCCTTCCAGGTACGACCCTTCGAAATCACATAGCAACATTTATTTCTTTTCTAAATGTCGAGGAGTTTTTTGTCAACAAGTTAGCCAATTTTAAGGGACACCATGAAATTATTCATAAAAACTTATGTATATAGAATGCCCATTGCAGAAGTAACATGCGTATCCAAACTTTTATTGGCAGCTTTAGGCGATACCGAGGAAGATGATCTTGAAGGTGACGGATTTGCGAAGTATATTTAGAAGAAAGTTACAACTTTAATGCAGTTTCATTACACGATAGCATTGAGTCTAGTTCATCCGGCAGGAAACGTAGAAGCAGTAAGTAAAGAATAATTCTTAACGTAATGGTATTTGAATTTTTAATTTGACATGACGTTCAATTTTAATTTTTTTAACTAATTATTTTCATTGAAATTAATTCATAGTAACCTTAAATTCCCTGCTTTCATATATCGTCACCGTGGAAAAACAAAACGTTTGCGGTGAAGCGAGAGCCAAAAAGGTGCAATATACATATATAATTTTTGGTGATCTAAAAGTAATGGAAAAACTCCTTTCTCTCAACCAATGCCTTGAATCTATAAAAAATTCACACGTCCTCCAAAATAGAACTCCACAAGAAATCAAGTCGTGGATTGATAATCAGAAAATGTACAATTAAGTAAGTGTTTATCTTCATCTATTAAAGACTCAATAAATAATTAAAAATTCAATAAATAATAAAATTATCAAAAAAAAAAATAAATCTTTATCTATAAAAATTCACAACATTTGTCCAAACAAATACCTTTAAATCGGCAACAAAACTTTTTTCAATTATCTAAGCTTAATATGCTTATATATACATATACCTATTTTTCTCATACAGATGTGCAAATTTAAAAAAACTGTCCGGTCGGACTATTTTATAAGCCTAAATATACTTTACTCAACAATCAAGTCAAATTTGACGTCACAAGGGACTAGGAAAGACCAGTAATTTTTCCACATGATGTGACGTGTAATAATCATAGAACTCGAAACTTTGTAAATATGTAAAATAAAATTATCTAATGATGTGGATGTATAATAACTTGAGAACTCGAAACTTTTTTAACTTATTTTTCTTATTTGTAAATATGTATAAAATATTCATCGTACCAGTAAATTGTTAATGTTATACATATGTATATAATTATCCTTATAATTGAATTGTATTTGAATTAAATTTGTACCATTGAATGTTAATGTATATAATATACATGTATGTATGTATATAATAAAATGATCCTTTAATAAAAGATAAATTGAAATTTTTAAGAAAACTAAACTTGTTCTATTCATTTTAAGGGAAAGTAGTAGTAGTAAGAAAAAACGGAATGATAAATATGCAATACATCTAAATATTAGGCATGTTCTGAAAATCAAAAGATTCAAATCACATGCGGTTTTATAATCA
Organism: Lypha dubia; assembly: GCA_947311025.1. Taxonomy (NCBI): domain Eukaryota; kingdom Metazoa; phylum Arthropoda; class Insecta; order Diptera; family Tachinidae; genus Lypha; species Lypha dubia. The sequence goes on from OX371261.1 coordinate 86,284,749, forward strand.
CATCTGTTATTCTTGTCTGATCTGCAAATCAAACAAATTTTACACATATAAATCATACGGCAAAATATCAAAGATGTTGTAATGATTTAGAACTACATTGTATATAAATGTATTATAATATACTGTCTTTAAAGTTACTTTACTCTATCCTGAAGTTATCAAGAAGGCTTTGGCCTTAAAAACTATTTTTGATTTTGATTTTCAATTGATGTAAAAAAATGAGTTCGAGAGAAAACTTTGTAACGAAAACATTTAAAAATAAATAAAGATATTTGAACATTAAAATTCAGGTGTGGGGTTCACTCACATTTGCCAATATATAAATAAATCAAGCTGTAAATTTCGTTTAAATTCTAAAAATATGGATAAGCGGTTAACCAGACAGGAGATTGTGGACAGCCTTTTGGAAGGAGGTATTGATTTTCCTCCATCGGCTTCAATTGCTCAATTACGAACGCTTTATGAGGAATTGGAGGCAAATCGTTCTTATGTAAGTACGTCGATGAATATAGCTGAAGAAAATTTGCAGGCAAGCAAAGTTAACGGTACGCTGTTGGCTTTCGGTGGAGAAAATTCTGTTGAATTAGGTGATTTGATACCATTTACTGCTGCTCTGATGCCAGTTGTGACGACTGAACCTGTGCTGATGCCTGTTTTTCAGACGCCTGCTGCCTTTAGATTACAGGAAAAAAATTTTTCCGCCGATTCGTTACCAAGTCAAAAAATTACTAGTCGAAAAATTACTCAATACATGCATCCCCGAATATGGTTTTAAAAACACAAATCTTTATAATTCACCGAGATCTTGATATCTCAAAGTGTGTGAGGTACGATGAACTAGTTATAAAATTTGGAAACAAACTTAGTGAGAAATACTCGTCAGATCACCAACATGACATGATACGCGCACATATAAGATTGCTTGGACGTTTTAAGCTTGAAATGAAAAAACTTGACTCTGAAATAACAGAACTTAGAGATATATTTAAACCACATCTTTTCGACAAATGTGTTAATGTGCTACGTTCAGTTGCACATTGGGACGATGATTTAATGTGCTTTAAGAAACCAGGCACAAAGCCTAACATCGTTGATAAAAAAAAATGCGGAAAAAAACAAAGAGCTGAGTTTATCAAAGACGGCTCTTTGGAGAAGAAGTCGGAGCTAGAAAGCATTTTTCAGATGTGGGATGTAAAGCATTGGAAGTAGTAGAAAAATAATAAGATGTCAGCTTGGACTGTGCTTGTACAGTTCACATTAATTATCATACAAGTACTTAATCGAAAAAGAGCAGGGGAGATCGAGAGACTTACGCTAGAAAATTTTTCTAACAGAGAAGTAATCACAAATAATATCGATTGAATCATACTTAAAAACAATTCGTAAGGCTAACCTTGCGTGCCAAGCTCGGAAGAACGGTGAGCGTGCTGTTATGCTTGTCCACTGCTTAAAAAATTTCCGGAAGAATGTGGTGCTGAAATGCCAGAAAGCCTTCCAGGTACGACCCTTCGAAATCACATAGCAACATTTATTTCTTTTCTAAATGTCGAGGAGTTTTTTGTCAAGAAGTTAGCCAATTTTAAGGGACACCATGAAATTATTCATAAAAACTTATATAGAATGCCCATTGCAGAAGTAACATGCGTATCCAAACTTTTATTGGCAGCTTTAGGCGATACCGAGGAAGATGATCTTGAAGGTGACGGAATTGCGAAGTATATTTAGAAGAAAGTTACACCTTTAATGCAGTTTCATTACACGATAGCATTGAGTCTAGTTCATCCGGCAGGAAACGTAGAAGCAGTAAGTAAAGAATAATTCTTAAAGTAATGGTATTTGAATTTTTAATTTGACGTGACGTTCAATTTTAATTTTTTCAACTAATTATTTTCATTGAAATTAATACATAGTAACCTTTAATTCCCTGCTTTCATATATCGTCACCGTGGAAAAACAAAACGTTTGGAGATCTAAAAGTAATGGAAAAACTCCTTTCTCTCAACCAATGCCTTGAATCTATAAAAAATTCACACGTCCTCCAAAATAGAACTCCACAAGAAATCAAGTCGTGGATTGATAATCAGAAAAGGTACAATTAAGTAAGTGTTTATCTTCATCTATTAAAGATTCAATAAATAATTAAAAATTCAATAAATAATAATATTATCAAAAAAAAAAAAATCTTTATCTATAAAAATTCACAACATTTGTCCAAACAAATACCTTTAAATCGGCAACAAAACGTTTTTCAATTATCTAAGCTAAATATGCTTATATATACATATACCTATTTTTCTCATACAGATGTGCAAATTTAAAAAAACTGTCCGGTCGGACTATTTTATAAGCCTAAATATACTTTACTCAACAATCAAGTCAAATTTGACGTCACAAGGGACTAGAAAAGACCAGTAATTTCCTTCACTAAGTTTATTTCTATCTTTATTAATATTCAAATTTAAGAGAGTACTTCTATCATATCTTTTAAGTATTTGACAAAGACGTATCCCAAACTTATTTAATAATTTAATGGGAGAACAAGTAAATTATTCATAATTTCTCGACCAACGAATCTCACCATGCACTTAATGAAACCAAATGTATTTATATTATTCTTTACCATTCCATAATATGAAGAAACGGTTTTCTCATTGTTGATATAAAAGGCACCAAAGATTTCTGCACACAACTGATTTTAATTCTGTGCACTTATCCCCGTTAATGAAGGCAATACTTACGGTCTGATATGCCTCTAACGGCAATTTTTCCATGTCCGTTTTGTCATCAACAACAGTTGCAACAGTTCTGTTTTTCTTTGGACAATTTTGACGATAATACCTTTTTCGCCGCACAAAAAACAAGAATTCGGTGGACGAATAGGTTTTGGACACTTGCTCTGATAATGCCCAAATTGTGAACAGTTATAACACCGCACAGAATCCTCAACTACCTTCGTAGTATTCTGTTCTATTCCTCAAATTTATAGGATGTTTCAAACCAATACCATTGCTTTGCAATTTTGCTGAAAAGCGCTGACGCCGCTGCTCAAAACAGTCCAAGCAAATTTCCTGTTTCAGATATGCCATCAATAATCATATCTACCAGCTCTTGCTCTTCAATGGTAGACTTGTTTGCAATCGTCTGCATCGCTATTACATAACTCAGGCAGGACTCATTTGGTTGTAGCTTACGTGCTAGTAGTTGACAATAAACCTCCCGACGTGTGATGGTGCGTCTAAACAACTTCAGCAAACTTGACTTCATTACTTCGTATTCCATCGAGCCCAAATTGAAAATATGGTTCTTTGCTGTTCCTGTAATGCGCCGGCGTAACCCTAAGCATTTCTCTTTTTCGGTATAACCACACATATCCGCATAGTCCTCAAACTGCATAAACCACTTGACGATATCATAGTGGTCATCACCGCTAAATGGTGGAACCACCGAATCAATTTCACTTAAATCAATACAATGCCTTTGTGCCGCTGCATTATACTCATTACCAGAATTAACCTCCATATTCCGAATTTCTTTTTGAATCCGAAGTATTTGTAGGCGCAGCTGTAGAGCCCTCAATTCGGCCTCCCTCGGATCAACAACAACAGCAGCTGGCAAATCTTCAGAATTTCCAACATTGGTTGGAACATAAGCATGTACCACCGGAGCAGTATGAGTTGTCGTCATTATAGACGATTGATTGGAAAATATCGGGGCAGCAGTCATCATAGTATTAGCAGCACCCATCATATCTAATGACGTATTTGCCAAAACCTCATTCTCATTTTGACTTGGTAACGAATCGGCGGAAACATTTTTTTCCTGTAATCTAAAGGCAGCAGGCGTCTGAAAAACAGGCATCAGCACAGGTTCAGTCGTCACAACTGGCATCAGAGCAGCAGTAAATGGTATCAAATCACCTAATTCAACAGAATTTTCTCCACCGGCAGCCAACAGCGTACCGTTAACTTTGCTTGCCTGCAAATTTTCTTCAGCTATATTCATCGACGTACTTACATAAGAACGATTTGCCTCCAATTCCTCATAAAGCGTTCGTAATTGAGCAATTGAAGCCGATGGAGGAAAATCAATACCTCCTTCCAAAAGGCTGTCCACAATCTCCTGTCTGGTTAACCGCTTATCCATATTTTTAGAATTTAAACGAAATTTACAGCTTGATTTATTTATATATTGGCAAATGTGAGTGAACCCCACACCTGAATTTTAATGTTCAAATATCTTTATTTATTTTTAAATGTTTTCGTTACAAAGTTTTCTCTCGAACTCATTTTTTTACATCAATTGAAAATCAAAATCAAAAATAGTTTTTAAGGCCAAAGCCTTCTTGATAACTTCAGGATAGAGTAAAGTAACTTTAAAGACAGTATATTATAATACATTTATATACAATGTAGTTCTAAATCATTACAACATCTTTGATATTTTGCCGTATGATTTATATGTGTAAAATTTGTTTGATTTGCAGATCAGACAAGAATAACAGATGTGATTATAAAACCGCATGTGATTTGAATCTTTTGATTTTCAGAACATGCCTAATATTTAGATGTATTGCATATTTATCATTCCGTTTTTTCTTACTACTACTACTTTCCCTTAAAATGAATAGAACAAGTTTAGTTTTCTTAAAAATTTCAATTTATCTTTTATTAAAGGATCATTTTATTATATACATACATACATGTATATTATATACATTAACATTCAATGGTACAAATTTAATTCAAATACAATTCAATTATAAGGATAATTATATACATATGTATGTATAACATTAACAATTTACTGGTACGATGAATATTTTATACATATTTACAAATAAGAAAAATAAGTTAAAAAAGTTTCGAGTTCTCAAGTTATTATACATCCACATCATTAGATAATTTTATTTTACATATTTACAAAGTTTCGAGTTCTATGATTATTACACGTCACATCATGTTGAAAAATTACTGGTCTTTCCTAGTCCCTTGTGACGTCAAAGTTGACTTGATTGTTGAGTAAAGTATATTTAGGCTTATAAAATAGTCCGACCGGACAGTTTTTTTAAATTTGCACATCTGTATGAGAAAAATAGGTATATGTATATATAAGCATATTTAGCTTAGATAATTGAAAAAAGTTTTGTTGCCGATTTAAAGGTATTTGTTTGGACAAATGTTGTGAATTTTTATAGATAAAGATTTATTTTTTTTTTGATAATTTTATTATTTATTGAATTTTTAATTATTTATTGAATCTTTAATAGATGAAGATAAACACTTACTTAATTGTACATTTTCTGATTATCAATCCACGACTTGATTTCTTGTGGAGTTCTATTTTGGAGGACGTGTGAATTTTTTATAGATTCAAGGCATTGGTTGAGAGAAAGGAGTTTTTCCATTACTTTTAGATCACCAAAAATTATATATGTATATTGCACCTTTTTGGCTCTCGCTTCACCGCAAACGTTTTGTTTTTCCACGGTGACGATATATGAAAGCAGGGAATTTAAGGTTACTATGTATTAATTTCAATGAAAATAATTAGTTGAAAAAATTAAAATTGAACGTCATGTCAAATTAAAAATTCTAATACCATTACTTTAAGAATTATTCTTTACTTACTGCTTCTACGTTTCCTGCCGGATGAACTAGACTCAATGCTATCGTGTAATGAAACTGCCTTAAAGTTGTAACTTTCTTCTAAATATACTTCGCAATTCCGTCACCTTCAAGATCATCTTCCTCGGTATCGCCTAAAGCTGCCAATAAAAGTTTGGATACGCATGTTACTTCTGCAATGGGCATTCTATATACATAAGTTTTTATGAATAATTTCATGGTATCCCTTAAAATTGGCTAACTTGTTGACAAAAAACTCCTCGACATTTAGAAAAGAAATAAATGTTGCTATGTGATTTCGAAGGGTCGTACCTGGAAGGCTTTCTGGCATTTCAGCACCACATTCTTCCGAAAATTTTTTAAGCAGTGGACAAGCATAACAGCACGCTCACCGTTCTTCCGAGCTTGGCACGCAAGGTTAGCCTTACGAATTGTTTTTAAGTATGTTTCAATCGATATTATTTGTGATTACTTCTCTGTTAGAAAAATTTTCTAGCGTAAGTCTCTCGATCTCCCCTGCTCTTTTTCGATTAAGTACTTGTATGATAATTAATGTGAACTGTACAAGCACAGTCCAAGCTGACATCTTATTATTTTTCTAATACTTCCAATGCTTTACATCCCACATCTGAAAAAGGCTTTCTAGCTCCGACTTCTTCTCCAAAGAGCCATCTTTGATAAACTCAGCTCTTTGTTTTTTTCCGCATTTTTTTGATCAACGATGTTGGGCTTTGTGCCTGGTTTCTTAAAGCACATTAAATCACCGTCCCAATGTGCAACTGCACGTAGCGCATTAACACATTTGTCGAAAAGATGTGGTTTAAATATATCTCTAAGTTCTGTTATTTCAGAGTCAAGTTTTTTCATTTCAAGCTTAAAACGTCCAAGCAATCTTATATGTGCGCGTATCATGTCATGTTGGTGATCTGACGAGTATTTCTCACTAAGTTTGTTTCCAAATTTTATAACTAGTTAATCGTACCTCACACACTTTGAGATATCAAGATCTCGATGAATTATAAAGATTTGTGTTTTTAAAACCATATTCGGGGATGCATGTATTGAGTAACTTTTCGACTATCGATTGGAATGTTTTTTTTTTCTGTTCCGAACACATTTTGGAATATGAATCCGTAGAGTTCTTTCTGAAAAGTACCCCTTCCAGATTGTACAGCACACGTAATCGTCTGCGCCATTTCGAAATTTGCTTTGTTGTTGCCGAGATACAATTAAAAATCCACTGTTGTGTTAATTATTTCCAAACGTTCTTTACATTTGATTTTTGTGTTTTAAAAAAAGTGACTGCTTATTTTGCTTTGCAGAGTTTTACAAAATAAGCAAAAATGTTTTTTTTTTTGCATTGTTGCTTAAATAGGTAATTTTTACTTCGTTTACAATGTAAAAAATGCGAAAAATCCCGAAATTGACATCCCTAGTTTACATCAATGGCATTTTCAATGATATTTTGCATATACATAATTGGAAATTTTTTTATTGAACATTTATGCATATCTTAAGACAACTTAAACGGCCTGAATTTATCCCATCTAATAGAGTTGTGATATTAAAATTTAGTTTGTATTCTACTACCATTCCCTGCAATTTATTCGTTTTTGATAACAATTTTTCGGCTCTTAATACGCAAAATTGTAATAGTTTAGTGAACTTGGATTATCTTTTGATCTTTCAAATATTATTAATAACAAGAAATCGTGTGGATTTGATAATATTTCTAATTTTATTATTACAAGATTACCTGTTAAAGCGATCGAATATCTATTATTTTTAATCAGTGCCTTAATAACAGTTATTATCCAAAAGTTTGGAAAATTTCTAAAATAATTTCGATTAAAATTATTTATTGCGAATGTGGCAGGGGTAAAGTGACTGAATGTATATCGGGAAATGATTTTTGTAGTGCTTTATTTAATGAGAATAACTTTGAAGCCGGTGTCTCTGATGATATACGGTTTAGTTCGGATATTGTAACTTCAGGACTAGAAGAGATTTGTGTTGAGAATCATGAAATATTGAAACCTAAAGGTCCTTATGAAATTAATAATGGGGTTTGCATTGATACTGACTCTTGTTTAGGGACCTGTTACACTAATATTTTGCGAAGGGTTGTAGATGAATACTATTTAAAGAATGGTGATGTAGGTATGCAGGGTCAAATTGATTATTCTATGCAGATAAGGTTGTCAAACGACACCCCTGTGTTTAGTAGTCCACGAAGATTATCTTATCGAGAGCGCATAGAAGTTAGAACGACACTGGATAATTTATTAAGTCGGGGTATTATTAGGCTTAGTGAGTCTCCGTATGCTTCGCCTATTGTATTGGCTCGGAAGAGAAGTGGAGCGTTGCGAATGTGTATTGATTATCGTGCTTTGAATAAAATTACCTTAAGGGATAATTTTCCATTACCAGTAATCGAGGACTGTCTTGAGTACTTAGGCAACAAGAAGTATTTTAGTACGTTGGATTTAAAGGATAGTTTCCATCAAGTTCGGGTTCATAAGGATTCTATACAGTATACTGCTTTCATCACGCCTTTTGGACAATATGAGTATTGCTATATGCCTTTTGGTTTAAAGAACGCTCCAGCGGTCTTTCAACGCTTTACATGCATGGTATTGAGAAGTCTCATAGAAAAGGGAAAGATTGTAGTATACATAGACGATATTGTTATAGCTACGAAGACCTTTGAGGAACATTTGGAGGTTTTATGTGAGGTTTTAGTTTTGATGGGAAAATTCAGCATAAAATTAAATTTGAGGAAATTCAAGTTCGGATATCGCGAACTTGATTATTTCGGGTATCGCGTAAATGACATGGGTGTTAGGCCAAATGGTGACCATATTAGGACGATAAAAGAATACCCAATGCCTTCAAACGCGAAGGAAGTACAGCTATGTCTAGGGCTATTCTCATATTTTCGACGTTTCGTTCCAAATTTTTCAAGAATCGCCAGGCCTCTTACTGATCTTACTAAAAAGGAAAAGATTTTCGAATGGACAGATGCTTGTACTGATGCATTTATAAGTCTAAAAGATAAGTTAGTTAATGGCCCTGTCTTATCAGTTTATAGTTCTTTCCGGCAAACTGAATTGCATACTGATGCCAGCTCTCGGGGGTTTGGATCTATACTTTTACAAAAGCAGGATGATGGAAAATTTCATCCGGTTGCCTATTATTCGAAATCTGCTTCTATATCTGAATCAAAATACCATAGTTTCGAACTAGAGACTTTGGCAATTGTATACGCGTTGAACCGGTTTAGAATGTTTCTGGAAGGTATTAAATTTACGATAGTTACTGATTGTAATTCGTTGGCACTCACATTGGATAGAAAAGTCATTAATCATCGTATTGCGCGCTGGGCATTAGAGCTTGAGAATTATGATTACGAGATACGACATAGGAAAGGAGAGATGATAGCGCATGTGGATGCGTTGAGTGGTGCACCTATTGCCATAGTTATACACGATGATAATGTTGACTTAAATGTTCAGATTGTTCAGAACAGGGATGATAAAATAAAAGAGGTGCGTAGCAAACTGGAGCAAGGGGAGGTAGAAGGATATATTCTGGAAATTGGTTTGGTGTTTCGTAAAGGTTTACAGGGACAGAGCCAGGTGTATGTACCTGATGAAATGGAAGCGAATATAATCAGGTTGGTAAATGAGAAATATGGCCACATAGGAGTAGAGAAATGTTTGAACCAAATTCAGAAGCACTATTGGTTTCCCAATATGAGAGATAAAACTAGTCGTTTTACTCAAAATTGTTTGAAGTGCATTTTTTATTCTGGATCGGATAGCAATAATAGGAGGAACCTTTATAATATTGAGAAGAGACCATTTCCGTTTGATAATTTACACATTGATCATTTTGGTCCTCTACCTGCTATTAATTCAAAGCGTAAATACGTGTTGGTTGTAGTAGACTCATTCTTAAAATTTGTAAAGCTATATGCGGTCAACTCTCCTGGGACCAAAGAAATGTGTTGTGTTTTAGAAAAGTATTTTGGGAATTATAGCAGACCTAGGCGTATCATTAGTGATAGGGGCTCTTGTTTTACTTCAATTGACTTTGCAAATTTTGTGGCAAACCTCAACATTGCTCATGTAAAAGTATCTGTTGCTTCTCCACAGTCAAATGGTCAGGTGGAACGGGTTAACCGAGACTTGAGAGCAATGTTAGCAAAGTTAACTGAGTCCATTAACCATGCGGATTGGGTTTCAAAGCTAACACAGGTAGAGTTTGCCATTAATAATACTACACACAGCACAACTAAACGAGCGCCAAGTATCATGTTGTTCGGTGTCGAACAGCGCGGAGAGATTTTAGATGAGTTAACTGAGTATTTACAGGGGAAAGTTTATCAGAATAGGCTGGATTTAGATGAGGTGAGGGCAACTGCGTCAGGGGCTATCAAGAAGTCACAAGAGTATAATGCAAAATATTTCGGAAAAAATCATCGTACTCCAAAGGTATTTGAGTTGGGTGACCTGGTAGTAGTTAGAAATGTTGATACTACGGTCGGTGCGAATAAGAAACTTATTCCCAAATACCGAGGGCCATATATTGTTCAGAGGTGTATGGGAAATGACCGTTATGAAATTTCTGACGTCGAGAATTATCAAGTAACCCAAATGCCTTACCGAGGTATAATTGATTCGACCAGACTAAAGAAATGGCTGGAACCAACTGCAAATTTTGGGCAAAATGCGTGCTCTCAAGGCAATACTGACGAGTCTGTCGACTATGAATATTTAGAAGATAGTGTTGATGATGAAGGGATAGATTGAGGTGGCACATAATATTCTACAATCGAGGTCGATTGGGTGGTCAAGTTGGCCGAATTTTAATGATTTAGACCTACATTGTATATAAATGTATTATAATATACTGTCTTTAAAGTTACTTTACTCTATCCTGAAGTTATCAAGAAGGCTTTGGCCTTAAAAACTATTTTTGATTTCTATTTTCAATTGATGTAAAAAAAATGAGTTCGAGAGAAAACTTTGTAACGAAAACATTTAAAAATAAATAAAGATATTTGAACATTAAAATGTTATTCTTGTCTGATCTGCAAAAGATTTTTACATATATAAATCATGCAGTAAAAAATATCACAGATGTGATTTAAAATTCACGTTATTTGAATCTTGTGATTTTCAGAAAATGCCTGTATGTATTATATTTATCATTATATGTAAATTTCTATTTGTCTATCGAAATCAGAAAAGTTGAGTTAGTGTGACTTTTTAATAAAACCAAAACCGCATCATTAGTGCCACTGAATCTTTCTGTGGGAAAACTGTAGGTATAAATTTAACGCCATTCTTATTGCTAATTATTTCAGGCGGCTTGAAAGATTCAGTGAAATGTTTGTTGTTTATTGAACGGCGTAAAAAAGTGGTTTTCAGTAAAAGTGTGGCAATATCAATCAGACTTAATTTACTGAATTTACCAATCAAAGGGCTAAATTTTCAAAGTTTAAAAAAATTGTCCCCAAACTATAAGAACCCAAGAGTATGCAATATAATACAATAACTCTCGGACGGTCCTCAAACAATGCCATTATCCTTGAAACAATCAATGTTTAAATAGCGAAAACAGCGAGATAGCGAAATCAAATTTAAATAAAAAAAAATATACATATATGAAAAGATTTCATGTGGAAAATTATTATATATATATATATATATATAAATATTTATATTAAAACAAAAGACCTATTCACCCCTATGGTGAATAATTTTCCACATGAAATCTTTTCACTTTTCACGTATTTGCAATCATGAACAACTCGCATGAACAAATTTTATTCAGTCAAGAATAATAACGTGAAAAAATGTTCACTTCAAAAAATTCCCCTTATCGTGAACAATTTTTTTCCTAAAGCTCCATCACTGAATATTTAGTTTCACTCAACCAAAAAATCAATTAAATTCAAGAAAAAATTCGTTGATTCAACGAAACAGGTTCTTTGAATTCAACGTATATCAATCATTGGCTTGTTGAATTCAACGTACCAGTTTGCTGAAGTGAAGAAACCATACGTTGAAACCGTACATAAATTCATTGAAACTATATGTTTAATGCAACGAACTTATTCCTTGACCCAACGTATCTATACTTTGAATTCAAGGAATAAGTTCTTTGAATTTAAGAATCCTATTTCTTGATCCAATGAACCCATTCATTGATTTAAAAGAATTTTTTGCTTGATGCAACGTATTCCTACTTTGAATTCAAGGAAATAGTTCTTTAAATTTAAGAAATCTATTCCTTGATCCAATGAACCCATTCATTGATTTTAAAGAATTTTTTCCTTGATCCAACGTATTCTTACTTTGAATTCAGGGAAATAGTTCTTTGAATTTAAGAAACCTATTCCTTGATCTAATGAACACATTCGTTGATTTTTAAGAATTTATTCTTTGATATATTCTATTTAATTAAAAAAAAATATACATAAATATACATACATACATACATACATTAATTAACAATAACAAATGTTAAAATTAAAAAAAAAAAACATAGAGAAATTGCGTAAGTCCCACTCAATAAGTTTGCAAGATCTTTGTGCTGAACCACCGAAAACTTTGTCGCAATGTTCATCGCAGTCTACGTCTGCAGGAAGTCGAATGGAAACCAACCACCAAGAAGTAACATTGTCTGAAATTTTTAAAGAAACGGTAAAATCTAATAAACAATTATTTTCATAGCATCGATATATACCAAACTCGTGCGTTTTTCTTATATATCGAATTAATATATTTACGCATGTAAATTTTCTTTTTGCAATTAAAACAATGCATTTTACTTAATTTTTATCACTTTTTAGCACATTTTTATTTTGAAATTTATTATTTTTTTATTTACAGCCTTGTTTGTTTAATGATGTAGTATAACAACTAATTGCTTTATGCATATATTTTTTTTGTAGAACAAAAATCAAGAAACAGATTCTTTGATGCATTGAAAAAAATATATTCTTCTTCTCTTGACGACAAATTCAACGAATATTACTTAAAATCAAGTAACAGATTCTTTGATTCAAAGTACTTATTCATTGAAAAAAATATATTCTTCTTCTCTTTACGACAAAATCAACGAATATTATTTAAAATCAAGAAACAGGTTCTTTGATTCAACGTATGGCAATTCATCGGCTTGTTGAATTCAACGTACCAGTTCGCTGAAGTTAAGACACCAAACGTAAAAAGAGAATAAGAGAGAGTAAGAATAAGAATTTATTTCTTGATCCAACGTATACTACTTAAAATCAAGAAACAGGTTCATTGAATCAAACTATTTGTTCGTTTTGTGTTTAAATAAATGAACGAGATTCTTAAATTTAACTTATTATACGTTAAATAAAAAAACTAGTTTATTGTTTAATTCAACGAATAAAATCAAATAATGGTTTCAACGTTGAGTTCATAAACACATAAAATTTTACCTTTGAATTTCAAGGAATATTTTACTGAAACAACGTATAATACGTTGAATTTCAAAGAATTTATTTCAAGGAACGGGAGTTCGTTGAATTTATGTAAAACTGTTTTTTCATTGTTTGTTCCTTGAAGTTTTCTTTAAAATAAATTTGTCCGTGTATATTTTTAAACAAAAAGTTCTATGATTTCTTATTTTTTTAATATTCTTCCCTTTCTTACATTCACTGGGAATTGATAGCGGCAATAATTTTTCACGGGAGATTCACGATACCATTTTTCCCTTCGAGGGAAATTTCACGAGAACAAAAATTTCCCTTGCTATTCACGATAGGGGTGATTGCTTAAATAAAACATTATAATAAATGTAAATACATTAAGTTAAAAATAAGAGCAATCATTTTCAAAAAGTGTAACATTTTCTTCTTCTGGCCATAATTTGTTTTTATATAATATTTTGGTTTTTGATATGTTTCGATTGAATTAATTTGTACAAATACGCTTGCTGGTAACTCCTATCATGAAAAACATTGCTACACCTTTGTAAGACATATTTGATATGAATTACAAATAAACATAGCTGCCGAAAATCCAAGTGTCTCAAAACCCAAAAAATAAGGTAAAACCGAAAAAAATTCTATAAGATGCGAAAAGTGCCAAACGCGACGTTTCCACTTTTGAAAAATTTCGTGTTAAAAGCAATCAAAAAGAACTAAATCTAGCTCCAAAATAGCTAAGTTGGCATCGCTGGAATATTTTTTAATTATTACATGTGTGCGTCAGAGGAGGATAATCCTTCAAAGGAATATATCGGCGACATATTTAAAAAGTACGAGGAGTATCTGCCTGAGGGAGGTGCTATAATCTACCCGGCTTATAAGTCAACACCAATATCTTGTGGGCCTAAAGCCATATCGCTATAGGAATACAGGAGAAGGAATTGCAACAAAACAGAACAAATCCAGATCATAGTGAAGAAGAAAATGAGTGGAAGAAAATTAAAGTTAAAAAAAGAATAGAGCAGATGGGACTTTCATCCGGAGAGGAGATGAGCCGACGATACAAAAAATAAAAAAACCAAATAAATAAAAGAAAAAGAAAGAAACACATACTTAATACACTATAAATCTCTTTTTTCCTTTTGCAAAGATGGGTAAAGCACAGAGAAAGGTGGAAATACAGTAAAATATAACAGGTAGTAGAACAGTCGAAAATTCAAAACAGGTGTTACCCGAGACTGCAATAATATTGGTTATAGTAGTGTTAGTGCTGTATGTTGCACATAAAATAAATACATATTTTAAGAATTATGTGATAAAACACGCTCACAGAACAGCAATAACGCCAGTATAAAAAGTAATAAAAAAAATTTTTTTTTAAATAAGTATTTTTAACATTTAAAGATAATTTTAATTTGTCAGGCATATGTTCGTTTTCTCTACATATAATTTTTTTTTAATACATATACTTACATAAATTAAATTTATATATTTTTTACATTCAGTTTCAACTCTTGCAATGTACAGACGCGTTTTTATAATCGTCGCAACTGAATATTAAAAATTATTGAAAGAAAATGCACAAAAAAAAATACAAAAACAAAACATTTATTAAACAGTTAGTTTACTGGTTTTATTTTATTTTTTGCTTGTGTGTAAATACATAAATATTTGCATACAACAACTCATAAGTGAACACAAAAAAGAGAACTCTAAATGAGTTTATCTTCTAATAACAACAATAAACCTACAAGCAGTAGGGATGTACCAGAGAGCTGCACGATCAGTGGTTTTCGTGATTTAGGTGTACTCGTCTTAAATGCGGTTGCGGTGTGATCGCCACCGCATTGCTTTTGCTCAAGTATTCGCCATATCCGTACACAGTTGATTATTGCTACGTTTGAGCTTCTAGCATACACAATCATATGCGGTCGCGGTGGCTGCTCTGACTTACTTTTTTCACACATTCGGCAGTCGTACTCATACTTAACGTAACAACAAAAACAATATTTGTATACGAACATGCGAGCACACTCATTGATGTGTGCTTTATATGAAGTAAATACAGCGTTGCCACTGTGTAATTATACAAAAGCTGTAATAATTTGAAAAAAACCATCTATGTATTTGTATATAGCTTTTGTGTTCTGCAAAAATTGCAGTAAATGTAAAATATTAGCGACGCATATATTCATATGGATGTACATAATATGTATGTATGTGTAAATGCCGAATACCTCTATCATGTTTTTCAAAATTACCTCCATCATGTTTTTCGCTTCTCTTGTAAAATAATAAAGTTGATAGTTAGGGCTTTTATCGTTTTTCGAAATGCTAAATAAAAACAAATTGAATTTTTTGGAATGAATTCTTGCATGCAAATATAATCAGATAGCGCCTTAAGAAATGTTTTGTGAAAGATTTATTCGTAAATACCTATAATTTTTGGGTAATTTTGAATCTGTTATTGTGTAAGGATTAATCTTAAATCTGGCATCACTGATTGATTGTGGAGAAAACTTCAAAAAGCAAATATAAAAAAATAATAGAGTATGAAAAGACGAAATATTAAAAGTTTTGCTCATGCAGATTGCGATGTTTGCTGCTACTGTTTTTTGCGCTCATTGTTTTTATGTACGCACAGTGTGCGTCGCACACATCGCAAAATAGCGAGCATATTATGATAGCATCAACTCTCTGTAAATAAACGGCGAGTCAAATCACAAATTTTCTTGCGTTGTTTAAAGTGCTCGGATGTGTAAAGTATAGAGTACATATGCGGTGTATTTATGGTTGCGGTGTGATCGCGCCGTTCTCTGGAACGTACAATACATATATAACTTTGGTTGCTAACGACGACAAAAAAAAAATTAAGTAAACACAAATACTCGTGAGCGATCATTGTCTCCGTAGGGATCAATAAGCAACAACCATTGCACCTATTAGCAAACTTGTCAGCTTGGCTGTACAAACAAACAAACAATAAATAACATGGTGACCAACGTGCTCATAATTGTAGATGCAGTAAGTGAAATAAGTGATATCAAAATTCAAACAGGTATTGATAGATACTCGTACATTACCGTGCTAAAAAGAGGAAGAAGTCCCAAATCTGCTCAAATAGCGTCAACGGCGAAAGTTCCCAAAGATGGGAAAAATAATATTAAAAACTCCGAAAATCGCGATATTGAATGAACAAGGCGATGAAGACACAACTACAACAAGATCTAGTAAACCACCACCGATATATTTAAGAGAACAGAACTCCAGCGATCTGGTAAATAACCTTATCTCGTTAATTGGAGAAAATGAGTTTTACGTAACTACAATCAAGAGTGGGAAAATCAATGAAAAAAAATTCGGGTATCTAAAGAAAATAATTACAGAAAAATAGTCTCAGACTTTGAGACAAAAAATAAAAATTTTTATACATATCAGCTGAAGAGTGCTAAAGATCTAACTGTTGTAATAAAAGGTATAGATTCTAGGGAGGATCCAGAAGAGGTCAAGTCTGGCCATGAAAATAGTGGCTTTCAGGTGAAAAATGTTTCACACATCAAAAATAGAGAAAAAATCCCCCAACCAATATTTAGAGTCGAGTTACAGCCACGTAACATAAAAATAAAAAAAAAAAATGAATCCCATCCAATTTATGATCTAAAGTATTTGTTGCACCGGAGAGTTACCGTTGAGCAGATACATAAAAGAGCTGGACCTATCCAACGCCTGAACTGCAAAGAATTTGGGCGGTCTTGCCATATATTGTAAAAAAATCAATTAATGTTCGAGGGCTTGATATTTTGGTTGACACGGAAACATATAAAATCTATATCCGCAATTTTGATTTTCTTACAGGTATCAAACCAGTAGAATCTACATTTCATATAAAATCGATACATGCTTCCACCTGCATTAAACAAATGTGAGATATATCTTTTTAATCATAAAACAACATTTTTTATGTTACCCAGCATTTTTCAGCGGGCTATTGACGGGATGACATAGAAAAAATTTGTTTTGTTTATATGGATGATGTGATTATATTTTCAAAGAATGCTAGTAGCCATATTAGTGATGTCGACAAAATATTAAAAAAATTGACTGACGCTGGTATGCAAGTTTCCATAGAAAAATCAAGGTTTTTTAAATCCGAAGTTGAGTTCCTTGGATTTCTAATTTCGCGAAATGGTATCAAAACATGCCATTTAAAGGTTAACGATGTACTGAATTTTCAAATACCTAAAACGCTAAGAGCTTTGAGGTCCTTTATTGGGTTAGCGGGATACTATCGAAAATTTATAAGAAATTATGCTGATATCGTAAAATCCCTTACTACCTTTGAGGAGACAATGGCAATGTAGATACGAAAAGATCGAAAAACGTTAAAATTAATTTCTCTCAAGAGGCAATTGATGCATTTGATAATATCAAATGCATTTTAGCATCAGGGGATTTACTTCTACAGCATCCTGACCTTCACAAGCTTTTGGAGCTTACGACATACGCAAGTTCTAACGCGATAGGTGCCGTTTTATCTCAAAGTTCAAAGCCAATTGCAATGATTTCACGGACGCTGTCCTCCACGGAACAATGCTATGCTACAAACGAGCGCGAGTTGCTTTCCATTGTGTGGGCAACATTCAAAATCTTTTGCTAACCTTGCAAATATCTGTCAATCCTCGTGTTGTTAATGCAATACATTGCGATCTTAGCACTTTAGCAGAAATCCAAAATGAATTACTTAATCACTTTCCATTGATAAGGTTCATTCATACACAAAAGTTTGTAATAGACTTGACGAATAAAGGCGATCAATTAGAAACATTAAAGCTGGAGCACAATCGCGCCCATCGATCTTTACAGGAAAATTATAAGCAAATTATATCAGAATATTTCTTCCCCAAAATAAGGCAGATGTTTCAGTTAATTATTAAAAATTGCAAAATATGCTTGGAGAGTAAATATAATAGGAAACCTCCCCATCCTTTAATTGGTGCAACACCAATACCAGATTTTCCTGGTCAAATTCTTCACATGGATATATTTTCAACAAGTAAAATGCATTTTTTTACTTGCCTGGATAACTTTTCTAGGTTTGCGATGGCTTTACCAATCGCATCTAGAGCTTTTGTTGATGTTAAAACTGGACTTTTACAAATTTTGAACAATTTTAAAAATACGAAACTGTTGGTATCTGATAATGAAAAATCCTTTCAATCAAACACTATCAAAAATATGCTGAGGGATATTTTTGAGATAGACCAATTTTTTGTACCTCCACTACATAGCGAAAGTAACGGCCAAGTAGAAAGTTTCCACTCAACCTTGCTTGAAATTGCAAGATGTGTAAAGGCACAGTGCGATATTAGTAATTTTTGTGATTTAATATTGGTTGCTACTTATAAAAACAATAGAACTATACAATCTGTTACTGCAGCAAGACCAATAGATGTCATTCAATAACAAGATGCAGATATCTTAAAAACAATATATGAAAAAATTGTAGCTGCACAGTCCAAAATTGAAACGAAATTAGAAAATGAAAAGAAATTATTCAGCGAGGGTGATGTAGTTTTTGTTCGACGAACAATAACAAAAGATTAGGAAATAAATTTGAAAAGGTTTACGTAGAAAAGATTGTTGAAAAAGAATTAGGTACAGAGGGTTTTTTGCCTTTATAATATGGGAAAGAATTCTTGGAAAAATTTTGCCAAGCTTATAGGTTGCCTAGAAATGAGATGAAATTGTACCTATCATGAACTTGGTCCATATTTTGAACTCAGTACTTTTTACGGCCGAAATATTTTGGATAGGATTTTGTGTGGATTTAAGATTACAGTGAAATGCAATATTGGAAGTAGTGTGAAATAGAACACAGAATATTCAGAATATTTAGCGCAGCACTTTAATACATACATAGTTATCATAACGAGATGTTATGTGAGGGAGGGAGCTTGCTAAGAATATATATTTTTATTTCTCTGGCATCACCAATTAGTTAGTAATAAGAGTTTTGTAAAACACCAAAATGAATAATAAAGTCACATTTTGACATTCAAACACGTTGTTTTATTTGAACACCTAATATTGAGTTACAACTCGTGGAACATTGTTTAATATAAAATTGAACAACTTGTAATAACTTATATATCCGAAGGCTGCCACCTAGGAATAAAATGAGAAACACTAGAATAAAGCTCAACTTGAACATAATAGACGTTGAAAAATAAAGTAAAGTTCCAACCCATTCAAAAGATAAAGCTGTATAAACTTACATGTGACGCAGCAGATTTAATAAATAATGATAGAGGATCTTTAACTAGTATGATTGCAGCTGCTGTAGCGCAGTCTAATTTTTCTTTGTCTGTTCAATTATTACTAGCTTCTAGATTTTCCTTCCTAATAAAAATAATAAATTAATGGTTTTTTATTTAATTTTAAAGAAAAGTTTTTTTAATATCTTAGTTTCTCTACTTTAGTATTATTATTAAACAATATCTGGTTTTTCTTAGTAACGAAAGTACTCACTGCAAATACCGAATGAAAGTCAAAAGAATCCAAAGTAAAATGCGACCACTATCGCGTCCAACAACACTTTAACCAGCGTTGTCATTTTGGTGCTTTTAGGGTATTTTTTGGTTTTTTTTTAAATAAGCAATACCCGAAGTTTTGTTAAATACCCGTTTTTGAAAAGCGGGTATTTATAGTGTTTTTAACAATTTCTCACAGTGCTTTTAAGTGCCTTTTAAATAATCAACATTTCTGGCACTGGACAATTTTCCTACGATATTTTAAACACACCTAATACTTTTTTTAACCAACTGCGTGTTATTTGCATCAATATTTCGAGTAGTACTCGCAAGCTGTTAAGGTTTTGAATTCTACAATTTCTCAAGCAGTTTTTTTAAATTCGTGCAGAAATTGTTATGATTAATTTAGCAATGATTTTACTTTTAATATACATACATATTCGTAGATTTGTTTACTGTGCAAATTTAAGCAAGAAAATTCCTTGGTTATTATAAAGCTTAATAGTTATTATAAGTAAGTTATTCATTGATTTTATATGTGTTAAAGTTCATCATCTAACAAATACAAATATATAGAAAAGCTTTAGAAAATGATCCAGCTCTTAAAAGGTGGCTTAGACTAGCAAAATATGAACTAAAAGCGTATTGAATTTGTTGTAATTGTGAAATAAATTCACGATAAAGTGATTTACTTCGCCAGAGTCGCACAAAAAACATGAAAAACCAATACATCCAAATTCAAGTTTTTAGTACAACCAAGGCTGTCTTTTGATCCGCCTGACCCAAAACAAAATTAGGTTAGTGCTTTTTTACCCGTAATTTTTTCATTTTTACCCTATTACCATGGGCTCACAGTGCTTTTGATGTTGCAATAGTTGGCATCACCGACTTTAACTCAATCAGAAAAACACACATAGCAACAATCAACGACAACTATCCTCATCACGAAGAATGTGTATATGCTAGTTATGTTTATCTGTTGACCATCCAAACCAACCTGCAAATACGTAATGAATTGTCTTCGTCTGTTGTTCTGCTTTTATACACACAAGAAAGAGCTTTTACTTGATAAATGATCGTTAAACTTATGAAAAGAGCTTCATACAAAAAACACGAAGAGCTATACCGTATGGCAGTCAGCGTTACCGTTGGTGCTACTAAAGTAGCAATTTGCCACTTTTTCGAATGACTGGATACTATTTTGCCACTTTTACAAAATGCACCCAAATGTGATACTTTTTTCCAAGCGAAGAACTTTTACGAAAGTATAGAAGCCATTATAAAAATATATAATCAGCAGTGTCACAGATTCCGTTCGGAATAATGTCAATTCCGTATTTGTCATTCCGTTCGAAATCATTTTTAGTGCTTAAATTCCAAACGTTTTCATCATACATATATACATATGGCAACGCTTCACAAATCAATTACGAAAATTTAGTTTTAGTATTTTAGTAAATATGTATATTTTTAAAGAGTTTACATATAGTATATATTTGTAAAATAAAGGGTTAGAAATTATTAAAATAAAATTTATTTTGAAAAATCAATAATTCAAAATACTGAAAGAAAGTACATTTTGATAGTTATTTGTCCTTTGAAATACAGAAAACTCCCATTCCGTACAGGAAAACAAAAATGGTTTCATTCCGAAAGCTTTTGTTGTAATTAAATTTCTGAAGCACCAAAATACGGAAAGGATTCCGTTTCCGAATGGAATTGTACTCTGAGACATGGCTGAATATCTTAAATTTCTATACACATATACAACATACATATGTATGTTACTGTTACTTAAAAATCACGAGTAAGAGTTGCTACTAAATTTGTCAAGTAACTGCTACTTGCAAAATCGTTCTTTTTTATTTGTTACATACACAAATTTATGATATTTCACTGTTTGTGTAGCTTATAACGTTTTTTGCGTATGTACAATAATTAGTATTTCTTTTTGAAAGCCAAAGTATATTTATTCAAGTATATGCAAATAAATATGTAGATGGTAATTAGTATGACCCTTCTCTTTTTGTCAAACTCCATATAAAAAAGCAAACTTTTGTGTATATGCAGTTTTATTGACAGTATGAAAATAATGTTTTTGTTTTAGAGATGCGTTTACTTAAAAATATGTATATGTACTTCCTTAAAAGATTTGTATTTGTAAAAATGCATGTGTTAGTACATATTGGACTTCTTTCTAATTGTTCTTTTTGCTTTTCGTCAAAATAAAACAAATTAAAACCGTGAATTTAAAAAATGGCTTGTGAATTAAAAATAAAGGAAAACTGAAAAAACGTGATCAAAGTCACAGTTTTAAATCACAGTGATTTTGAAATCACGTTCACAGTTTACGATGTTCTTTAAAAATCACGAGATCGCTCATATCTAATTAAAATGTAATCGGAAGAATACGTAAAAGAAATATATTACAAATGTATATGTACTACAACAATAACATACTTAATAAAAAAAGCTTGGTAGAAAACGAGTTTAAATAATTTTATCTAGTAAGACATTGAAGAAAATGTTTAATAAAAATTGCTTGAGAAATTATGTTTTTAAAAATTATTTATATAAAATAAATTGAACAAAATATATGAAAAAACATAATTTAGTATACTGGCTTTGAGTTTAAAATAAATGCCACTTTTTTTTTTTGTCAAATCCACTTTTTGGTGCCACTTTTTTGTAAGTATCCCCTTTTTTTGGTACTATTTGAAAAAATCGAAAGGTAACGCTGATGGCAGTACTGTAGTTAACAAGTCACACATGCTAGTGACGTACAAAAATAAACTAAAGTAATCATGCAAATGATTACTAATTAGATTAAGCAAATGTTATAAATGAATGAAATAAGAAATACAAGTTAATAAAAGGTGATCCGCTACAATTTATAATAAAAAAAAATTTAATTTAGAGAAAACGAACTTAAGCCTGACAAATTAAAAATTATTTGCGTTGTAGGAATTACTTGGCCAATGATGCAATTTTGTTGATAATGATATTTTCAATCTTTAAGCTAATAAGGCCTAACGTAGTTAATGTTAATAAAACAGCTTTATTACATTTTTTACCCAACGTTTCGTCAATTGTTTGTTGACTTCTTCAGGGTGTTATGAGTCATTTTCCCCTAACCAACAGAAGTATCAGCGACAGCGGAACATACGCTGCACACACATACTGACGTTGAGTTATTTTCCCTCAACCAACAAAAAATACCTACAGCAGCAAAATATACGCTGCATACATACATACACAGACATATGCTGACGTTGCAATAACGCTGCATACAATACTGACGTTATTACCAGTAATTTTCCTACAGATATATGCTGACATTGCATTATCGTGAGAACCGCAATCGGCTGGAAGTCCCACGGGTATGGATATGCTGAAGTTGCAATAATCGCACACTCAGCAGTATCGCGGGAACAACCACGCCAGCGGCAGCGAACGTCAGCAGCACCGTTCATCGAGCAGCACAAAAGTGGGTATAAAAGCGGAGGGTGATTTGGTATGGAAGTCTACTATTCAGTCTATCCAGTCAACGCTAGTCAACTGTAGTCAGTGAAGTCAGCTCAAGTCGAGTCAGTTCTTAACACATAACACACATAACACAAAACCTGATCAAACACCAGCCTTAAAAAGCGGGTCCCTGAGACGGTTATAAAATAACAAAATTAGATTAAGTAATAAAAATTGAAAAGTAAATAAAATTAAAGTAATAACTAAAATCATAATAGTCTCTTGTGTTTTTGATTCTAAAAAATAAGTTACAAAATAAATTATAACATTTTGGCGCAGCCGGTAGCCGCGTAAATAATAACATCAAGGAAATATAATTATCCTTGTGTTGATCTTGCTCAAGAAAAAACTGTCAGGTGTAGCAAAACCAACAATACATAAAAGTCTAAATCCTAGCTACCTTGTATTGTTGCATCCTACACACGACGGTGTAGAACTGCACAGACAAATTGAATAAAGTCTAAATCCTAGCTACCCTCATATTGTCATTGCAGGACTAATCGCTAAAGCAGATCAAGGCAAAAAGGAGAATTGCCTTGATTGTAAAAATTCTGCGCGGTTGCGAACAAACTTATATAATAAAATAATAATAATAATAATATAAAGTGAAAATAAGCCTAAACCACAGACCACTATGAGGATAATAAACAGCGGAATATGGGTAAGTAGAATACAGCTTTAATGGACAATCCACAGACACAGACAGACGACTTAATAAAACGGTTAGATAAGTATAATTATTCAGTGGACAGTCTACAAGTTCTTGCGTGGACAGAACTTAAGGGTTTAGAAGCAGACAAAACATTCCTGGACAACCATAGGGAAACAATAAGGATACAAAGACTGACAAAGTTAGAAGAAGTTAGTTATGTGTTACAATTAATAAGTGAATTAAGTAGGGATAGATCATTGGAGTTTGTGAAAAGAATCGAAGAACTCGAAGAGACAAAAACATTCCTTAAGGGACATTGCGAAAAGCTAAGAGGACAAATAGAGTACACAGATACTTTGTTGGAGGACGTAGAAAAGGAAAATTCAGAATTAGTAGAACAGTTGAAAGGAAAAGGACTGAGTGAAGAGAATTTTAGGAAACAGTTAAAACAGAAACAGTTAATAGAGACACAAGACGACACTATCCAAAGGCTACAAACAGCATTGGAAAACGCAAGAAGAGAGTTAGATACAATTCACAGAGCTAGTTCACCAAATCCTTCACTGCACGAAGAACTAAACGAAGTAGGACTACCAACAATAGTCATCTCGCACGAGAAAGAAACACATGCCTTGACGCTGTTGGAAAAAGTAAAAACCCTAATAAACAACGCAAGGAAAGCGGGTAGCAGGGGAAAGACGATCACCATCACCCCGGCAAAACCATACTATTGAGAGAGCAGAAATCGAAACAATCAGAATGACGTCGCTATCCGAGATTATTAAAATAGTTAACAACACAGTCCCATCATTCTTCGGGACCGATGGACCTGACTTACCATCAGAAGTATGCAGGTACATACAAGGATGCAAGATGGTAGAAAGAGAAGTACTCACAGGTGCAAATAACGTTCTAACACAAGATGTGATACAGTGCCTGAAATTGCGACTGCTGGGGGGTGCATACTCAAAAATATCCCAGATGACTTTTGGTTCAGTGGACGCATACTGTAACACCATCAAGAAGTTATATCTAAAAAATAAAAGCCTGGATAAGATAAGGGAGCTGATCTTGGGTTGCAAACAGAGCATCAGAGAGTCAGCATGCAAATTTGGAGAACGCCTGGATAGCCTATTAAATGAGGCAAAAACAACAATAGAGAACGAATGGCCGGTGGGACCGGGCCGGGAAACCATGCTGAAGGACTTCAAGAGGATAGCGGTAAGAAGCTTCATCAAGGGTCTGAAGGACCATGCTCTTAAAGCTCGATTTGTGGGGCAGGAGGAGGAAGAGCTCACTAAGTTGATAGAGATAGTCGAGAACGCTGAGGAATTGTTTGGCAAACCAACGCACAGCATCAACACAATAGATTCAGAAGTCCCCTGTAGTTTTTGCAACAGGGCGGGGCATGAATGGAATAGCTGCAAAAAGCGGCTAAACACACCATACTGTATGAGCTGTGGAAAATACGGTCATGAAATGGGGCCACTGTGCAGGAATGTCGTGAGCTGTACGTTCTGTGGAAACAGCGGGCACGATGTGGAAAACTGCAGAACGAGATTAAGCTCCTTATACTGCCGATTGTGTAGAATAAATGGCCACAAGGAAACCCCTTTCTGTGAGCCAAGAAGAAACCTACCCAACCAAAATCAATTGGATAGAAGGACGGCAGAAACAAATAGGAGGATAACAAACACAGAATTCCGTGGAGGCCCACAGATAACGACGGGACAAAACATGAACAGAGGGGCAAATAGAACCAATGGTACACGCCCAACCTGTTTTAAATGTCAGCAACAAGGACATTTCGCACGGGACTGCAGAAGCAATATCAGACAAACTCAGACAGTAGGAACAGGGATCTACCAACAGGTGCGAAATAGCAACAACGGCAGGGACCTAGCTAACAGACCAGTAGAGGCCCACAACAACACAAATCGGACAAACGCCCAGGGAAACGAAATTCGGCCCAGTTATCGCCAATAACTGGGGTCCCGCAAATTAACAGAAAATCAGATTGGCATAAAAAGGAGAACAACTACATATATAATAAAGAAACAGAAACACAGAATCGGGTAAATAAAGATGATACGGAGACTGACTCAGAAACAGAGCAGCCAACCAGGATAGTAACCGAGGCAGTTGTACACTCGGTAAATAAGGAGAACGGGCACACTATAGAAGAAAATACTGCGAAAGATAATAAATTAAACAAAAAAAAGGAGGAAAAAAGTGAAGAGATAATGCCA
This sequence comes from Lypha dubia, assembly GCA_947311025.1. NCBI lineage: Eukaryota > Metazoa > Arthropoda > Insecta > Diptera > Tachinidae > Lypha > Lypha dubia. The sequence goes on from OX371261.1 coordinate 86,310,800, forward strand.
AATATAAATAATAGTACTGAATCACCGGGCAATGTGGACACAGTTTTTATTACGCTACCCTGCCAAGGAGCTAGGGAGCAAAAATTTGTCTTACTTGTAGATACGGGAGCAGTTACTAAAGTACCGGTTAATATCATATCAAGAGATAAAACCGTGGTTGTGCATAAACAGGCAAATCAAGAGAACGGGCAAACTTTGGAAGTGAAAGCAGAAAAAGACAAAGTATTAAAACATAAATATGAAGAGAAACAAAGTGAAGAGATAATGCCAAATATAAATAATAGTACTGAATCACCGAGCAATGTGGACACAGTTCTTATGACGCTACCCTGCCAAGGAGCTAGGGAGCGAAAATTGGTCTTACTTGTAGATACGGGAGCAGTTACTAAAGTGCCGGTTAATATCATTTCGAGGGATAAAACTGTGGTTGTACAAAAACAGGAGATTTCCCCTGGAGTTTATGGTGGAAATACTGTGGCCAACATTAAAAATGGAGGCACAGCAGTACCCATACTGAAAGCAAGCGAGAAAGATATCCCATGGAGGAAGGAGATCCAGTCGAGATTTTCAAATTTCAACCACTACACGCAGTATGGAGGAACACAACAACACATATTGTCATTGGCAAAACAGGAGGAAAGAATAAGACGTCTAAAAACCAACATTATGACGGAAATGAATTGGAAAAAGAGAAGAAGGAAAAACTCACCGCAATATCGACGGTATTGATGATTGATATTTAGGGTCTTCAATGGCTGAAATATAAAAGAAATACATATTTATACAGGACTATAATAAGAAACAATGAAACATACCTTAAAGGGACAAGGAAAAAATTGCGTCAAGATGGTTCCAACTTGAGGAACCGGGGACCCAGGTTGACATGAAGGATCTGAAAGAAGCAAAATAATTAGTAAAAGGGAAAGGTTAAAAAGGGGATGGAACGCTACTTACACGGTATCACCTTCTAATCGACCAACGGATACTTTTCTAAAAATAAAATTAAGCAGACAGATTAGTTAGAAGCCGCAACAGATTTACGAAAACGTATTAAAATAAGAATAAATAAGAGACGTATAAAATTTTTTTTTAATAATATTTAAATGCTAGAAATTTTGCGAGCACTGAAAGTTTTTGAAAAATATTCTTCAAAAATGAAACTAAAGAGTATCCAAATGAATTTCACTCTAGATTATTTTGTGTTGAAAGCACGAATTACACTCACTGTCTTGCGGGACATGAAAAGGAATTGGAAACCGAATAGGCATATGAGAAAGGACATAGCGATGCAAGGAAGGGTTTATCGACTTATGATAAGTAGGAATGGAGAGGAAGTCTTGAGGATGACATGATTCGGAATCATGACTAATTGCCTATGTATTTTTCAACAATTTTTTTTTGGGACAATAAATTAAAATATTTAAAAGTAAAAACCTGATAACATTAGTTTGATGGACAATAACAGAAGAAAATTTGGAAACCGATAATCCAAAAAAAAAAAAAAAAAAAAAAAAGAATATAGAGATATTTTTATTGTTCATTGCTTATGTGAATTTTGTAAATATGTATGTATGTATGAATGCATGTACATAAATAAGGCCACGCAATTTGTTATAGTACATTTTAATAGAGTATTTTATTATACAGGTATTTTTCTCTATGTTTGCACAATTAAAAAATTTATGACTTGTTTCGATTCCGTAAGATGTTTTTTTTATAAATTTTAAAATTAAGTTTAAAGAGGGCCCGGTTTCAAAACATACAAAACATTGGTATCAAAATAAAGCAAGCAAAGGTTTTGTAGATTTTTTGCAATAAACTTTTCTTTTGGTGAAATAAAAAGAAAATTTAACTGATTTAATTAGTGCAACGACGAAATGAGAGAATTGTATGTTAGGATTTTTGTTCCATTGTAACGTGAAAACCTCTTAATGGGTCTAGATGGAATTTGGTAGACGGATAGCATATGATCCAGAATTGCTTTTTTTACAAACTTTGTCATTTGTTACTATGAATGCATTACTATTTTGATAAATTTTTCATAGTAGACACATATAATATACATTCATACATGCTTATGTGTATAGAATTCGTAATATAACGTTTACAATTTTCTCATATTTAATAATTTCGATGTTGTACATGATGGTTTTGTTGTTGTGGATTTATTGAAATACGTGCAAGCCATTTGTACTTTATTTTAGTATCAAGTAAATCGGATTTTCCTGGACCGTCAATAAATTCTTTAGTTGTCATATTATTGAAACTTACCAATTTCAAAAGATTTTGTTTGAAAATAGAAATATCATTGAGATCCTCTTTTACACCTTCTGTACATTTCATTTTGCCATTAATTTCGGTGTCATCTTTTTTTTTTTTTTTTATTTGAACAAATCTGATCGTTGGTTTTTGCATCTTTTGCTGCCAATAACTTATTGTCCATATTTTTGTAAGCAACCTTATTTTTAATTAAATTATTATGATTGAAATAACTGCTAATGGCATTGAATATGGATATAGGCGTTTGTCCTTCGGTTAACTTTTTGACAAAAAGTATGTAGTCGTAAAATAATTTTGGAGAATAATCATTTATTTTCTCATTTAGTATAATATCAACATCATATTCGGAAATTTTCTTTTCAATAGCAGCTTGTAAGCTTTTATCTTCCAGCTTTGAAGCAAATTCATATAATAGGATTAATCGCTCAAAAGGAATATATTTTGTAGCAGATGGCGTTAAAAATGAAATGCAGTTGTTACACACGGATGATACCAAATATTTGTTAGCTATACGATATATTTCAAATATTTGTTCAAGAGAAAAGTCAGTCATAATACTATTCATTTTTAACAGTATTCTACGCCTAGAACACTATCCTAAAGAATGGAAGGTTTCGCTAATTACTATGATACCAAAGCCCGGCAAGGACCATACAAAGGTTGAATCCTATCGGCCTATTAGTTTACTGTCTAACATTTCAAAACTATTTGAAAAGCTGTGTATGAGCAAGCTGATGCCTATAGTGACTAGTAATGGATGTATTCCAGATCATCAATTCGGTTTTCGCAGTCAACATAGCACAATTGAACAAACTCACAGACTAGTGAATGTCGTTAGAGACACTTTTGAAAAAAAGAAATACTGCTCTGCGCTCTTTATTGATGTCTCACAAGCTTTCGATAAAGTATGGCACGAAGGTCTTTTCAATAAATTAACACAAAATCTACCAGCAAACATCGTAAAGCTTTTAAAAAGCTATTTGATGGAACGTAAATTTGTAGTTAGGGAAGGCAATTTTTTAAGCCCTCCGCAGTCGATTGAAGCCGGAGTCCCTCAAGGCAGTATCTTCGGACCCTTACTTTATTTAATATATGCCTCTGACTTACCGTTAAGCAGTAACATTCATACATCAACATTTGCGGATGATACAGCCTTTCTAAGCGTTCACGAAAATCCTGTAGAAGCTTCCCGCAACTTACAAGAATATATATCCAAACTGGAAAAATGGCTCAAACAATGGCGTATAAAAGTTAACGAGCAGAAATGTGCACACGTCACTTTTACGTTGCGCAGGCAAACATGCCCGCCTATAAAAATTAACACCGAGACTATACCACAACACACTGTAGTCAAATATCTAGGCGTTCATCTTGATCGTCGTTTAACATGGAAATCGCATATAGACGCAAAGTTGACTCAAATGAAATTAAAAGCAGCTCAAATGAATTGGCTTATTGGAAGAAATTCTATACTAAGGCTAGACTGTAAACTACTATTATACAACGCGATCCTGAAACCAATATGGTTCTATGGAATCCAGTTATGGGGCACTGCCTCAGCATCAAATGTCGAAAAAATTCAAAGGCGACAAAATAAAATTCTACGTACAATTACAGCAGCCCCCTGGTATGTCAGAAACCATCGAATTCATAAAGACCTAGACGTTCCGTTGGTGAAGACAGTATTTTCAAAACACGCGAAAAAATATATAAAAAAACTTGAGTTGCACCCAAATCCACTTGCGCGCAATATTCTTCATTATAGAGGCCACACCCGGCTGAAAAGAAGGGATACTCTTTTTCTCAGCCGTTCACGAGAAATGTAAAACAACAAAAATTAACCGTTGAAATTAAAAATTTTGTTTAGCATTGGCTAAACTTATATTTAATATTTTTTTAGATTTAAGATTTGAAAAACTTATTGATAATTCAATTTAAATAATTAAAGATTCAATAAATAATAAAATTATCACAAAAAAAAAAAAAAAAAAAAAAGAGAAAAGTCGGAATAATTTTCGATATCCTTGTGGTAAATCGCCAAACAGCAAGGCTTCGAACACGGGCGATTCTAATGCAAACATTAGCTTATGGCCGTTTCAGCTGATGATTTTTCTGGTCCCACAAGAAATTCGCAGTCTACTAAGAGATCATCATCCAACAGTTTGTCTATTTTGTCGGGATATTCCATATCTTGCCAACAATCTATCTCCGATGTTGAACTGAATTCCATGATGAAATAAAAAAAAAATAAATAAATTTAGCTTTAAAATTAACTATAGCACGATCACTTCACGGATTGACAACAAATTTTTTTTATTTAATTTTATAAACGGCAACCGCACCGTTTCATGCCGTTTTTAAGACTGCACGATGAAATTTAATTTTTAAATTTGTGCATTAGTGCAGTTTTAATGTTCTACAAAATTATTGTATGAAATACACTAGAACTGCAATACATGAACAAAAGCGACCCAATTGGCATAGACATCCAATTGAGTAAAAAAATTAAAAAGATATAACATATGTATAGTAAAAATATACATACACATTTATAGCGATAATCGCTAAATTATTGAACCAAATAGTTCTTACTAAGTTATGGTTGAGTCATGGCGCAATAAATACAAAATTGTTATACGTATTGCATAAAACTTGAAATGCAAAACTGTTCACAATTATGTTCAGTGACAAAAATTGTCGGCCATTTATGCATCAACAATGACAACGGTTAACGAAATCAATTAAGTTTAGGTTTAATTTATAAATTTGAAACAAAGAATTGAACTCAAATTAAATTCCAAAAATTTCCAACTGGGTTATATACGTTGTTTTTTGGCATGAGTACTTGGTTATGAAACATGATTCCACGGCAAAATTTTGCCAGACAATTTCACGGCCAATGACAACTAAATCAAACTGCATAGTTTAATGTACGTATGTGCATATGTATATGTACGTATATGTGTGCATATGGATATGCAAACAGTAACAAAAAAAAAAAACTTTTCGATTTTTTTCTGTTTGTTGTTGATTTGAAAATAATTATACGCGTATGTATAATTTTTCTTTCAGATCAACAGAAACAACAAAAGTATTAAATTTCTTTCACTAACAAAATACTAACAATAACAATAAAAAGCACGAATTAATCTATGTTTGAATGTAAGCTTTTAAGCTAAAATGAAGAATGAACAAGGAACAATAAATAAAAATTTCAAGTACAGAAACTAAAATTTAATTTTCAAATAAAGAAGAACATGCAACTTATGAAATAATTTCAACAAATTTCCTATTAATATTTATTTTTGTCTTTCTTCTAAAAAACAAACTATTTGCAATTTTAAACTTTCCTAATTTCTTTCCATTTTTGCTGTTGATTTAAAAAATTATACGCAAGTGCATAATTTTTCGTTCAAATCATTAAAACAGCAAAGGTGTTAAATTTCTTCCACAAAGACGAGGATAAATACAAGCTAAACTAAACTCATTTTTTTTATATATATAAAAAAAAAAGGAGAAGAAAAAATGTTTAAATAAGTTGAAATTTGATATATGTAGTACTAAATATAATAAAGTTTTGTTTTTTTCCTACTCATTTTTGCAACGTTTTAAAATGTTTTTAAAAAAATTTTCAATTTCATGTAAAAGTTATTTCAAGGTTAAGACAAAAGATAAAGCCAATGTTAAAAATTTTATCAACTAAAGAATTTGTCACACATATGTACATACAATTTAATATTAAGTAAAAATTAAGGTCATACTCATACACAATACACTTATAGAAAATTCATATAATTTTGAAAATAACTTGAATCGAAAAAGATTACACTAACATTCTTTTCTCTATCTGTAGGCAGAAGATCTTATTTTTTATTATTTAGTAATTACATTGTTAAGAAAAAATCTTACTTAATTCCTTTTTGAAGAGAAAACTGCCACATAAAAATAAGGTTAATAATTTTTTTTAAATACCGGTAAATGTCCTGTAAATTAACAGTCAAGACTGGTATTAAGGCCGAAAATTCTTTTTATTAGAGAAAATAAAATACCTATGTACAATCGTAAAAGTAAATTACGAAAAATTGAATTTATATTAAATTTATGGAAAATGTTAAACAAAATATGATTTATTTCAGGCATACATACAATTTAAAGTTGAAATTATAGGAATTATATTTTTAACACAACTCTTCTCAACTAGTAATAAGTAATTGAGAGAAAAATATACAAAAATAAAAAAAACCAACCAAATAATGATACGAACTTAACTTATAAAACTTAGAAACAACTAACAAATATTTTAAATTTTTGATCAAAATAAGTAGAATTAAAAAACGCAATAAGCAAAGATATGTAAGAAAATTTTTTTTTAAATCATAATAATAAAATCCTGTAACTGGTTGAGTATAACAAATTCAAAATATTCAATATAATAATAATAAGAAATAATAGTAATAAGGAAAAATTGTAAGAAAAGAAAATTTTATATAAGTATACGTAAGAAGAAATTGTTAGTTATAAGATTAAAAATATTAACCAGCGTTTTAAAAAACAACCAACAATCATCATCCCGTTAACAATGAAGAATCCAACAATAATCAACAGCAGCCTATACCTATCAACCTCACGCAACCGCAAAACCTACATGCGATACTACAACGCATACATGGACGAAAAACCCAGTTCCGACAACAATAAAGAATCCAATCCAAATATCAACAGACAGACAGCCATAACCTTCAACCTCACACAACCATAATAACAGTTAAAGCTATATGCGATGGCACAACACATACATGGACGGAAAACGCAGTTCCGTTAGAAAATGGGAAATCACCCCAACGTCAGTAACAACCTCAACACTTCACCAACAACATCATATTTTTTCCTCGGTGACGCAGCAAACGTACCAAGTCGACAGACACTTAGCAGTCACCAACTAATGGTAAACTGCGAACCTTCAGGCAATCGAGGCTCGGGAGATAATTACATATTACTCCGAGAGCTGCCAAAGCTGTATCGCCAAGGTAGTCGTATGCATACACACATCTATTTTGACTTGATTCCAGAAGGATGGCTACGAAACATCCTAAGACAGGATGTTTCTTGTCCGTAAGGGGGGAGGGATGTTATGAGTCATTTTCCCCTAACCAACAGAAGTATCAGCGACAGCGGAACATACGCTGCACACACATACTGACGTTGAGTTATTTTCCCTCAACCAACAAAAAATACCTACAGCAGCAAAATATACGCTGCATACATACATACACAGACATATGCTGACGTTGCAATAACGCTGCATACAATACTGACGTTATTACCAGTAATTTTCCTACAGATATATGCTGACATTGCATTATCGTGAGAACCGCAATCGGCTGGAAGTCCCACGGGTATGGATATGCTGAAGTTGCAATAATCGCACACTCAGCAGTATCGCGGGAACAACCACGCCAGCGGCAGCGAACGTCAGCAGCACCGTTCATCGAGCAGCACAAAAGTGGGTATAAAAGCGGAGGGTGATTTGGTATGGAAGTCTACTATTCAGTCTATCCAGTCAACGCTAGTCAACTGTAGTCAGTGAAGTCAGCTCAAGTCGAGTCAGTTCTTAACACATAACACACATAACACAAAACCTGATCAAACACCAGCCTTAAAAAGCGGGTCCCTGAGACGGTTATAAAATAACAAAATTAGATTAAGTAATAAAAATTGAAAAGTAAATAAAATTAAAGTAATAACTAAAATCATAATAGTCTCTTGTGTTTTTGATTCTAAAAAATAAGTTACAAAATAAATTTAAAATTTAAAAAACATTATATGTATGTATATTTTGAAAAAGTTTTTTCACCGTACATTATTTAATTACAATAATACAAATGTTGAATTAAAAAGATTTGCTACATGTGTATATAAAATTGTTTTTGACATTTTTTAATGCCGAAAAATTTTTTAAAAAATTAATAAAATAAAATTATACTGTAAAAACACAGTTGGTGTTGTTATTTGATTGCAACAATATCATCGTTCTCTCTATGTTCTTTTGTATGCGCAAGCTTTCAATTGTGTATCTTTTTCTCTCTATATTTTCTCTGTCTAAAATTCTCACATTATCAAAATCAACTGTATGTTTGTTGTTGATGATATGTGTTGACAAAGCTGTTGATGTTTTTTGTTTTTCAATATCACTTCTGTGTTTTGCCATTCTGTTCTCTAAAGCTGGATTCACCCATTGTTTCGGAACAAAATTTTTGTCCGGACAAAATTTTTTTTTAATGAAGTTTGACGTTTCTCTTTTTGAGAGTGAGAGCGAAAGAGAACAAAATTTGTTCGGAACAATTTTTGGTTGAATTGGTTTAATTTTAAATTTTGTCCGGACAAAGTTGAAATAAGCTGCCACCTATTTTATTATTTCAGCCAAAGTTGAAATGAGCTGCCACATTATATTGCAAATAAGTATGTATTAATAATAAAAGCAAAGATTAACTTTTTCAAGTAAAATATAATAAGAAAAAATAAAAAACATTGAAATGGAATTAAATGAAAAAACATCACTTAAACTTATATCAGAAATGAAAAAGCCAGGCAGGGAATGTTTATATGATATGAGCAATAAAAATTATATAAATAACCATTTGAAACAAATCGTATGGTTGGAAGTGGCAAGCGCCATTGGAGTTCAAAGTAAGTTAAATTTTTTATGATGAATATTAAAATAATTATATAAATAAATTGTGCTTAATAATTGCAGGAAGTGAATGCCAAGCGCTTTGGAAAAGTTTGCGTAGACGCTATAAAGCCGCAAAAATCAAAAACGCCGGACGGAGTGGAAGTGAGCGAGCAGAACTTAAAGGCTTCTTAAAAATTTTAATTACTGAAATAGATTATTTGGACAATTTCATACATTTCATACTATAAATATTTAAGTTTCAGGCCTACTGTTTCGAACTACGTGGATTCCAACACAAATAGTTCCGTAATCTCTTTGATGAGATGGCGCAAGATCCAGATGTAAACGATTCACTGACAGAAAATACAGAGAATCTGACGGACAACAGTCAGTCAAATATTTCAATATGTTCGCCATCTACTTCATTTGAAGTACAAAAACGAAAACGGTTAAAACTGGATGATGCAGAGTCTGAGTTTAAAGAGTCACTAAAAACTTTAAATAACCTTGCATCATCTGTAATGCAAGCCTCAGTGGAAAAAAGAGATCCATTCTTTTTGGCTTTGGAAGATGAATTCGCAAAAGTGCCTTAAAATCAAAAGAGTGCATTAAAAGTTAAATTGATGTCACTTTTAATTGAGCACCAAAAATAAACAAATTTTTATCAAACGATTCATAAAAATTTAGAATGGATTTGAATTTTATTTTAAGAAAAATTTTATATTAAAACACATTTGAAATGTTTTTTTTATGAATGCTACCATTATAAACAAAAATATTAAAAATTATATTAAGCAATGTTATTGTTAAAATAATTTTTATAAAGATTTCTTATTTCTACGGCTTCATTAGATGCTCGGTTTGAACTAACGCGACCCTTCGACCTAAGTCCATTTTGCCTTTCCATTCGCCACGATCCAAGAACGACGTTCCCATCTATGTCTTCTCTGTCCAAAAGTTCGGGTTGCATATATCGAGAAGATGCCCTCTCCCGAAGGTAGTTGTGAAGACAAACTGTTGATTTTACAATATTCACAACTGTTTCTTTACTGGCAATTATAGGTTTCCTATAAATTCGGAAGCGATTTGCCAATATTCCAAATGAGTTTTCTACTACTGGCTCTAGATAAGCTTTTATTAAAATTCTGTTCGTCTGGAGGCACATTTCCGCTATTGCGTCCAGGATAAGAGCGCAGTAAATTTTTTCTTAGCGGAAAAGCTTCATCACCTAGAAATACATGTGGGGCTAATTTATCAGTGCCAGGTAAATTTTTTTCACAAGGTAATTGCATATCCTCGGAATTCTGAAGGATTGCTTTTCCAAACTTGCAATTTTTAAAAATTCCACCATCACTGTTGTGGCCCAATGATCCTATGTCAACCAGAATAAATTTATAATCTGCATCAGCTACGGCCATCAAAACAATACTGTGCGAGTTTTTATAATTAAATGTTAATGAGTTGTGATTCGGCAATACCTGCAAAGAAACAGTGTAACGACACGATTTCGCTGGGTGCTGGGGTAGAACTCAGCGGGGCTCAGGGTCGTTGCAAAAATAATGAAAACACAAATATTTTCTTATAACTCTTTTCTTTTTTTCATCAATAATAATTTTATTTAAACAATTTGTCTTTAAGTTTCAACAATAATGAAAACACAAATATTTTCTTATAAATCTTTCCTTTTCATTAATAATAAATTTATTTAAACAATTTGTCTTTAAGTTTCTACGGTAAATGGTACGGTACTCTTCTGGTACCGTTGTAAAAAAAAAATTCTTCTTTTAAATATTAGTATATAGAAAGTCAAAAGAAATATCTACGATATAAATTACGTACGAGGTAGCGACTGTACAAACCAAACTATTGTTTAACACGAAAATTTGGGAGAGAAGGGGAGCACAAATTTTAGTAGTGGTTCCAGCTACTAATACTTGTTCGAACTCAAACCGACCGCGAGAAAAAGGGTTGGCTTTACCAACTAGAGGGGGACAAGTGTTTGTAGTGTATCCAGCTACTAGTACTTGTTTTACCCTCAAACCGTCCGCGAGAAAAGGTTGGCTCTATAAATTAAGGGGAATGAGTAATAGCAGTGCACCCAGCTACTAACACTCATTCGAGCCTTCAAACCGTTCGCGAGAAAATGATGGCTCTCAAAATCAAAGAGAATAAGTAATAGCAGTGCATCCAGCTACTAATACTTATTCGAACCTTCAAACCGTTCGCGAGAAAATGTTGGCTCTCAAAATCAAAGAGAATAAGTAATAGTAGTGTATCCAGCTACTAATACTTATTCGAGCCTTACTACAACGACAATATTGTTTGCACGTCGCCACCAATATTTTATATGAGTCCGTTTGCGAGTCGCACGAAGAAATGGTAATGAAGCGCAGTTACCAGTGGTTGTTCTACCTTGCGATCCGCAGACTAACTAACTCTTCATGTTCTGTGTTCAGCCTTTTATAGCAAAACTGCCTGTACGAACAATACACACACGCATGTGCCATCATATGCTGTGTCAAACATATTACTCACCGTGTGTGTCTGTGTGCACAGGCAGCGAACATGTGTTTTCTCTCAAATTCTCAATGCGTTGTACTAAAATAAATATCAGTAGGTATGTGTAAAAGAATAAGAAATCAGGGGTATAAATTCCTTATATATAATTATGTGCAGACAATAATAACAAATGAAACAGTATAACTTCATTGTATATAAAGAAATGCAGAACTAATATATAAGAAACAATAATATTAATCAGGGGTATAATTATGTATGAAAGAGATAAAAATATTAATGTAATTTTAATAATATTTGTGTATAATAAGATAAGAAATAAAATTATTAATTCAATTTTAAGAATATTTGTATATAATAAGATAAGAATAAAAATAGTAATTCAATTTTAACTACGTACGATGAACCAAAAACGAGGACCGACTTTTGGTTGTTACATCTACCTCCCCTCTCCACCGGATGCGGCATATGTTTTTAATTCGCTAATATGTGCGGTCCGCACATCGCTACTGTCTACTTTATTAATTTCTACAATGACAGGGGACACAAATCCCTTAATGACATAAGGTCCCCCATATTTAGGTGCCAATTTGGCGGCAAATTTGTCTGCCGCGTTCGAGAGCGGATGCTGGCGTACCAGCACCTGGTCTCCAACTTTAGGTTGCCAGTCGCGCCGTCGTAAGTCGTAATAACGTTTCTGACGTTGGGACGCTTTTGCCAAGTTGCCTCGAACAATCTTGAAGATTTCCTGAAGTTCTCTCGCTCGTCCCTCCGGCTCATCATTCCGAGCCCCGGTCCCTACAGTGACCTCATCGTAGAGCGCTCTGGGTAATCTTGGCTCACGCCCTTGGGTCAAATAGGCGGGCGAATAGCCGGTTGATTCCGATACGCTGGTGTTTACCGCTAACATGACTTCTGGTAATATGTCGTCCCAAGTAGTATGGTTCTGTCTCGCGTACTGAGCCATGATGGTTTTGACGGTGCGATTAACTCTTTCGGTTGGGTTCTCTTGTGGAGAATATGGGGCGGTAAATTGCTGGCGTATACCCATTTCTTTCAGGCGTTTCTGTAGGATGCGGGCTGTAAACTGTGGGCCATTGTCCGTCAGCAACACTTTTGGAACACCAAACCGGGCTATGATTCGCTCTCGTAGTGCTTTGATTACGCCTTCTGCTGTCGCTCTTCGCATGGGTACCAGTTCACACCACTTGGAAAATTTGTCGAAGAAAACTAGCAGCATACTGTTGCCATGTCGTGTTCGAGGTAAAGGTCCGACAAAATCGGCACATAAACACGACCATGGTTCATTTGGAATTTGGGTGAGCATTTTTCCGGCAGGCATTCGCTGAGTTACTTTATACCGCTGGCAGATTTCACAGCTGTGGACGTAACGGTTGATATCGCGGGACATGCCCGGCCAATAATACCGACTGGCGATCTTGTGTAACGTTTTTCGCGCACCGAAATGACCCCCGGCAACTTCGTCGTGATTTTCTTCGAGTACCTTGTTTCGTAACTCGGTGGAGACACAAAGTTTCCACGGGTTACTTTCTTCGTCGTTATTATCCCTTTGAAAATGGCGGTACAATTGTCCGTTTACGATGGCATAGTCGGGGTATTTACCGGGATTTTCTCTGACCTCGGCCATGCGCTTAGATAGCCAGCAGTGGGTGGTGGAGGGATCTGTTTGCATTAGATTTACTTCTTCTGGTAGCTGCCTGGATAGCGTGTCGGCGATGATATTGTGTTTGCCCTTTCGGTACGAGATGGTAAATTGGTATTGTTGTAATTCCAGCGCCCATCTCGCCAGCCGACCCGTGGGGCTCTCGATCGAGTTCAGCCATTTTAGCGCTAGATGGTCTGTAACTACCATGAACGGATATCCCTCAAGGAAATGTCGTAGTTTACGTATGCCCCAGACTATGGCTAAACACTCCTTTTCGGTGGTAGAATAGTTCTTTTCAGCTGGATTTAGGTGACGACTCACGTATGCTATAACGTGTTCCTCTTCCTGTAGCTCTTGAGTCAGCACGGCGCCAAGCCCAAATTCGCTGGCATCGGTTTGGAGCACGAAGGGTTTAGAAAAATCGGGGCAGGCTAAAACTGGCGCTTGTGTGAGTTTACTCTGCAGTGTCTCGAAGGCTTTTTGTTGCTCCTCGCCCCACTTCCAGTGCTTGCCTTTCTTGAGGAGTTGAGTCAAAGGCTGTGACAGTTCCGCGAAGTTTGGCACGAAACGGCGATACCATGAAGTCACACCCAGGAAACGTCGGACGTCCTTTACACACTTGGGGGGTATCATCTGTGTTATAGCTGATACCTTGTCCGGGTCAGTTTTGATGCCGTGTTTAGTCACAACGTGGCCTAGGTATTTCAACTCGTCCTTAAAAAATTCGCACTTATCGATATTGATTTTTAGGTTTGCCTGGCGGAGCCGACGGAAAACTTCCTTCAGATTCTTTAAGTGTTCTTCGAACGTAGTGCCGATAACGATGATGTCGTCTAGGTACGCAAAAGCATGGGGTTCCATCTCTGGCCCTATGACGTTATCGAGTGCCCTTTGGAAGGTGGCCGGTGCGGAATGCAAGCCAAATGGCATAACCTTCCATTGAAACAGACCTCTACCTGCGACTGCAAAAGCGGTGTACTGCTTACTTTGCTTGTCCATGGGGATTTGCCAATACCCATCCTTGAGGTCCAGGCTGCTGATGAACTTAGCATTCCGAAGCCTGTTTAAGATTGCATCTATTCTTGGCAGCGGGTACGCATCTGGAACTGATCTGGCGTTTAGCTGTCGGAAATCCATGCAGGTGCGCCAAGACCCATTTTTCTTACGTACCAAGGTGATCGGGAAGCTGTAGGGACTACGTGATGGCTCGATACATCCCTTTTCTATCAGCTTATCCACTTCTTCATCGATGATCTTCTGCATCGCTGGATTACGCTGGGCGTAGCGGATCTTTATGGGACGGGTGTCCTTCATGACAATACGGTGTGTAGCTACAGTAGAGAGTTCGCGAATTTCTTGAAATTTTGGTAGTTCCCTTTTTAGAAATTCATCGATTGCCCGTTGTTGGTCAGCTTGGCTGTGATGTGCCATAGAGATTGCTAGAACGGGAGTTTTATTTCGTCTTTGTTTGCTTACCTTTTCAGTGCTTGCCCGCGGTCCCGGTTTTTCTCTATCTGATGCGCCCGATGTCACAGTAAGGTTTGCACAGCTAAACGTAGCCTTGAAGGCGTGCAGTATGTCTAGTCCTATGACCAGATCGACCGTAGCCTGTTGCATAACTAAAAATTGGCACGTGGACATCATATTCCCCAGGGTAACACCGAGGTTTACTCCCTTTGTGATGATACTTTTGGAGCCGTCGGCCAGAACAACATCAATGTCTACGTTTATGAAGGTGGGGTGCCGCACTAAATGTTTCACCATCTTGGGCGAAATGAAACTCTTGGTGGCCCCTGTATCGATGAGCGCATTGCATAGTTTATTCTCAACCAAAATGGTTGCGCTGAGTTTATCGTCCCACGACAACCGGGTGAGATTAGTTGGTTTCTTGTGAGACACCGGGACACTTTTAGGTTTTGATCCGCTTGTGGTCGGCTCTTCTTGTAATATCATGCGGTGTTGTTCCCCCCGGCCTGGGTGGGAGTTTGTAGGGATACATTCCAAATCAGCCGCCAGGTGAATTAAGTCGTCAAGCGTTTCGAAGTCTTTCCGGCGAATATACCACTGGTAGTCGGGCAAGGCGTTGCGAAATATTCTTTCGAGCTTCTGGTCGGCATCGAGGGTCGAGTGTCGCATCAGATTTTGTAGGCCCAAAACATAGTCCTTGAAAGGTTCACGCTGTCGCTGGGTCCGCTTTCGGATTTCATCATCCAGCTTCTCAAAGTATCTGGGAGGAAGAAAAAAATCGTAAAAATCGGATTTGAACTGATCCCATCGTGCCCAGTGTTTATGATTATTCCGCAGCCAGATAAGCGCTCTGTCTCGGAACAGCTCCGTCATCGACCTCAACACATCGTTCAGTTCTAAGGCGTACATTTCGCTTAACTCTTCTACCCTCTCGATGAAACCCAAGGGGTCTTTCCCACCATCATACTTCAGACCCCATTTGCGGACTATTTCTATGGCGAGGCCTCGTGTTTCCGCTTCTGCTTTAGCTGTCGTCGTAGACCTTTCTCTGACTTCAGGTTTCGGCGATGATGCTGTTTGGCTCTCGGCACTCTTTCCCGGTATTTGGAGGCCTGGCGCGGATGAGGCAGACGCTTGGTGGTCATGTGTTGTCTGGATGTCCAATAGGGTTTTGAGTTGTTCGTCATCGTGCACAGAGGCAATGAATTTGGCGAATCGCTTTCTCAGCTCTTCGACTGTTCCACTGGTAGTTTGTTCAAACATCCCCAGGTAATTTACTAGTTCCTCCTTCTTCAGGAGATAAACCCAGGAGGATCGTAACATATTTCCGGTCGCAGTCATAGCACACCACGGTAAGAACCAAGTCTTCTTATATTTCTTTTAGTTTTATTTTTTTTTTTCAAAAAAAACTGGATGAGGTTGAATAGCAGCGTATATGGAGGTGAATATCAGTGGTTTTAGTATGTCTTAAAATTCCATAAAATACTAAATCAACAATTTGTTTTTTTTTTTTTTTTTTTGTCAATAATATTATAAAAAAAAAAATTCTTTTTTGTTTGTTTGATTTTGGACAATAGTCCCTGCTCGGGCGCCAATGTAACGACACGATTTCGCTGGGTGCTGGGGTAGAACTCAGCGGGGCTCAGGGTCGTTGCAAAAATAATGAAAACACAAATATTTTCTTATAACTCTTTTCTTTTTTTCATCAATAATAATTTTATTTAAACAATTTGTCTTTAAGTTTCAACAATAATGAAAACACAAATATTTTCTTATAAATCTTTCCTTTTCATTAATAATAAATTTATTTAAACAATTTGTCTTTAAGTTTCTACGGTAAATGGTACGGTACTCTTCTGGTACCGTTGTAAAAAAAAAATTCTTCTTTTAAATATTAGTATATAGAAAGTCAAAAGAAATATCTACGATATAAATTACGTACGAGGTAGCGACTGTACAAACCAAACTATTGTTTAACACGAAAATTTGGGAGAGAAGGGGAGCACAAATTTTAGTAGTGGTTCCAGCTACTAATACTTGTTCGAACTCAAACCGACCGCGAGAAAAAGGGTTGGCTTTACCAACTAGAGGGGGACAAGTGTTTGTAGTGTATCCAGCTACTAGTACTTGTTTTACCCTCAAACCGTCCGCGAGAAAAGGTTGGCTCTATAAATTAAGGGGAATGAGTAATAGCAGTGCACCCAGCTACTAACACTCATTCGAGCCTTCAAACCGTTCGCGAGAAAATGATGGCTCTCAAAATCAAAGAGAATAAGTAATAGCAGTGCATCCAGCTACTAATACTTATTCGAACCTTCAAACCGTTCGCGAGAAAATGTTGGCTCTCAAAATCAAAGAGAATAAGTAATAGTAGTGTATCCAGCTACTAATACTTATTCGAGCCTTACTACAACGACAATATTGTTTGCACGTCGCCACCAATATTTTATATGAGTCCGTTTGCGAGTCGCACGAAGAAATGGTAATGAAGCGCAGTTACCAGTGGTTGTTCTACCTTGCGATCCGCAGACTAACTAACTCTTCATGTTCTGTGTTCAGCCTTTTATAGCAAAACTGCCTGTACGAACAATACACACACGCATGTGCCATCATATGCTGTGTCAAACATATTACTCACCGTGTGTGTCTGTGTGCACAGGCAGCGAACATGTGTTTTCTCTCAAATTCTCAATGCGTTGTACTAAAATAAATATCAGTAGGTATGTGTAAAAGAATAAGAAATCAGGGGTATAAATTCCTTATATATAATTATGTGCAGACAATAATAACAAATGAAACAGTATAACTTCATTGTATATAAAGAAATGCAGAACTAATATATAAGAAACAATAATATTAATCAGGGGTATAATTATGTATGAAAGAGATAAAAATATTAATGTAATTTTAATAATATTTGTGTATAATAAGATAAGAAATAAAATTATTAATTCAATTTTAAGAATATTTGTATATAATAAGATAAGAATAAAAATAGTAATTCAATTTTAACTACGTACGATGAACCGAGTTGTGATTCGGCAATACCTGCAAAGAAACAGTTTAAGAAATTTATAAAATATGTCTATCGAAATTGCAATACCTCTATAACAACGAGTTTCCCATCTATGGCTCCCAAGCCATAGGGTGGTGTTGGCTGAAGTGGTTAGCGCGTTGACTACTAAGCAAACAATGATGTAGGGCCTGGGTTCAAACCCTGGCCAGAGCAAGTCAATCAACATCATTAATTTCTGTAAGTACATTAGTGAGAAATTGTATTAATTGTTGTCGGACTATTTAAGTGATGAAGGCATAGCACTGGTCACTAAAAAACTGTTCCGACAGCGATTGATGATGTTCCAAGCTAATGTACACAACATCGCCCTCCTTCGTCGGTTAGCAGAAACATCGGCGAAGTAAAACAATTAATAAAAATGCCTGCCAATACAGCTTAACAAAGTTAATGCGTCTACCTAACACCGGAGGCGCCTCAACACTGCTATAAAAATTAACATACCGCGCAAAGCAGAGTTGTAAAAGAGTTAAGCCTTCTACATTTTCAACATCTATCTTCTCTACCCTATCCCTCTCCCTGAGGAAAAAAAAGCAGTTAGGGAAACCCCAACGCTCATAAAAATTGCAGACAATATTTTCCCACATACTTCTTGACTGCTTTGGAAAAACAAACTGAAATTTCTTCCATATTAGTTCTGTTGTTTCCTTTATTATTTTTGATGTAGTAGAGGCACCAATACGAAAGCCATAATATCCTATAGATTTCATTGAATCCCCACTAGCCAAATATCTACGGAAGCAAAACTTATTAGTTGTTTTTCAATGTCTTCTGCATTACTCACCTTAACGTTAAGGACAACTTTTCTGCTGTTGTAATGTGCTCTTGTTTGCGGATAGGTATAGCTTGCATATCAGGGCCTAAAATTTTAAGTATGTCGTCGAAGGCGGCGTGGTCCATGCGATGGAAATTTATAAATGATTCCGTGTCATTTAAACGCATTTCTGGTATCAATGCGTGGAAGTATCCCTTTTCCCTCCTTTCTTTCAGCATCTTTCTAACACCAATTCTTTTTTGTTTATATATGTACCTCGCAAGTAAAAGAGCTTTATTTAGCTCAATAGCTAGTAGAAGAATCAGTTGACTTCTTTTATTCATTTTTTAAACAATTTTATTTAAGAATGTAATATGTGCGCATGAAAAATATCTCACCAAATTGTATTCATCTGTTGCTGTGCTACCACCTTTTTAAATTAATATGAATCGTTTACAGACTTATTTCATACGGTAGCTTTGATTTTCCAGACAAATTGTTCGAAATGAGTGAATCGTGTTGCAAAAATGTAAACAATGTTTCTAAAGATATTAAGATTCTGTCTTATTGACAACAATTATTTTGTATTCGATAAAACTGTTTTCAACCAAATATTTGGCATGCCAATGGGTAGTCCGCTTTCACCCACCATAGCTGATATTGTATTAGATGACCTTCTTGACGCATCTCTTGCTGAATTACAACAAAAAAATATCAACATCAAATACATAGTCAAATATATAGATGATATCTTGGCAGTTATAAACCATAATGACAAAAATACAATTCTCAATGTTTTCAACAAATATCATCCAAAAATTCTATTCACCACTGAAGTAGAAAATAATGGATGTATAAATTATCTAGACACAACCCTGCACAGGGAAAAAGGCAAGATCTTACTAGATTGGTATTCGAAAGAAATTTCATCGGGCAGAATAACTAATTTTAATGCAACACAGCCTAAAAGTCAAATTATAAATACCGCCAAAAGTCTTATGTATATTCAGAGTTCTCAACATGAGTGACAAACAATTTCACATAAAAAACATACAAACAATTATAATAATACTCAAAAACAACAGCTTTCCTACCAAATTAGTAAACTCCTTAATAAATGACGTTAAAATAAAATTAAAAAATAACACTAACCTAAGAACACATATCGAAGGAAATAATAACACAACAAAATATTACAGTGTATCATTTATTCCTGGTTTGACGGACAAAAAAGAAATAAAAACAGCTGTTGAAACAAATAACATAAAATTTGCATATAAATCAAACACAACAATAAACAAACTTTTTACAAGAGTAAAAGCTCAAACTGATAAACAACAACAATGTAACGTAGTTTACGAACTGCAATGTAAGGGAAGCAACGAAGAACAATGCAATCTTATATATGTATATTGGCACAACTAAAAGAAACTTATGGCGTTTTCTTTTCTGAAAAAAGTGTTGCATTTATGCTACATTCTTTAATTTTCGTGATCCATTCTAAAAAATATGTAACATTTTTAAAAGCGATTTCGTTCCTTTCTAATTATGTTGCACCAATAAATGGCAAAATATGCAACATATTTTGCCCTCTACTATCAAGTCGGGGTGATATACTGCCCATTTTTACAACTTTGCTAAGTATCTTTTTATACAAGTAAGAACTTGTATTTTTGTCATTCTATTTGCTTAAGCGAAAAAACTTATAATTAAAACGATAATTAATTAATTAATATTTATTAATGTTAAGCCTCAAATATTTTGTACCATTGTGGCAATAAAAAATGTACCACTTTTTAAAGGTAGGTGCAAACTGTAAAAAGTGTTAAGGCCTATTTAGCCGACGGTTGAAATCGTAGATGTAAGCTAAATGTTGATGTAATGTAAGAGCCAACATTTTTCTAGTTATAGAATGCTTAAAAACGTGTCACGTGACACATGAATGTGCAGACATGCATATGTATGTACATACATACATACATAAAAAGAACAAAAATTCTTATTAAACATATTAAATCATATTTTTCTGTTCTTCTTCGAAATCTTGTGCCCCGGAGAATTGTTATTGTTCATTTTCCTTCACCAGTAGTATTAATTTATTGTCGTCCATTGCAACTTTGTATCACTTTGAAAATTATAAATAAAATACAAAACAGCTGTTCCAACCGTTGATGGAAGTTCCAAATGTTTACAATATTTGTGATTGTAGGCAAATAGTACGATATTATTTAAAAGGTACCGAATCATATTATTACACATTTTATTGTAATGAATTTGATAATTGGTTAAATTATAGTTTAACATTCATATCTATATATGTATGTATGTACATCATTGTTTTGATTATTAGTGTTACTTATTATTTAAAGGATTTTTTTTTGTATACTTGAATGTATGTATATATGTATGTACATAAGTACAGTATACATGAAATTACAAAGTAAGCATACATACAATTTTAAAAATTTTGTTTTAAATGTAATTTTTACGAAAGAAAAATTCGTTCGACATCATGTGCAAGGCAGTTATTATATAAAATGATTTTTTTTTGTATACTCGAATGTATGTATGTATGTACATATGTATGTACATAAATTGATATGCTCACTTTGTAATTTCATATATGTATATTGTACCAATGTACATACATATGTGCATACATACATACATACATACATTCAAGTATACAAAAAAAATCTTTTAAATAATAAGTAACAAAACTATGATGTACATATTTAAATTCATTACAATAAAATATATAAGCACAAACGATCGGTACAGTCTCTTGCTAGATATTGAAAAAAAATTATTTAGAAAACTTTCTTTACTCAATAAAGCATGCATGTGTACATATTTAACAACTAAAACTAGTCAAAACAAAAAAAAAGTACCAACAAAGGACTTCTGTGCCCCATTGCAATTCAAAATACAACCATCCCATCGCTGTCTACAATTGTCACGTAACCTCGTAATGAAATTCTATTTTCTGCAGTTTGGTACGTTACGGCAACATTTCATTTCAGTCAAGTAAGAATTTTCATAGCTTTTGCATATAACAGAAGCAATCAGCAGACACATCAGCATTTACATTTCTAGAGTTACGGTCGGCTAAAGCAGCCTTTACACATTGAAAGGTCAACATTTTTGTTCAGAAAAGAAAACGCCATTAGAGAACAGAATGGCAGAACACAGAAGTGATATTGAAAAACAAAAAACATCAACAGCGTTGTCAACACATATCATCAACAACAAACATACAGTTGATTTTGATAATGTGAGAATTTTAGACAGAGAAAATATAGAGAGAAAAAGATACACAATTGAAAGCTTACGCATACAAAAGAACATAGAGAGAACGATGAACATAAAAGAGGACACCTACAATATCAGCGCTAGTTATATTGTTGCAATCAAATAACAACACCAACTGTGTTTTTACAGTATAATTTTATTTTATTAATTTTTTAAACCATTTTTCGGCATTAAAAAATGTCAAAAACAATTTTATATACACATGTAGCAAATCTTTTTAATTCAACATTTGTATTATTGTAAGTAAATAATGTATGGTGAAAAAACTTTTTCAAAATATACATATAATGTTTTTTTAAATTTTAAATAGACGAACCCCCTGAAGAAGTTAACAAACAATTGACGAAACGTTGGGTAAAAAATGTAATAAAGCTGTTTTATTAACATTAACTACGTTAGGCCTTATTAGCTTAAAGATTGAAAATATCATTATCAATAAAATTTATTTGATTAAACATCACTCAGTTCAAATTAAATTTCATAACTTAATTTGTTGAAAGAAAACATTTTTGTAAGTACAATGATAGCTCCTATTTGGGGAAACCCCACAAATAAAATTAAACAAGAAGTATCTAATGTCAACAACAAACAGGTAGAAACTAATAAGAGAATTATACCAGAGTATGTAACAGCTTTGCAACAATACACAACATTTTTAAATGGAAGATGATATTTTATTTAAAAATTTTCAAAAAAAAAAAAATTAATAATGTGCATATACTTTCCAAAGAAAAAATATATATAAAGTTTAAAAAAGTAACATAATATGTACAAAAATATACTAATTTTTAATAATATTGATTTATATAAAGAAAACACTTTTCCCCTTATTCTGCGTTTCGATTCGAATCGTTAATTTCTCAGTTTGGCAGCATTGGTATTCTGCGTTCCGTTCTCCGCATCAATTCGATTTGCTTTTCGATTGTATGTATTCTGCGTTACGATCGTAGCTACGTTTCTCTAAGTTGTTTGTTTGCGTTTTTCGATTCTGTTTGTATAGTTAAAAAAATGTATAATTAAATAAAATGTAAGTACAAAATGCTATAAATTTATTTAGTAATAAATTATGTCGTTTTTTATATCTTTAAATTATAATAGAGTATAGAAAATGAAAATTTTGCCTCCGCCGCTTCAGGATTCCTCACACTGGAATATTTTGGCGACAAATTCCATTTGATTATAAACTGGCTCTTTACTTCTTTTCCGCACTTAACTGATTAGTTTATTTAATTTTGGTTGCCACAATGTTTAGTTTTTATATATTTATCACTGTTTTTTCTCAAAATTTTACTTTACATAGTTTAACATATGTATTTAATTACAGTACAATACGCATATAAGAAAGTCTGAAAATGTACATATTTTGTTTCTTATATGCGAGCTTTCTTATAAAGAGAACACGCATATAAGAAAGATATTTTCTTATAAGCGTCTTCTTCGACGCGTTTTCTGGAATAGATATGATTATTTTGTACAAAAAAAAAACAACGAAGCCGGCTGATTTCACAAAAATGAACGACTTCATTTGACATTTGCACCAGTGTTCACAGATGTAAATTGTAAAATATAATCAAAAAATTTTTATTTTTCCCCAAATTGAAAAAATTTTCATTGTGAGAATACTTTCTTATACACGTACAATTTTCTATGGAAGGAATGTAATTTTTCATAAAAATTAGTTTCTTATAGCAGAGGTTTTTCTTATAAGCGAGTGTCTTATATAAGGATTATTTAGCACGTAGTTATATGGAAATGTGCATGGTGTCTGGAAAAGTGTTTCTTATAGCCGAGTTTTTCTTATAAACGAGTTTCTTATATGCGTATTGTACTGTACATTGTTTACAAAATGATTTAATTCTTCTGTTTCATATAAAAGCAGCTGGCTTAAATATACTCTTCTCTTCTTCTTTTTTTTCGATTAGGTTTTTTATTAGGAAAGCAATTTTCGATTCGAGCGTAACTGAATGCGGGAACGTAATCGAAACGCAGAATAAGGGTGTTTATCTTTGACGCAAGATAATAATCTTCTTTAAAAACCGACACAAATAAATATATATGTATTTTGCAAATAGCATTTAAAATTTTAAGTCTCATATGTATATATATTCATATCATGTTAAGTTAGTAATCATTTCTTAGTAGAGGAATGTTGGACTTAAAAAATGGAAGAATTAAAATTTAATATGTGAAAGTGCACCGACAGGTGGCTGCGCCATATGCCCAAACAGCACTGAATTACTAATTAAAAATAATTTAATGTTCAGTAGTGGAGAAATGTCATTGAAAGACTTTTCGGTGTTTGGAAAAGCAGATTTCGAATCCTTTTGGATAAAATGCGAATTTCGAGAAGCAACGGAAAAATACTAATTGTGGCTCTTGCAGTTCTCCATAACTTGTCGATTATGTATAATGAGGAGATCTTTGGTAGGGCTATAATTATTCAAAATTAAAAAATATGAAAAATGTTTTTTTTTGTAGACGAAAATGATGTCCAAAACAACATTTCAGCCATTGAAATTTACCAAAATGCCAGTGAAGATGAAAATATGTCTCGTAGTATTTATATTCAACAAAATTTCTAATTAATTCTTCTGAAGCTATGTAAGTTTAGCCGTCTTAAAGTTTTTAAATAAACACTTTATTGTTTTTTCAAAGTTTATTAACAAAATTAATTAATATTTTTTTTTATATTATTATTACGAATAAACGTAATTATTATTTGAACTTATTTATGATTTACATATGAAAAGTAATATTATCAGGCTCAAGTTCAGTTTTATTGAATTAATGAAAATTCAAAATTACTAAGAGTTTTTTGTGTTGGAAAATATTATTATTTATATCCAATCAGTTTTTAGCAGAACGTATCAGTACTGATTTCAAGGCCGCTACACCTCTCATCAGCGTTCAAATGTCCATCTTTACAATTTTCGTAAAGTGGATACTAATTGAGAAGAATATCAACTATTTAACCAGTTTTCAACAGAAATAGAATATGAGAATTAATTTTTAATTCAATTTTTATTCTACAATGAAACAGTGCTGGTTAGTACGAAATTCCCTCATTACTGTTTGGAACTAATAATCAACACAAACTCATAGTCCGTTATCATCAAAGTATTCTACTTTGTAATTTAACGCTTTTGTTGTTTTTACTCTATATTAGGGAAATTCACATATTACTGTGACCCCTGTTATTAGGGTATTTATAGCTCGTGCCCAAGCGGAATTAATATTTTTTTTTTATATTATTATTACGAATAAACGTAATTATTATTTGAACTTATTTATGATTTACATATGAAAAGTAATATTATCAGGCTCAAGTTCAGTTTTATTGAATTAATGAAAATTCAAAATTACTAAGAGTTTTTTGTGTTGGAAAATATTATTATTTATATCCAATCAGTTTTTAGCAGAACGTATCAGTACTGATTTCAAGGCCGCTACACCTCTCATCAGCGTTCAAATGTCCATCTTTACAATTTTCGTAAAGTGGATACTAATTGAGAAGAATATCAACTATTTAACCAGTTTTCAACAGAAATAGAATATGAGAATTAATTTTTAATTCAATTTTTATTCTACAATGAAACAGTGCTGGTTAGTACGAAATTCCCTCATTACTGTTTGGAACTAATAATCAACACAAACTCATAGTCCGTTATCATCAAAGTATTCTACTTTGTAATTTAACGCTTTTGTTGTTTTTACTCTATATTAGGGAAATTCACATATTACTGTGACCCCTGTTATTAGGGTATTTATAGCTCGTGCCCAAGCGGAATTAATATTTTTTTTTTTTTTATATTATTATTACGAATAAACGTAATTATTATTTGAACTTATTTATGATTTACATATGAAAAGTAATATTATCAGGCTCAAGTTCAGTTTTATTGAATTAATGAAAATTCAAAATTACTAAGAGTTTTTTGTGTTGGAAAATATTATTATTTATATCCAATCAGTTTTTAGCAGAACGTATCAGTACTGATTTCAAGGCCGCTACACCTCTCATCAGCGTTCAAATGTCCATCTTTACAATTTTCGTAAAGTGGATACTAATTGAGAAGAATATCAACTATTTAACCAGTTTTCAACAGAAATAGAATATGAGAATTAATTTTTAATTCAATTTTTATTCTACAATGAAACAGTGCTGGTTAGTACGAAATTCCCTCATTACTGTTTGGAACTAATAATCAACACAAACTCATAGTCCGTTATCATCAAAGTATTCTACTTTGTAATT
Source organism: Lypha dubia (assembly GCA_947311025.1). Classification (NCBI taxonomy): domain Eukaryota; kingdom Metazoa; phylum Arthropoda; class Insecta; order Diptera; family Tachinidae; genus Lypha; species Lypha dubia. The sequence continues at coordinate 86,336,797 of OX371261.1, forward strand.
TAACGCTTTTGTTGTTTTTACTCTATATTAGGGAAATTCACATATTACTGTGACCCCTGTTATTAGGGTATTTATAGCTCGTGCCCAAGCGGAATTAATATTTTTTTTTTATATTATTATTACGAATAAACGTAATTATTATTTGAACTTATTTATGATTTACATATGAAAAGTAATATTATCAGGCTCAAGTTCAGTTTTATTGAATTAATGAAAATTCAAAATTACTAAGAGTTTTTTGTGTTGGAAAATATTATTATTTATATCCAATCAGTTTTTAGCAGAACGTATCAGTACTGATTTCAAGGCCGCTACACCTCTCATCAGCGTTCAAATGTCCATCTTTACAATTTTCGTAAAGTGGATACTAATTGAGAAGAATATCAACTATTTAACCAGTTTTCAACAGAAATAGAATATGAGAATTAATTTTTAATTCAATTTTTATTCTACAATGAAACAGTGCTGGTTAGTACGAAATTCCCTCATTACTGTTTGGAACTAATAATCAACACAAACTCATAGTCCGTTATCATCAAAGTATTCTACTTTGTAATTTAACGCTTTTGTTGTTTTTACTCTATATTAGGGAAATTCACATATTACTGTGACCCCTGTTATTAGGGTATTTATAGCTCGTGCCCAAGCGGAATTAATATTTTTTTTATATTATTATTACGAATAAACGTAATTATTATTTGAACTTATTTATGATTTACATATGAAAAGTAATATTATCAGGCTCAAGTTCAGTTTTATTGAATTAATGAAAATTCAAAATTACTAAGAGTTTTTGTGTTGGAAAATATTATTATTTATATCCAATCAGTTTTTAGCAGAACGTATCAGTACTGATTTCAAGGCCGCTACACCTCTCATCAGCGTTTAAATGTCCATCTTTACAATTTTCGTAAAGTGGATACTAATTGAGAAGAATATCAACTATTTAACCAGTTTTCAACAGAAATAGAATATGAGAATTAATTTTTAATTCAATTTTTATTCTACAATGAAACAGTGCTGGTTAGTACGAAATTCCCTCATTACTGTTTGGAACTAATAATCAACACAAACTCATAGTCCGTTATCATCAAAGTATTCTACTTTGTAATTTAACGCTTTTGTTGTTTTTACTCTATATTAGGGAAATTCACATATTACTGTGACCCCTGTTATTAGGGTATTTATAGCTCGCGCCCAAGCGGAATTAATATTTTTTTTTATATTATTATTACGAATAAACGTAATTATTATTTGAACTTATTTATGATTTACATATGAAAAGTAATATTATCAGGCTCAAGTTCATTCAGTTTTATTGAATTAATGAAAATTCAAAATTACTAAGAGTTTTTTGTGTTGGAAAATATTATTATTTATATCCAATCAGTTTTTAGCAGAACGTATCAGTACTGATTTCAAGGCCGCTACACCTCTCATCAGCGTTCAAATGTCCATCTTTACAATTTTCGTAAAGTGGATACTAATTGAGAAGAATATCAACTATTTAACCAGTTTTCAACAGAAATAGAATATGAGAATTAATTTTTAATTCAATTTTTATTCTACAATGAAACAGTGCTGGTTAGTACGAAATTCCCTCATTACTGTTTGGAACTAATAATCAACACAAACTCATAGTCCGTTATCATCAAAGTATTCTACTTTGTAATTTAACGCTTTTGTTGTTTTTACTCTATATTAGGGAAATTCACATATTACTGTGACCCCTGTTATTAGGGTATTTATAGCTCGTGCCCAAGCGGAATTAATATTTTTTTTTATATTATTATTACGAATAAACGTAATTATTATTTGAACTTATTTATGATTTACATATGAAAAGTAATATTATCAGGCTCAAGTTCAGTTTTATTGAATTAATGAAAATTCAAAATTACTAAGAGTTTTTTGTGTTGGAAAATATTATTATTTATATCCAATCAGTTTTTAGCAGAACGTATCAGTACTGATTTCAAGGCCGCTACACCTCTCATCAGCGTTCAAATGTCCATCTTTACAATTTTCGTAAAGTGGATACTAATTGAGAAGAATATCAACTATTTAACCAGTTTTCAACAGAAATAGAATATGAGAATTAATTTTTAATTCAATTTTTATTCTACAATGAAACAGTGCTGGTTAGTACGAAATTCCCTCATTACTGTTTGGAACTAATAATCAACACAAACTCATAGTCCGTTATCATCAAAGTATTCTACTTTGTAATTTAACGCTTTTGTTGTTTTTACTCTATATTAGGGAAATTCACATATTACTGTGACCCCTGTTATTAGGGTATTTATAGCTCGTGCCCAAGCGGAATTAATATTTTTTTTTTATATTATTATTACGAATAAACGTAATTATTATTTGAACTTATTTATGATTTACATATGAAAAGTAATATTATCAGGCTCAAGTTCAGTTTTATTGAATTAATGAAAATTCAAAATTACTAAGAGTTTTTTGTGTTGGAAAATATTATTATTTATATCCAATCAGTTTTTAGCAGAACGTATCAGTACTGATTTCAAGGCCGCTACACCTCTCATCAGCGTTCAAATGTCCATCTTTACAATTTTCGTAAAGTGGATACTAATTGAGAAGAATATCAACTATTTAACCAGTTTTCAACAGAAATAGAATATGAGAATTAATTTTTAATTCAATTTTTATTCTACAATGAAACAGTGCTGGTTAGTACGAAATTCCCTCATTACTGTTTGGAACTAATAATCAACACAAACTCATAGTCCGTTATCATCAAAGTATTCTACTTTGTAATTTAACGCTTTTGTTGTTTTTACTCTATATTAGGGAAATTCACATATTACTGTGACCCCTGTTATTAGGGTATTTATAGCTCGTGCCCAAGCGGAATTAATATTTTTTTTTTTTTTTTATATTATTATTACGAATAAACGTAATTATTATTTGAACTTATTTATGATTTACATATGAAAAGTAATATTATCAGGCTCAAGTTCAGTTTTATTGAATTAATGAAAATTCAAAATTACTAAGAGTTTTTTGTGTTGGAAAATATTATTATTTATATCCAATCAGTTTTTAGCAGAACGTATCAGTACTGATTTCAAGGCCGCTACACCTCTCATCAGCGTTCAAATGTCCATCTTTACAATTTTCGTAAAGTGGATACTAATTGAGAAGAATATATTAGTATCCACTTTACGAAAATTGTAAAGATGGACATTTGATCGCTGATGAGAGGTGTAGCGGCCTTGAAATCAGTACTGATACGTTCTGCTAAAAACTGATTGGATATAAATAATAATATTTTCCAACACAAAAAACTCTTAGTAATTTTGAATTTTCATTAATTCAATAAAACTGAACTTGAGCCTGATAATATTACTTTTCATATGTAAATCATAAATAAGTTCAAATAATAATTACGTTTATTCGCAATAATAATATAAAAAAAAATATTAATTCCGCTTGGGCACGAGCTATAAATACCCTAATAACAGGGGTCACAGTAATATGTGAATTTCCCTAATATAGAGTAAAAACAACAAAAGCGTTAAATTACAAAGTAGAATACTTTGATGATAACGGACTATGAGTTTGTGTTGATTATTAGTTCCAAACAGTAATGAGGGAATTTCGTACTAACCAGCACTGTTTCATTGTAGAATAAAAATTGAATTAAAAATTAATTCTCATATTCTATTTCTGTTGAAAACTGGTTAAATAGTTGATATTCTTCTCAATTAGTATCCACTTTACGAAAATTGTAAAGATGGACATTTGAACGCTGATGAGAGGTGTAGCGGCCTTGAAATCAGTACTGATACGTTCTGCTAAAAACTGATTGGATATAAATAATAATATTTTCCAACACAAAAAACTCTTAGTAATTTTGAATTATCATTAATTCAATAAAACTGAACTTGAGCCTGATAATATTACTTTTCATATGTAAAAAATTAATTAATATAAAAACTAAAACAAATAACAATTAACTTCAATTCATAACAAAAATAATAATAAAAAAAGATTTATGAAAAAAATACAATTCACTGCTTCATTAAAATATGTATAATGAATATAGAAACTAAAACCAAATAACAATTCACTTGAATAATATAACTAAAAAGAGAAAAGGGAAAAAAGAAATGTCAAAATCAAGGACGATTTAAGCAATTTTAGTTGTATATTTTTAGCAACATCACTGTGATGCCACACTGCATCATTAATTTTCAGAGTTGATCTATTAAAAGATAGCAGCCGTTAAAAGTTCATTATACATGAACATTCTGCCAAGAAGCTGCTAAGGCTAACCGATATTCTAGTTGGCAGCTCGTTGTACGCAGTGTATAAACTGTGGCTAATAAATCATTATACATAAGGCTGTTAGTAACCAGAAGTAGTTACCACCAAATATATTTTAAGCTTTAAATACTGTTTACTTTAACATGGGGATGTCATTGGAGAGGGTCAATTGGCTATTCTCTGAATTACCAATATCTAGTTCAGTAACCAACTACTTAAGTTTTCAAAAAGTACTAGTTATTTGACGTTATTTCCGGTGATAAGTAATCAGCTGAATTGCTAGAGACAAATTACTACTTTAGTGGGTAATTGGTGCAAATTATCTAGTACAGTAATAATGTATTTTAACGCATTTTTTTTACTAAACATACAAATTTTATTTAATCCAATTTAAAGACAAATTAAAAAAATTATAAATTTTTATTAAGAATACGAAAATAAACTTAAAATAATTCATTAGTTTTATCAAAAAATTATGTACATTATTTAAAGTAAAAAATATATAAAATTTTACATACATACATATATTTGAACATTTACTCAAGAATTTATGTTTTTAAAATTTTATTTATTTGTTGCGATATCTAAATATATATTTAGATATTGCTAACCCGCAACAAATAAATAAAACTTAAATAATAAAAAATATGTATTATTTTTGGTATTAGGTATGATAGAGCTGTGGGTCTTGAAACACATTTATATTTAAACTGGCGTTTTTTCTGTCTTTGCATTGCTTTGCGAATTATCTCTTCTGGTAATCCAACAGTAGCTTCTAAATATAAAAGATGCAATTAAATTGCAATTAAAATGATATAGATTCTCCATCATACATTACTTCTGTCTACATAATGTAGAAAAACAGAAGACAAAAAAATATGTGAACTACTAGTAACTTAATTAGCTATAGGTATTGCATAAAAAAGTTCATTTAATACTTATTGCACTACATACATATGTATGTATAGCCTGAGAATCAGTAGTGTAATTGATAAAACCTGCCAATTTTCCAATTTCTATTCTAAAAGTTTCTGTTAAAATAGCAATTGATATATGTACATATGTAACTAGATTTATAACTATGTATGTATATAAAATAGACAATTGACTATTTGCAAAACAAGCGGGATGTGTATCAGCACTAATGTGTAACACTAATAAAATTAAAATCAAATTATGTACATACATACTAGTGATGTTACGAATATCAAATTTTATTATTCGCGAATACGAATTCGAATCTTTGAAACAGTATTCGCCGAAGGTGGCACGAAATAAGCCCCAATGAAATAACCCCCAAATCGAAAAATGAAATAAGCCCCAAAAAATTTTAAAATTTTTTTTGTGGGGCTTATTTCATTTTATTTGGGGCTTATTTCATATCCGTAAAATAGATCTAAAATTCCTGCGCCCTGCCGTAGGCCGGTTATGCAGAGAATACTTTGAACGCGAAGCCGGTGTCCGATATACCATAGAGGATGAATTCCTTGCGCCCGGACGTAGGCCGGTTATGCAGAGAATGCTTGGAACGCGAAGCCGGTGTTCGATATACCATAGAGGATAAATTGCTTGCGCCCGGCCGTAGGCCGGTTATGCAGAGAATGCTTGGAACGCGAAGCCGGTGTGCGATATACCATAGAGGATAAATTTCTTGCGGCCGGCCATAGGCCGGTTATGCAGAAAATACTTTGAACGCGAAGCCGGTGTTCGATATACCATAGAGGATAAATTCCTTGCGCCCGGCCGTAGGCCGGTTATGCAGAGAATACTTTGAACGCGAAGCCGGCGTTCGATATACAATAGAGGATAAATTCCTTGCGCCCGGCCGTAGGCCGGTTATGCAGAAAATACTTTGAACGCGAAGCCTGTGTTCGATATACCATAGAGGATAAATTTCTTGCGCCCGGCCGTAGGCCGGTTATGCAGAGAATGCTTGGAACGCGAAGCCGGTGTTCGATATACCATAGAGGATAAATTCCTTGCGCCCGGCCGTAGGCCGGTTATGCAGAGAATGCTTGGAACGCGAAGCCGGTGTTCGATATAATTTAGAGGATAAAATTCTTGCATTTTATGATTTCTTCTTAAGCTTACATCAAAAAGTTAACAAATTTGGGGCTTATTTCATTTTTTTTGGGGTTTATTTCATTTTTTAAAAATTTGGGGCTTATTTCATAAAATTTTTTGGGGCTTATTTCATTTTATTTGGGGCTTATTTCGTAAATTTTGTTTAGGGCTTATTTCATAAAATTTTTTGGGGTTTATTTCATTTTTCGATTTGGGGCTTATTTCATTGGGGCTTATTTCGTGGTGCCTTCGCCGAATACGAATATTACTTTTAAGATTTAGAGAAACTTAATATTTCAAATTTAATTGGAAAAAAACCTCCCTTTGTGTCAATAACAATAAATTGACAAAAAACTGTCACACTACTTTAGGTATTTAACATTATTATGACATTGAGATGCCGAATTAGAAGACCACTACTGAACATATTTAAATTTTTTTAGTGCTTGCGCTTTTAATTAGTAATTCAGTGCTGTTTGGGAGAACATATTTTCACAGATAGCGCAGCCACATGTCTCGGTGGACTTTCACCAATTAAATTTTAGTTCTTCTATTTTTTAAGTCCAACATTCCTCTACTGAGAACTGATTACTAACTTAACATGATATGAATTCACATATAAGACTTTAACTTTTAAATGATAGTTATGAAATATAATTTTCTTGTTTTTTAAGAAGATTATTAATATAAATTAATGGCCCGCCCCACGATGTCGATCGATCGATAATGCTGAAATTGTAAACGAAAAGCAACTGATTTACGACTTTCTAAACACCCATTTTATTTATTTGTTTAGCTTATGTGCCTCTAAACAAATAATAAGTTAAATAAAATCCGTTATTAGTGGAACGCAAGTTAGTTTTTTACGTGTAGAAATTCAGTGATCGACATCGTTCGATATCATGGGCCAGGCCGTAATATATTTTTGTGCATTTTATGTACTCTTTTAAACTTTTTGATTGATAGTTTTCTAATTTTCTTGACCTTTTTGATTTAAATTGTATAATAATTTTTAAAGCTTTAGGTCGTTTTTATGTAAAAAATGTTTTTAATTTTTCTATATTTCGCCACATCATTGGTTGGCTTCTTCAGGAGAAATTTAACTCATTTAAAGATTTAATGTGTAATTTTTCATTAAGAGCGTATAAACCAAACTATAACAATAATTATATATAATTAATATACTAATAATAATAATACTAATATAATAAGTATACTTACTTTGTCCTCTTCGTTCCAATTTTCGGATCTTTTTCTTTTGATATCCTCTGGCTTATCCATTTTTTATTAATTTACAAAATATGTGAGCACTTTTATAAGAAAATTTCTTGCCAAAATAATGTAAATATACAAATCTTTATAGTGATGTACATACAATCAACAGAAGTAAACAAAGCTCGTTCTTCGAATAATCGGTTTAAACCCTTAACAAAAAATTGGCGTATTTATTATTTTACATTACTATAAATGTATTTAGTTTATATTTTTTGTACAGTATAATATTAATTTACATCTTAAATGAAGAAAAATGTCATTTTATATGAAAACTATACAAAACACTATTAATATATCCGAATATCCGGATTAATTAAAGGCCCAACTATAATATGCATATGCTAGCTTAAGTCAGCTTAAGCAACTGTGCGAATACATGTAAATCGTATGTGGCAACTATAATGAACTTAAGCAAAATTTTCGTTAAGTTTTATGAAACGTCATTTGCTTAAGCAAAGTGCGAAACTGAACGCGCATTCCGTACGGAATCAGCTTTTCTACTAATACATACATACATACATACATATGTATGTTTGTACGTAAAAATAAATTAATTTTGAAAATGGAAAAAGAAGACGAAATAGTTTACATATAAAATTTAATAGAAAATGTGGAAGAAAAGAAGAGTCTGTACACGAAAGTGACATTTCATATACATATGTATTTTATTTAACATATTTTATTTTCACTAATGTATATTTTAGTACTTTTGCCCTTAAATAAAATAAATACTACAAAGTACATAATTTCGGTTGTATCTTTTCTTATTATTAGTAAAAATAATAATATATGTACGTATATTTTAGCATATTTTTTTTTTAATTACAATCGTTTTATATACATTTGAGTACAAGACTCAATTTGTTTAGGATAAATAAGAAGATACAAATTTTTCGAAAAATTATTTATGCTACATATGTGTGCAACTATGACTACTTAAATTTTAAGTCGGATAAGTACATTATAGCCACCTAAAAGTCTCTGCAAATTTGCTTAAGCATTTGACAGACTTTTCGTTCAATTTTGACATTCAGCTCTATTGCGAAAGTCGTTGTCGCCGTCGTTGTCAATTTTTAGCCACAGTCAAGTTTGGTCGACGCAGACGTCAACTCGACACTCAGTTGGTATTAATTTGCGCGCATGTGTTGACGTCGACATGTTATCGATAATTTTGAAGAAAAAATATCATCTCCATATATTTTTACAGTTATTAAGCTTGATTTTTTAATTTTTGTGAAAAAATGTTGTTTATGTTTGAATCAAGTGGAAGCAGTGATGAAGAAAATAAAGAAATGCTCAGAGTTCAGAGAAAAGTAATGAGACAAAGATCAGACATTTTTATTTTGCCGGACAACACGTAAGTAATCAAACAGTTTGCCGCGTATTTGTAATAAAAAGTAAACTTTTTATTTTTGTGCCTTTTGAACAGCTTTGTTGAATATTTTCGACTGAATAAAACAGCATTTAAATTCATATTAAAAAAATTGGGCCTTTAATGAGGAGCGCCATTCGTTCATCATCAATTTCAAACACGTTAAAGTTAGCTAAAACATTGCGGTTCTTGGCTCAAGGCTCATACCAATCGAGTGTTGGTAATGATTTCAACCGTCACTGTCTCTTATTGGAGGTCCCACTCTTGTTTGAACTTGTGAGGGTTTGAGCTTCTTAGAAACCCTTTTGCTAATCTCGTTGTATTTTTTTTCGAGTTCAGCAACAAGGGTTTAGAATTGCTGTACAGTTACTCTCAATATTGATGACGGCAATACAATGAGTGTGCCGTCGACATCACTTGTAACGACGTCGGCATTCGCAATAAGGGTGATTAGCTTAAGCCAGCTTATGCATATTATGGTTGGGCCTTAAGAATCGTTTGTTTGCATCGTTAACTATAAAGAGACAACAGAGAATGATGGTATTGCCAGTATCAATATGTTAAATTTATTAAAGCATACATTAGTTAACATAGTGTTTTTGCATACTATTTTTTAACATAGGTTTGTTAGCGTCGATGGTAACTAACATGAACTTCAAACCTCAATTAAGATTTTTTTTGCATAAGGCTGTTAAGATTTAACTCAATTTCTCCTGAAGTAGCCAACCAGCGATGTGGCGAAATATCGAAAAATTAAAAACTTTTTTATATAAAAACGACCGAAAGCTTTAAAAATTATTATACTTTTTGATTAATATATTTTTTTTTTTGGGAAAATGTATGTTCAAATTATTCGAGAAATATTCGCTTGAATTTGGCGAATACGAATATCTTAAAATAGGGGAATAGTCGAATACGAATACGAGTATTCGTAACTCCACTAATACATACCTATGTACATACATACTTACATATAATATTCATACATTTTTCATTTAAAGATATTCAGTGTTATTCACAAACGTTTTATTAGAGGCTAATAAGCAAAATGCGCTAAAGTATTATTCACAAACGTTTAATAGCACTATGACGCGGTTATTACACGCTAATAAACTCGAAAATTTTATTGTAGGCATCACGCTACTTTAGCCGTTTAATAAGTTGCCATTTGCATTTTTTTAAAGTAAAAAAATCACTATTTACTTCAAAGAGTATGAAAAATAAAAAAAATTTCGAATAAACTAATGATTGTAATAAATATAACTTCGACATTCGTTAGTATTATACAAAATATATATACATACATACATAAAACTATAATTTTTTTATTAAGTTAAATATTTTGCAGATAATGTATTTCAACTCTCCCGATTCTTCCAGTTCTTCTGCAATGTTAACATACATATGTACATATGTATGTATGTACGTAAAATAAGAAAATTCAAGAAAAAATACATATATATGAATGTATGTGAATATGTACGTACTTACATACATACATATGTATGTATGTTTACGTATGTATGTACACAAATGTGTCTGTATGTACTTATATGCATGAACATGCATATTTGTTCAAATGCGTACATTACTTAAATTCTACCTGCTCTTTGAAATATTAATATTATTACATCTTTTTTCATGTTTTTGTGCATAATTTGTCACATTTCAACCACAACAAGATTAAAAATATTTCCAAATAAATAAAGCAAACAAATTAGTGGTGTGTAATCAATTGTAACGAACTCGGTATTTGAATACTTTTGTAATAACTTATGAAAACACATTGCTAGCAATATCAATACAACACATATTAAAAAATTTTTAATATTTTTTGAAATATTATAAGCAATACTCTATTACTCTAACTTGTTTAAATAAAATTTATATGACATTATTTTCACATTTTCAATCATTAGAGACTACACGCTTATCATGTATGTTATTGTAGACAACACTAATTATAACTTGACAATTGAAATAAAACAATGTTGCTAACACAGAACCACAAAACTGAAAAAATCACACAATAGTTAATTTGGCTTTATTAAACGTTTGTGAATAATGTTTATTATTACCGGGTAATAACACAAAAACTGATTATTAACTAATGTGTACATTATCTCTACAATAAGAATTTTTTATGAATAACAATGATTAAATTTAACAATATTCAAAATAATTAACTTATTTATCAACAAATTATAAGTAAGGCACAATAGCCGCCTTTAGCAGTTCCGTAATTATTTTTCGTCATTTTGCAAAGAAACGCATAATAATCCACTTCAATAGATATATGTATATACAAAACATATCGTTAGCTAAAATGCAAAATCACGTAAGTACACTTTTATAATTTTTTTGGAAACTGAAAAAACTAAATAAAACTCTGCAAGTGGCTGAACTAAAGTCTTTTTGTTTTCGTTTTTAATTTATGTAGCTGATTTTTATGATAAAGGTTAATTAATTTTTGTTAAGCCACTGAGTATAGTATATTTTGTAGAACTACAAATTTTGTTATGGAAGTTTAATATCTGTTTTAGATACCGGTATAGTCGGATTTTTAAGTGTTAGTGTGTTAATTCATCCCAACAAACCGAAACGATTATGAAATCTTTGAACATGTTAAGTAGTTTGTTTTAAGAGTCCTTACCTCTTCGGCTTAAAATTACATTAAAAATGCACCTAGTATACGTGTATTTTAATTATTATACATATTGCTCCTTAATTCAACAAAGTCTAATTGAATATGAGTTGAATAGATTATATGAAATATTTAACTTCTTATGTGTAAGTTTTTCTGAACTCAGCCACCCACACCTTTCTTCTATTTTAAAAATTTTTTTCCAACGCTAGAATCTTCAAAAAAAAAATTTAATATACTGAAAACTTACAACAAAGCCTTACGAAACAATAGCAAGCATAAGACATTTGCAATCGTATGTGTAAAATTGGTATCTAATGTGAATAAGTTGAAGCATTAGAAAACTGTACTCATATATAATACGTAAGCTCATAAAAAGTTGTTGAAAATCTATTATGATAGCCTTATGCTACAATTCTGTTACATTTTGCATGTGAATTGGTTTGCTGGGATGTGTTTGCTTTCTTGTATGCAAGTGTTTTTTTGAGTGTATATTTGTAAATAGTAACGTATAATTTTACTTTATCTCGTGCCACTTTTTGGTTATTGTTGTTTGTTGTATTTTCAAACAATGAATATAATTTTTGTGTTTTATTCATTCTATCATCATATTCATCACAATGATAGAAATCATACCAGTCAAGTCGAAAAGGCATGAGGGTTAAGTGCCTCTATCTAGAAGTACTTGAAGAAGTAAAAGTATTTATATTCAAGAGTGTTGACGTGTGCATGTTACGGTGTTTTTTCGTTTTATGTTTATTATGAGCTTGGTGATGTTTACTTAATTCATTTATACAATCCCAGTGAACATTTTTTGCAGACAAGAACCAATCCACATATTTACCATTTATATATGTATTTAACATAATAGTCGGCAATTTTGTGGTACAAAGTTTCTCCATATTTTGTCATAAGTTATCGGATTAATATCAGAGTAGGCTGCAAATTATCGAAAACTAATTTAATATACATACTCGTATATTAATAGATTTAATAGAATATTGTACTCATTTTATACACACGCCATTTCAGCAGAGAAAACATTTGTTGCCAACCGAATTGTTGTGGTTGCACCAACTATTAATTCGGTTGATAGGTATAATCAATTTAAGGATTTTCACAACCGCATATGTTGGTGTCAATTGTGGTAAAATGGTTATGATATTGTAATGTTTGTTCGATCCATAGAATATTGGTAGCTGAAATAGATATTATATTGACGCAACCAATTTTTAAACAATCATTTTTCTGAGTGTACATATTATCTGCGAGTAATGTTAAATTTCATAGAAAGTCTAATTTCCCTTTTCACACTTACAATATATGCAGAAATGTTTGCTGATGAAAAGTCATAAACAGCAGACGAATTTTTGGCACAACAAGTCTTGAAGATTCAGTTGCCGAATTTTATATGACGTATCTGATCAAATTTTAATTTTAGTTCCGACCTTAATACGATGGAATGAAGAAAACTTATGTTTTATTAGACATTTTGTAGATTGATTTCTGATCACACGCTCTTCAGACATGCCAAAAATTCGTTTGAAATTTTCTTGAATAGTTTTTCAGAGCTCATACCAAATTTTCTCAAAATCTTTGGGTAAATTTTCAGAATTTGCTCTGACAAGGTGATCTGTACCTCGTTTCTGTATTTCTCGCATCGTAAATCGTTTCTCGATTTGTGAGAAAAAAAGTGTTTCTGTGTTTGAATGCGAAAATAGGCAGCTGTGATTTTGTTCTTACTGGAATATTTCCCGTAATTAAGTGTCAAATGTAAACGAAACTTCATGGAGTGAAATTAATTATAACAAAAGCCAAACGATGAAGGGCTGAAAAATTTTAAATTTCAAAACAACAATTGTTTTTTATATATTTTTTTTTATTTAAATTATAACCCAAATGTATAGTGCAGTGCTAGTTTTCATTCAAACTAAAAAATTATTTACAAAATATTTCTTGTGTTTATTTAAAATTTTTGCTACATAAATATGTATGTATGTTTATGTACATTATCTGTTGATTTCTGTTCCACATTTATACATACGAATTAAAAAATATCTATATATAAATTTTAATTTTCTCGCACCAGCGTTACCGTTGTGCCCCTAAAGGGGCACTTTGCCCCTTTTCTGACTGAAAAGCCCCTTTTTGGGCCCCTTTAATTTAAATCCCCTTTTGGATCAATATGATATATTTTGTGCCCCTTTTTGAACAAAAAAGATACATTTTAGAAACAAGCATAGAAAATATTGATTTTTTTTAATGTTTTACACATAAAAGATACTTTTAATAAAAAAAAAGCCGAGCTAGAAATAAATACTAACGAGATATTAAGGAGTGATATTATAAATATTAAAAGCAATATATTTCTTTTTTACCAAAAATTGTTTACGGAAATTTTATCAAGAATTAATATTAGCGATAAAAGACTGTGTGTATTGAAGTATTTAGATCCAGTTTTTATCAAATAATTTGAGGACATTAACTACTTTGAAATTGTTTCTGTTTTTAGTGATATAATTAGTGAACCAGACGAATTTGTAACTGAGTTCAAGCTTTTAGAAAGCAAAGCGAATGTAAAAAGCTATGAAGCATTTTTAAAAATATCTAAGCCTGAAACCTTTTGGCACATGGTACAATAATAACAGGTACACGCATCAGCAGATTTGCTCGTGAGCTGGTTTCAGTTTGTGTGTGTGTTTGAACGCTATATATTGACATCTTGTATGAACTGTTGATGTTTTGGCTTTGAAAACATACATGTTTGTGTGTTGACTTTTTGACAAGTCACCAGAATAAAGCCGCAGTCAGCAGAATAAAAAGTCAGAGAAACGGAGAGTTGCACGGATGCGTGTAGCGTGTAGTTGTGGTATGAAATAGGAAATTTAAAAAACTATTTGGACGAGCTGTCTTTCTATCCATATTAAAATTATAAATCAAAAAACTAATTAAATATCCATATATGTATATATTTCTATAATTCACATTCAAAATATTATTAATTAATTAATTTGAAAAACTTATTGATGTTTCAATCTATTATTGAAGATTCAATAAATAATATACATACATATCAAAAAAAAAAAAAAAATAATTAATTTAAGTTGGTTTTCACTGATCGTTTGTATTTTGTCACTATAATATCTGCCAAATATCAGAATTTATCAAGTATGTATGTAAGTTAAAAACCACCTCCATTTGGCAAATTTACAGCATATATGTATGTACGTATGTATATAAATTTAATATACAGAGTATATAAGCACACACTAAATTGTTTTATCACTTTATTTTTGAATTACATATATGCCGTAAAAACTTAATATTATTCCATTTTATTAAATTTAAGCCTGCTCTCATGTAGCATTTTCCACTAAAAACTTAACTTTTTTTGCTTTTCGTTTGTTTACTTTCATAACAAACACACTAATGTTGTCTCTTTTTCACGATCCTCGGTTATGACTAATAAAATATGATCCAAGTCCAATTTTTTTTGTTTTCGTCGCATCTGGTTACCTGTGGTATATATACAGAAACACTTGTGTGAGAAAACCAGCGTTGGCATTTTGGTGCTTTTCGGGTATTTTTTGGTGCTTTTTTACTTAAGCAATACCCGAAATTTTGTTAAATACCCGTTTTTGAAAAGCGGGTATTTATAGTGCTTTTAACAATTTCTCATAGTGCTTTTAGGTGCGTTTTAAATAATCAAAATTTTTGGCTCTGAACCATTTTCCTACTATTCTTTAAAGACACCTAATACTTTTTTAACGAACTGCGTATTATTTGCATCTATATTTTGATTAGTACTCGCAAACTGTTAATAGTTTGAATTCTAGATTTTCTCAACCATCTTTTTTTTTATTAATTCGTGCAGAAATTTTTATGATTTATTTGTTTAGCAGTGATCTTACTTTTAATAGTACTTATCCTTTGATTTTTTTGTTGTGCGAATTTAAGCAAGAAAGCGCCTTGGTTATTATCATCAAGGTGAACAGTTATTAAAAGTAAGTTCTTCTGTGGTGTTAAAGTTCACATGTGCTAAAATTCATCATCTAACAATGACTTTCCCTTAGATCGAAAAACAAATATATAGAAAACCTTGGGAAAATGATCAATCTTTTAAAAGGTGGCTTAGATCAGCAAAAGGTGAACTAAAAGCATATTTTATTTGTTGTAATTGTGAAATAAATGCACGATAAAGCTATTTACTCCAACAAAGTCACACAAAAAGCCATGAAAAAGCAATATATCTGTCTTTTGATCCACCAGACCCAAAACAAAATTAGGTTAGTGCTTTTGTACCCAAATTTTTTTTCATTTTTACCCTATTTCCATGGGCTCACAGTGCTTTTGATGTTGCAAGAGTTGGCATCACTGGAGAAAACCCATTTTTTGTTTCATTTTACACTGTTTTTGTTGCAATTCACTCGTTTCATGCGGATAAATTTACAGTAACGAGTTACAGGTTTCAATGCTCCGGTAGTATTCATCAAAAATGTGTTTGCTGGGATTGTATGTACGAGTATATCCTTTGATGTGTTTGTTGTTTTTTCTTGTGCAAATAAATTTGTTCGAATGTCTTACCACTAATAGGATTATACAATAGCCGTATAAATGAATGAATTATTGTACAATAACTTTGTTGTGATAGCCTTGTTAGAAAATGTGTGCGCTACTTCATATGTATACATACATATGTATGTATATGTAGTATAATCAATACCCTGCAGCAGTGGTGTCAGATGTTGGGAATTTTCCCTTTTTGTAGGGATTTTTTGAATATTTTGAAGCTTATGGAAAAAAGGACAGATATTTCATATCAGGCAGTGGTGTCAGATGTAGGGAATTTTCCCTTTTTTTTTTTTTTTTTTTTTTATTTAAATTTTATTATTTATTGAATCTTCAATTGTAAATTAAATTATCAATAAGTTTTTCAAATCTTAAATCTAAAAAATATTACATATAAGTTTAGCCAATGCTAAACAAAATTTTTAATTTCAACGGTTAATTTATGTTGTTTTACATCTCTCGTGTACGGCTGAGAAAAAGAGTATCCCTCCTTTTCCCTTTTTGTAAGGATTTTTTTTTAATATTTTGAAGCGTAAGGAAAAAAGTACAGATTTTTCATTTCAGGAAAAATGTGGGGAATTTTAAAAACTCTCAGTTTTTTCTCTAAATACACTATACTTTATTTAAAGAAATAGTTTAAATTGAATATATTTAGCATTCCCAAGTTATTTGCAAGAGAACTACTACAATAAACTTTTCTAGGTGTGAAGAACTTTTGGTATTCCATAATTAAATTCAAAAACTTTAATGATAATTAAATTTTTTTTTTCTTTGTAATTTTTTTTTTTTAAGATCTTATTTACAGTCTAAAGCGGGTATTACATGGTCCAACTTGATGTGTGAACATGGTGTGCTGAGAGTGAGTGTTTTGCTATTAGACTATCATACCAAGTGTGTCAAACATCATTTTAAAGCAAACACCGAATGGTGAGGATTATGTTTATAATGGCGCATGAAGCTACTAACTACTACTGGATGACAGTAGATAATTTCAATATATTTTCGTATTCTCAAAGAAAGGGTCTTCCTATGGAATCTCCAGCTTCCCCAGTTATAGCTGATATTGTTATGGAAGAATTACTTAATACATGTATTGGGAGACTACCTAATAAACCAGAACTTGTAACGAAATATTTAGATGATTTATTTTGTATTATTACAAAATCAGAAAAAGGAAATTTGTTGAGTACATTTAATTCTTTTCATGAAGAAATTCAATTTAAAATTGAGGAAGAATGTAATTATAAACTTCCATATTTAGACACATTAATAATAAGAAAGGGTAATAAATTAGTAGTAGATTGGTACCAAAAATCTACATCTTCAGGAAGAATAATTAATTATTATTCGAAACATCCTAAAAGAGTTATTATTAATACGGCCAAAAATCTTATTGAAAAGTTTTGATGATAAGTGATGCAGAATTTTATAAGAATAGTTTTCCTAATAATTTAATTAGACAATTCAGAAGACAGAGAAAAAATAGTATGACCGTTGTTAATGAACCAAAAAGTTTTAAGTCTTTAATTTATTTCGCAGTCTTTTCGGAACGATTAGAAAATTCTAAAATTTTTGATCGTAATAATTATAGGATTGCTCATAAAACATATAGTACATTAGATAATTTATTTTGTAAAATAAAGGATAAGACCGTAAAATTAGACAGATCTAATGTAGTTTACAAGATTCCATTTAAAGGAAATGATAATGGAAGTTGTAGTAAATTGTATATATGTAGGTACAACAAAAAATAAGCTGAAAACAAGATTACATATCATATAAATATATACATATCATCACAAAAAACAGAATTAACATCACATTGTGCTAAGTTTCACTATACACCAGATTTTGAAAATACGAGTACAACAAATAATTGACACTCCAATTACACACAGAATAAACTTTAAGATGGATACTGATAATGTAGCTCAAAACTATAGGCATTTGATTTATAAAAACAAAACAGGCAGTTGAATATTTTTATGAAATTGTAATTGATTAAAGTAAATTTTTAAATTTATGTATAATTTATTTTTTCATTATTGACATTATTTGTTTTATAAAATATTTTTGTATCAGTACAAGATTTTCTTATTATTGAAAAAACATGAAATTTCCTAAAGAAGCTATCCATTGAGAAAGCGAAATATCGAAAAAAATAAAATAATTGTTAATTGTTGACCTTAAGCTTGTTTTTAATTAAAAATTTGAATTGATAATAAAAAGGTCGAAAAATTAGAATAATAATTTTAATTATTTTTATAAAAATTTATTTTATATATTTATAAATTATTTTAATAATTTTTTTCTTTTTATCTGCCAAAATTCGGTCAAACTTTCATAAATTTCAATTAACTCCTTTAAAAATGTGCGCTCTAAGATAGCCATCTTTACCCTTCGCTTACGAACACACAAGTGAAATTTGCACTGAAGGTATAAACACATTCGCCACAGCAGACTACACGAACACACGACTACAAATGCTGCTAGCTACATTTGTAGCCGAGTAGCCAGCTACTTAATTATTTTGGAAAGGATAGACACATAGTAAACAGCTGATCCTGAATTGTTGCAACGATTCATTTATTTATATTAGTGGTGCAGATTTGGCGCTTTTACTTCTTTAAAGTTCGCTGGGGTGAATTGAATTCGCTACTCACATCACTTTGAAAAGATTCATCTCAGGGATCTCTTTTGGCTCTGAAGTTACGGTGTTCAAAACTTATTTTTTTTTTGGCCATAACTCCTAGAATATGGAACTGATATAAGCGATGTGGATATGACTCTAAACTTCTCTAAATTACCTTTATACTGGTATAAAAAATTTTAAAAATAATTTACCCATTGCGAGTGAAATTCAATTCTAATTTTTTTTATCTGACTTCACTTTTACAGAGAACTTACCATGCTTTTATTTGGTGTATACTTGAAAGCTGTCACCGATGAAATACGTAAGTTATGCTTCTTTAATGATGATTTTAAGAATTAAATGAGTTATTTAGAGCATCTTTAAATTATACCTATGTCGTTTATGTTCGTTACACAAAAATTTTTTGGTAAAAAAGAGCTATAACCCGGTGAGTTTTTTTTATCTTTAACAATGTTGGTATTTTTGACTCAAGTCAATATTCTATATAACAATAAAGCTAATAAATATTCTTGATGCATATTTATTATAGCATTTAAATTTTGTAATTTTCTTTTTTATTTTACAATAAAAAATTATTCTAATCACTAATTAGCCTTTCATATTTTGTTATATTGTCAACACTGGGGGCCAATTTTCGTATTCGTGATCGAAAGTGAATTCGAATCGAAATTTATTTCGATACGAAATTATTTTCTAATGATAACATTCGATACGAAACGAATCGAGTTATTGCTTCAGTGTTGTAAAAAACGTGCCGAAATACGTTTAACAACACTGAATGAATTGTAATAAAATATAACCTAAAAACATACATATGTATGTATGTACATAAGTATGTTTGTACCAAAAATTTTATAATTAAAACTAATTAGGTACTGGACCAAAATGTGAGTTCAGTATTGCATATTTAGTTCTTGTTACCTTTCTTTCATTTTAAGGTTTTTTGTTTTTATGACATTTAGTTGACCAGAAAGTTCGACCTCGTTTTCCTTTAATTTAAGCTTTTTATTTATGTATATTACTTTATCTAATCTGCTCAACAATTCTTTCTGATACAGTTCTGTAGAAATTAAATTTTTCTTCAATAAAGTTTTTTTTACTTTGTTTTAGCCTTTGGTAATATTTGGTAATTCTTTGTAAGCAACTTTGTTTTAATTGGCACTGATTTTTCTTTCTCTTCACTTTCTATAAAATACGAAATATTATGTATATGATCTTCGTTATCAGCCAATAACCGGGGCGATGTGCACAAATGACTAGTGAGATGTAGACTCAAAATTTTCGTCATCTTGTGACAGATCTTTCACTTTTTTTGATCCGAAGCTATCAACCGAAGTAGCCAGTATTTGTTCTTCGACATGGGAAAGAACTTTTTTCACATACGGTCCACCACCAGTTTTTTTTGGGATAATTTATTGAAAGAATATTTACTTTTCACGTTTTGCGTATACATATGTATGTAAATAAAAATAAATTATAAAAAATGTACTAATTTCTTTTTCTGTTATGTACAAACAATAGTACCCTGCACTACGACTTGACATCTTTTGTTGGTGGGCCGGAATCATTTAATTTGGCCATGAGCTGTTCCCAAAGGTGGTTAGCCTTTAAAATCTCCCTTGCAAAGTATTTGGCAATATGCCCTTTGCCTAGTCTGTATGCTGAGTCATAAAATTTCCAAGAATTTCCTTCTGAGAATGATTAATTTTTCACATATTTGACCTAAAATGTTAAAGTTACAATTTTATTCTTAATTAAAAAAAAAAAATATTACTTACATTTTCTGTTTTACTTTTGTTTGCACATAAAAACGCTACTGATTTTTTGTTTACGAATGGTTTTTTGCTTACGAACAAATACTCGCACGCTTGCGTTCGAACGATTACTCGCTATCGAGTGTCATCATTAGAAATTTCGCTACGAGTTACTCGATAGCGTGTCAGAGAATCCCAAAAATTAAAAAACACGAACGTTCGGGTAGGATTTCCCTCGTATACGAGTGCGAGAATTAGCCCCCTGTTTTGGTTTGGTAGCCATCAGAAATATTAATTCTAATTTTGACAGATGGTAGTCGGTAGCCTGCTGTGGCGAATGTGTTACCTTGAGCTTGACAGAATTGCTATTAAACGAGTATGATGGTGTGATCACAAACACAAAATATCAAAATTTTTTGAAAACCATCCAACCAAGTTGACAAACACGCATTTTGCACTATTAGACAAGTTTGATGGTATGCCATCACTCCATGTTCACATATCAAGTTGGACCATCTACTAGCCCCTTAATACAATGAGCTGCACTAGTAGTAATTTCAAAAGAATTAACTCTAGAGAATTTTTAATTAACTAAATATTTTTATTTCAATTTTTAAGAATTAACTTATTTAACCCATTACAGCATAAAGTTTGTTAACAGACTTTTTTTTGATTTTTACAACATATAACATATAACATATATGTGGGATCTTATATAAGAAATAGTTGTAAAAAAAGTTTTGATATTTTTATAATTCAGATTTTATAAGCCGTCCGATATATCGGACGCTATACATAGCGAACCAATGTATACATATAAATAAAAAAAAAATTTTAATCAAAACGAGTTTATTTGTGTTAAAAATATGTTACATATGATCAAAATATATTAATGGCATATTTTATGTTGCAGAACCTATTACATGGTATCCCATAAAATATTTAGGATGAAGGCCAACATCACACTTCATACATTTAAACTTCGATTTTCCTCCAAATTTATTAGCACAGCGACGTTCTGTGCTTATGGGAACAATCCAATGGTCATTGCCATCATACTGTGTTGTGGATTAGGGCTTGGCTGGTTTTTGTCCTTAGTGTGGTGGACTTCCATATTTAACAAGTAGACTTTGAGCTACATATCTTCTAAATGCAAACAAGGATTCCGGACCTTTATTAAAACCATTTTTTCTAGCTAATAGCCAACCATTTACAACCGACACATCTAAAAAATACGCAAAAATTGGCCACCACCATTTCTTTACACGCATTCTTGTGCGAAGATTCGCGACAGCTTGATCGCATTTATCAACTCCGCCCATATGTTTATTATAGCTGGCAATAAGATAAGGCTGCGGTACAGAAACTTTCGCTTTTTTTTCATTAGATCAACGTGTGGCAGATGTTAACGTCCAGTTTTCAAAATTGTTTGCTACTGTAAGAACGTTGTTGTCCTTCCATCGACATACAAAAACTTCTTGGGATGACCTGTAATCATACATGCCGCTTTTTTCTCGTTTGAACTGATTAACGTCTAATAGAGGACAGTTTTCAACTCGGTTCGCCCTTACTGTTCCAGTTCCACAATAACCTAGTACTTTTAGCTGCCTCATCAATGGCAATGATGTGAAAGAGTTTTCGAAGCATATTTTTACTCCACTTTGACTTGGTAAATCTGCACGATCTATCAGACTCAAAACTACATCACCGCCTAAATCAAAGTCCTTTTTTCTTTACTTTTTCCAGTATAAATACTAAAAGCCACCATGTATCCAGTACTTGAACACAAAGCCCAATTTTTGAAGCCAAATCTTATCGGCTTTCCTCTGATAAATTGTTTTGCATAATGTTTTCCATAGGGATCATGCTCTCATCAATGCTATAATTTTCATCACCTCCGTAGTGTTTTTTGAAAGATTCGCCCAAACTATCTAGCAATGGACGCAACTTATACAATCTATCTGATGAAGTCGATAACAAAGTGTTGTCATTTAGATGAAAATTTAGCAATATCGCTTCAAATCTATTACATCTGATGCTTTCCGCTAAAATTTTTGAGACGTCGTTACCTTTTGAAAAATAGAATCTTTTATATGGCAGTTTAGCGTAGCCAGATAATAACATTCCTCCCAAACCTACGAATATTTCAACTTCCGTTACCATCAAAGGACTATTTTTTTGGCCAGCGTAAAGATTGGTTTGATCAATTATATATTTTATCAGATCATTATGAAAAAAAAGTTGGAAGTAGTCCAATGGATCTTGACAACTTTTACTTTCCAGCGAAGTTGGTTTTTCGAAAAATTCAGCATTTTTGAAACTTGGTAGTTCTTTTTTCCAATGTGCTATTTTCCTCTTTTTGGAATTAAAATTTTGTACTCCTTTTTTAAAAGAATCCCGTAAGGAAGATAGCGGTACATTATGATCGTCACAATCGGTTTCATCATTCAATGTGGGTTGATATGAAGCAATGTGCGCCCCAAGCAGCTAAGGTTCCCCACGTGTTCATCGTCAGACTTATCACTGTCTTCTGTTGCCTGTCCGCTCTGCTCAAAAGGTGGTTACACATAAATTAAACATGCAGTAGAATCTGTTTCTTCTTCACAATCTAAAATAGCTAATATTTCATGCACTTTCAACAAATAATCACACTCAGAAGTTTGTAATGCATAACGTCCGATATATCGGACGCTTTTAAAAAACCACATATAAAAGAGAAAATAATAATATTTTTAAGCAATAATGTTTGCTTCAATGTAGAAATATAATTATTTTATAAAAGCAAAGCATTATTTTTAATAATTTGTCGTTAAATTTAGCAAAATTGTAAAATTAATCTTACCTCTTCTTCAAAACACTGCCACCGCGTTCAGACATTTTAAACAATGATAAAAAACTACTGCTAATTTTTTTTAGGCTTTACATTGAAAAATATATTGTTATCGGTTTTTTTGTTTTTTGTAATTGTTGCTGAAATTAAAAATGTACCTTTTTTATAACTTCTTAATTTTTTTTTTTATAATTTCTAATTGTACCTGAAATAATTATAACACAAGAATTTTAAAATGTAAATCAAATTTACTTCTGCTTAAAATATTATTGCTTTTTATGAAAATCATTGAATTGATAGCGTAGGGAAAAATTTTAATGTAGTGAAAAGAGCGAATTTTTTTTTTTTTTGATAAACGTGGGGATTTTTAAAATTATTGTCTGACATCAATGCCCTGCGGGAAATGTCAATGGTGAAACCGTTATGATTCACTACTGACATTGTCACCAGTACTAGTAACTTATAATACCCCAGAGATTGCTCTTTACTATATACATTTACGCTCTTGGTACTTTTCTAGAGCAGATATCGATACTAAAAATGCATACATATTTTGATGTTGTGGTTAAGTAACATTAAAAAAAATTAAAGTTACAATTATAAAAAATTATCGTCTTTGCTGTGAGATTCATCATGAGTATGTTGGTTTTCTTCTGATTTTTCCTTGACCCGACTACTTTTAAGAAATATTAATTTTTTTGGCATTCAAATGCTGCTCTACCCGTTTTTTCTGAAAATTCCCTAAAACATGATATAGCTTCTGGATATTGAAAGCGTAAAAGATATCATAAAATAATAAATTAAAAAAAAAACAAACTAAACAAACAACAAACTTTTTACAATTATATAAGTAAACTGCTGAAGTATACATCTGAATATGTAGCTAAAATAGCCTTGAATTATTTTAATTTGTCTTAATGGGAATTGGGAAAAATTCCTTAAGATTTGTGGCAAATGCGTTTTGTGTTACAATTGTATCTAGCGAAACTTTATGTTCCGCCAGAATCTCCAGCAATGTGTTGCGTCGTTTTTCAGCAGCGTCTGTAAAAATACATATGAATCATGAATCTACTACCAAAAACTAAATATGTACATATGTATCTATAAATCGAAACTAGTCTCAAAATATTCTAGGATAGATCAGTTAATAAATTTAAAAAAAAAAAATAATTCAAACAAACCTTGATATAAATGAAACTCTTTTGAAACTTGTTCACAGAAAGGACGTTAACTGGAAAGAAAA
Source organism: Lypha dubia (assembly GCA_947311025.1). Lineage (NCBI taxonomy): Eukaryota > Metazoa > Arthropoda > Insecta > Diptera > Tachinidae > Lypha > Lypha dubia. Next base: position 86,361,500 of record OX371261.1, read on the forward strand.
ATTAATAAATAAATACGAGTACTTATTACTCAAATCACTCTTAGTATTGTTATCATTGCAGATCTTGCAAGTCTAGCTAATTTTCATCAGTTTGCAGCAACAAAATATGTAAATAAGCTAGACCTGCAACGAATGCAAAAGCAGTTTTCAACCAAGAGTGATTTCCGCTAATATAACTAAAGTGTAAAATTACCTGATTGCAGAAAGTACTTTAATTTTCCTTTTGAGTGTTGTGGATGGTCGTTCGACATTTTTCTGGAAGGCAGTTACATATGTATGTAGAATGGATATTGTTATTTGCTGAGAATCAAAAGGTAGGCATACAAATATATGTTGAATATCGAGAAATAGGAGTTTTCGTTTTGCACCTAAAAATAAATTTGTATGGCTTCCTTGTTTATTGAGAGGTTAAAGGTTAAAGGCAAATTTTCCTTCAGAGTAATAACACAAGCGTACATACTCGTATGTATATACATATATGTAATTATAAATTATTGAAGGCAAATTTCATTATAATTAAAAACGTTATTAAACAATAATAGAACAACAGTCAAACGTTGACAAAATTTAACTGATTTTTTTCTTGCAAGCTAAATTGTAATATCGCTTAAAAAGTCAATAGCTACTAAAAACAAACTGCAGGAGCACAAACGGCATTCGCGAACATAGAACCGCAATTAATAACTACATAAATAAAAAATATTTAAATTGTGATGATCTATGGGGATCATTTGGTCTTTAAAATAAACTGACGTACTTCCACCCTTAGGAAGAGGGGTAATGGGACAGAAATACAGATAAAATCGTGATTAAAAAATATTTATAAAGTTACCTTAAGTAATAATTATTAGAGAATGCAGTTAAAGTCTCAGTTCCTTAAGCCTGTATCTTGCTTCATATTAAAGGGCTGCAACGAGTAACTTTTTTCTTCATATGTGAAACTCGCTGTCGAATACAGTAGATATTTGCTCTGTCGCTCAGAGCACAAGCAGTGAAGAAAAGAGATTGTTCGTTTGACAAATACTAACCAGTAGCAACCGCAAATTAAATGAGTACCGAAAAATATGAACATACAAAACCGTAGCCAACAAAAAAGAAGTACCTTAAAAACTATGTTCACTTCATGTGGTACTTCAAGAATTTTTCATGCAATGCTGAAAATTAAAAATTTTAAATTTTAGCCTTTATATCCACATTGGCTAGCTAATATGCCGGCGTTTTAAGTCTTCAAAATAAATAATGGAAAAATTATTCATACATATGCATGATTTTTTTTTATAAATTCAATTAACATTTTTTGAAAAGGAAAAAATGCCTATTTTTTAATACCTTTAAACATAAGTAATTAGTAACTAAGTAACAAAAATCGGAACAAATGCACTTTATTGAAGCTTCACCAAATTAAATAAAAATTAGCCTATGTGATAGAAAATTAAAAAATAAGAAGAAAATATAAAAAAAAAGTTGGCTGCAACGCATAGTTTACGAGTTATTGGCCTCTGAAGTTTTCATATATATGTGCGATTTCCCTTTGCATTTCTCAACGTACTTTAGTGAAGTTACACCAAATAAAATAAAAATTAGCCTATGTGATAGAAAGCGAATAATATTTGAATTCAAAATTAAATTATGCATTACGTAAATATATTTATTTAATAAAACGTATTAATAATCAAGAAGAAGTTTATTTTTAATTGTAAAGTTTGCCCACATAGCCGGCCTACGGCCGGGCTCAATGATTTTCTCCACCATGGTATATCCCGACACGGCGGTATATAGAATAGAATTTTTGCATAGCCGGCCTTCGGCCGGGCTTAATGATTTTCTCCACCATGGTATATCCCGACACGGCGGTATATAGACTAGATTTTCTTCATAGCTTTATATGAAAACTTCAGACGCCAATAACTCGAAAACTATGCGTTGCCGCCAACTTTTTTATTTAATATTTTCTTCTTATTTTTTGATTTTCTATCACATAGGCTAATTTTTATTTTATTTGGTGTAACTTCACAAAGTACGTTGAGAAATGCAAAGGGAAATCGCACATATATATGAAAACTTCAGAGGCCAATAACTCGTAAACTATGCGTTGCCGCCAACTTTTTTATTTAATTTTTTCTTCTTATCTTTTAATTTTCTATCACATAGGCTAATTTTTATTTAATTTGGTGAAGCTTCACTAAACTGCATTTAAGCCCAAAAATCTAAATAAATAATATTATCTATAAACTTACCTCACTTAATTCCATTTTTTACTACACTCAACAGAAAGAAGTGAAGTTTGGCTGTCGCATTATGTTCACCTCGTTCTGTTCATACATGTTGCGAGTATGACAGCAAAACACACATGCAGTGAACTTACACACGCTAACAGCCATACCTAAACAAGAGCGGAAAGCGGAACGTTTTCTACCGCCTAGCGTTAACGCTGAAATACCATACCTAAACAAGAGCGTCAACGCTTTGTCATAAAAACAGCGTTATTACAAAATATATAACAACCCTTATTATAATAGTATACTTATAACCGAATAATACATGCATCTCTACAACAAACACAACAAAAAAATTCCTCAGAAGTCAAAAGTATAACTGTGTATGTGTGTATGTTTCAACCTGTGACAAAAATATAAATAAAAATTATTCATTCAAATACGAAAAAATAAATACAAATCAAAATTTAACACTTGAAATAAAAAACAAGTAATTTACAAGAATTGTCAGCTGGGCTTGTAAGACTACCTTATAGTCATTGTATCATGAGTGCTTGTCTTTTGCAGCTAACTTCACTATTAAACGCGCTGTAAAAATCGGATTTTCCAATTGCAAAATGTTGCCGCCGCGTTATTTCGGGATGCTCCATACAAATTGTATGGGCATGAGAACTTTTGACAGCTAAAAAACGCTTGCCGCTCTTGTTTAGGTATGGCTGTAAGTAAAGTAACAACAAGAAGTGACAACAAGTTTTTGCTGTTCTCAAAAATATGAACATTGTTTCTGTAATTTATTTCGAGTAAGTGTTCATCCTTGGAAGTACACGTGAACTTCTTAGCTACACTTCTATTTATGCAGGATTCTAGTTCATATATTACATATATACATCACCACTTGCAGATGAAATTTGTTTGATCTTTTAATTAATATTAGATAAGTAATTAAGAGAAGCTTGAGGTTTTTTTTATAAAAATTAACAATCAACAAAATTTTTATTTATTCGACATTTAGCTAGACAAAAGAAAAAAGAGCTTCTTACTGATCCCAATTCAAAAACGTTTTTCTTAATTGGATAAAAATTATAGCTGGTGGAGCTGCTTACAGTCGAAAATTTTTTTGAAAGCCAAAAATTCTTGAGAAAAATACACTTTAGAATTGAAGTGTCAGAAACGTTTGATCATAAATTTTTTGGTATTGTTTTAAAAGTATGGTTATTGTTTATTAAAAAAAAGTTACAAAATATTCATCAGATGCCCTACTTTTTCGGCATTTGCCAGTTTTAAGACATCTCTATTTAGGTAAATTTTACAAATAAAATATAACATATTTATATTCTATTTTATTTGACCTTTTCTTTATATTTATTAGAATGTTTGTTTAAGCAATAGGTCTTTTGATTTAATATATATATATATATTGTTGTTTTATTTATATTTATTTTCGATATTTCGCTAACAATTTGTTAGCATCTAATTGTTAGCGAAATATCGAAAATAAATATAAATAAAACAACAATATATATATATATATTAAATCAAAAGACCTATTGTTTAAACAAACATTCTAATAAAATATAACATATCTAAAACTAATTAAAATTAATCATTTGAAGCACAAGAAGTTTTGTTTTGAATGCTTTTTAAATTTTAAAAATATCATTACTTCAAAAGATATAGTTTTTGCGACAAAAAAGTCAAAAGGTGTCACCTGACTCAATGCCTACCACAATGGGAATACACTTATTTTGAAACTAAAGGATTTAAAATTGAAGTGATTTTTAACCATTAGAAATATCTTGGTAACTTAAAAAATTATGATTTTTGTAACGAAAAACCACTGTGCATAGTACTGTGGGTTTATAGCCATGCAGATTACTTATTTTGAAGCGAAAGGGGTTATCTTTAAAATGCTTTATTCATTTTTAAAATATCTTTATTACTTTAAAAGTTATAATGTTTGAAAGAAAACAGTCAAAAGCCGACACTGTACACAGTGCCATAGGCTAGCCTATGACAGTGAAAATAATGTATATTGAAGCTTGAGTAGTCATCTTTCAAATCGTCGTTAAAATTTTTAAATATCTCTATTACTTTAAAACTTATGATTTTTGCAACGAAAAGAGTCAAAAATCACAGGTGTGCGGCGTTTCAAGTTTTTGTTCCATCTATTGATTTCTCATACTGGATTTCTGCCGCAACTGTTTGATGCAACTATAACTACCTTTGTGTTCTTCCATTTTACAACAGCTATAGATTCGTCATTTGTAAATTGGAAAATATCGCCCGGATTCATTTCTTTTTCAAGGACAAATTTTACACCTATGGTACTATATTTACCATAATTGTACCTGTTGCTAAGTAGCCCATCTGGTATTTTTGTGAAAAATCAGTCTATATCTATATGAATGCCATTCTCTAAATTCTTAATTATTCTAAGTACTATAGCTGGTCAATGTCAAAGACCACAATCATCAAATTTGGCAGTACCTTGAAAAACTTTAATGCCGAAAACAACACCCATAGAAGTAGCTCAGACAAGATTTTTTAGGATTCGATTACTTGACGAGCCGGGCATCTTCCCTTAAATGGTATCATTTGGTCATCAATTGAGTAGTTCGTGATTTCTGTTGCCAGTTCATTGCACCGTTTTTTACCATATCAATTATTGGTTGAGAATTGTTAAGAAGGTTTAAAACATATTCACCATTAACCCCTTCGCTACAAGTTTTAACTAGGTTGTTAAAAAATCCAATATTTTGGATTTTTACTATATTTGTCTCTAAGAACAACAATCAATACTTGATTTTACAAAAAAATTACCACAAATATGTTTTTTGGAATGTATCCATATGGTTACATATTTCGGTTATGGTAAAGAAAACTGCTAGCGTATTATTTTTTTTTAGTTTTTTTATTTCAGTAGTTTTAACATATAAAATACATTTTATTACAATAAAGGCTAACACTGAAATTATTTGCATAAACAAACTAAAAATTATAAACCTAAAATTAATATAATTACAATAAATAAGGACAAAAACATACGTAAAACCAAGGAAAATTTTCTAAAATCAGTTATATTAAAATGTTTTTTAGAACCAGTTTTACTACCACCGGTTAAATAGAAACGGTTATGAAACTGGTTGTTGTGATCCAATAACGGAAGCGTTTGTGAAGCAGAACTGGTTCAGAATCGTTTCCATAGCGCGAAGCGTGGATTCACGCAAAATATACCCGCAAACATCTTCAGGATTTTAAAAAACTATTTAAAGGAACATAAATTTATAATTCGAGAAGGCAATTTTTTAAGCCCTTCCCAGTCGATCGAAGCCGGAGTCCCTCAAGGCAGCATCTTCGGTCCCTAATTTTAATTACTATATGCCTGTGACTTACAGTTAAGCAGTAACATTCACACGTTAACATTTGCTGATGACACAGCTTTTCTAAGCGTTCATAAAAATCCTGTAACTTACAAATATATATCCAAACTGGAAAAACTGCTCAAACAATGGCGTATAAAAGTTAACGAGCAGAAATGTGTACACGTCACTATTACGTTGCGCAGGGAAACATGCCCGCCTATACAAATCAACACCGATACTATACCGCAACACATTGAAGTAATATGTCTAGGCGTTCATCTTGATCGTCGTCTAACATGGAAATCGCACATAGACGCAAAGTTGACACAAATGAAAATAAAAGCAATCAAAATTAATTGGATTATTGGAAGAAATTCTATACTAATTCTAGACTGTAAACTTCCATTGTACAACGCGATCCTAAAACCAATATGGTCAAATGGGATCCAGTTATAGGGCACTGCCTCAGCATCGAATGTAGGAAAAATTCAAAGGCGACAAAACAAAATTCTACGCACTATTACAGCAGCCCCTTGGTATATCCGAAATCAGCGAATTCACAAAGACCTTGATGTTCCGTTGGTGAAGACAGTATTTTCAAAACACGCTAGAAAATATATTAAAAAACTTTAGTTGGCCCCAAATCCACTGCTCGCAATATTTTACATTATAGAGGCCAGACCCGGCTGAAAAGAAGGGGTACTCTTTTTTCAGCCGTACACGAGAGATATAAAACAATAAAAATCAACCGTTGATACTTAAAATTTCACTTTTTTAGATTTAAGATTTGAACAACTTATTGATGTTTCAATTTATAATTGAAGATTCAATAAATAAAAAATTTTATCACAAAAAAAAAAAATTAAGAATAGAGAAAAAGTTGCCAAAAAACAATTTGAAGAGTTTCTTCTCTGGAATTGTTCTTGATAAGTGGATTGGAATATCATAGCAAAATCCTAATTGCCGACCACATAAAATGGTATTCTTTCCTTTGTAAACCTCAAAATCATGCTAAATGCCATTTAAACTACATAATGAAAATACTTTTATGCTCCATTTAATGAGCTCTTAAGACATGTATTGTCTTAGTGCTGTTTCACCTCTAAAATGAATCATCATCTTATCTTTTTAGTGATTTTCGTCCTTTGGCAATGTAAAGGATTTTTTGGAACATATTTATTAAATGTCGGACTTTGTAATGCTTGTCATCGAAATTTTCATATATTGTATATTTTATATTATTACGGAAAGCATAAAATCAAGCCCTTGCTATACTTTCTACAAAAGCAGGAATATTTGTGGGTTTTTTTCCAGTCGAGTATATCCAATTGACTCAGTCATTATTTCCAAGGCAAGGAATTTTAAAAATAATTCGCGTGTAAGATTAATAGAGATTCCGCTTCTCATTCTTCTGTGTAGTAGTCAAAAAAATATTAAATAAGTGTTATTTCCTCAACTAAACGGTGCATCTGGTATCGTTCAGGGACATTTTGTCCACCGAAAGTCACACAATTTTTTAACATATATTCGGGTTTTTCATTTAAGACATCTTCGTTTTCAGAATTGTCAAAACTAACTGCTTAGTTACACCCTTCTGTTATTTCCTGTCTTATAAAAGATTAATTTTAGTCAAATGTTTCCATTAAATCCAATAAAACATCTATTTCCTCTTGATCTTCAATATCTGATAAGTCACAGTCATCAAAATTTATAAGGATTTTCTCAATATCACTTTTTTTCGATGCCGTCTTGACGTCTTTTCATGGTGACAAACAAAATATAAATGAAGGCTTCACAAAAAATTAAGTAACGTTTCGGTGTAAATTGTATAGACTAAAATGTTTTGTTGTCATATGGTAAAAAGCTAGTGTTAAAAAATCTTTACATATGTATCTATGCATGTCATCTTGAAACACTTACTTTTATTTTTAAATGCATAAACGAATGTGTTTTTATTGTTTTTCTTAAGGCAGTATTGAGGCGCCTCCGGTGTTAAGTAGACGCATTAACTTTGTTAAGCTGTATTAGCAGGAATTTTATTAAATGTTTTACATCGCCGATTTTTCTGCTAACCGACGAAGGAGGACGATGTTGTGTACATTAGCTTGGAAGAGCTGCAATCGCTGTCGGAACAGTTTTTTAGCGACCAGTGCTATGCCTTCATCATAGTCCGACAACAATTAATACAATGTCTCAAAAATGTACATTAGAGAAATTAATGATGTTGATTGACTTGCTCTGACCATTATTTGAACCCAGGCGCCAAGTCATTGTTTGCTTAGTAGTCAACGCGCTAACCACTTCAGCCAACACCAATTGTAAGAAGAAATCTGAAATCATATAAATATTTTAGGTCATATAGGGGTTGGTTGATTATTGATTAATTTTTGGGAAGTCATATATTTTTTGTATATGTTTTCTTTTTAAAGATTTGAATGTAATAAATAACAAAAGAAAAATGGTAAAAAAGTTAGATGTTGCAACAAAATAGCGAAAGGGTTAACAGTGCATTAATATAATATTTAATTGTCACATCATTAACGGAAATAAGCATATAAAATATACAAGTAGAAATTTACATAAATATGTATGTATATTTCAATAATGATTTTACATAATTTTTACTTGGTCAAAGAACGGAATTTTTTGGAAACAATTTTTAGCTGTGTTTATTGTAAAAAATTTAAATTTTTCCAACAAAAAAAAATTATAAATCGAAAGCAATATATTTTTTAAAAACTTTGCTTGCACTTTTTACGATAAGTTGTTTTAACCAAGAATGATAGAACTACAGATTACGCCTACACGAACACAAAAATTGCATCTTCTGCGCATGTTGGTTAAGTGACGTAACGAAAAATGCTGACATTTGTTAGTTGTGTAAAGATAACAGTGGGTCAATTCCTTAATTTTTTCCTTAAATAATTTTAAAAGTTTTTATTTTGTTTTTAATTTAATGACAAGTCAACCAACAAGAACCACAAGAGCGCATTAAATCAAATTAACTCAAAAACAATATTAATATATTTCCAAACTAAATTTGCTTCTTATAATGGATTCAGACATCTAAGGCAAATTTTGAGTTATTACCCTCTTGTTGATAAAGTGAGATATGCACATTTGGACATTTAAAATTTTTATATGAAGTTGCAAACTGTATTCGTTTGTGTACCAGTGTTGGTTTTTTTCGGTTGATCTTCATACGGTAGTGTTTCCGTTTAAGTTCCGATAGCTTTGGTCTCTATTGTCGGGACTGCTTCCGGTATGAATTTTAGAGTTGTTCTATTACTAAATCCTATGCGCAATTAGTAAATAAAGAACTGCAAAAACCAAAATAATTCTAACTTACCCATTTCAATTTTATTTAAAATTTCTTTCGAAATCGTCCTGCTTAAAATGTAACGAGTAAACTCTCCCTAAGGATCTTAGTAGTGTCCCGCCGATTGCCAAATTTTATCCGAAGCTTTTTTAGATAACAATTTCTCAATTAATTTTTTTCCATCGTTATGCATGCATTTGCCCACTGCGCACTTAATGTTTACAATTTGCTTCAAACTTTTGATCAACTCCTTTTTGCACTTAAAGCTTTTAAACACACTTCACACACGGTTAATATAATATTAATTATTTTTTTGCACTATATTCTATCAGTGTTATTCACAAACGTTTTATTAGAGGCTAATAAGCAAAATGCGCTAAAGTAGTATTCACAAACGTTTAATAGCACTATGACGCGGTTATTACACGCTAATAAACTCGAAAATTTTATTGTAGGCATCACGCTACTTTAGCCGTTTAATAAGTTGACATTTGCATTTTTTAAAGTAAAAAAATCACTATTTACTTCAAAAAGTATGAAAAATAAAAAAAAAGATTCGAATAAAGTAATGATTGTAATAAATATAATTTCGACATTCGTTAGTATTATACAAAATATATATACATACATATGTACATAAAGCTATAATTTTTTTATTAAACTAAATATTTTGCAGATAATGTATTTCAACTCTCCCGATTCTTCCAGTCCTTCTGCAATGTTTACATACATATGTATGTATGTATGTACGTAAAATAAGAAAATTCAAGAAGAAATACATAATGTGAATATATGTATGTAAATATGTACATACATATGTATGATTGTTTACGTATGTATGCACACAAATGTGTGTATATGCATGTACATGCATATTTGTTCACATGCGTACATAACTTAAATTCTACATGTTCTTTGAAATATTAATATTATTACATCTTTTTTTCATGATTTTGTGCATAATTTGTCACATTTCAACCACAACAAGATTAAAAACATTTCCAAATAAATAAAGCAAACATATTAGTGGTGTGTAATCAATTGCAACGAACTCGGTATTTGAATACTTTTGTAATAACTTATGAAAACACATTGCTAGCAATATCAATACAACACATATTAAAAAATTTTAATATTTTTTGAAATATTATAAGCAATACTCTATTACTCTAACTTGTTTAAATAAAATTTATATGACATTATTTTCACATTTTCAAACCATTAGAGACTACTTGCTTATCGAGTATGTTATTGTACACAACACTAATTATAACTTGACAATTAAAATGAAACAATGTTGCTAACACAGAATCACAAAACTGAAAAAATCACACAATAGCTAATTTGGCTTTATTAAACGTTTGTGAATAATGTTTATTATTACCGGGTAATAACACAAAAAATGATTATTAACTAATGTGTACATTATCTCTACAATAAGAATTTTTTATGAATAACACTGTATAACTCTAAACCCAAAAATCTTCATCTATAAAAAATTCAATAAATTAATTTTTGGAGAACTGTCATATTGATTTTAATTGTAGGACTGCTAAGTGAGACTTATAATCGAATATAAACTTTTTTAGACAAAAGTAGGAATTAATCTACATAGAATATATTGACTCCTCCGATTTTTTAAATAATGTTTTCATGTGGTATGCATTTTGTCTATATATATTATATACGAAGGAAAATAATTTTTATCTTGGAGCTTTGAAGCTTCTAAGCTAATGGAGTACGACAAACAATTTCTGGGGTTTGTAAATCATACTAATTTTATAAATGTGAATGTAAGTTTGTTTGTTGCGCTTTCACGCAAAAACTACTACACGGATCATCATGAAACTTTGTACACATATTCTTGGAGCTATTAGAAGTAAGATATGATACTTTTTATTAACAAAAAACTACGGGTAGCAGAAGTGAAAACGTTTTGTGATTACAACAATACACGTGCTTTTGCCAAAAAAAAAATTACGCGTAGATATAAACAATTATAGAGTTCGATCGTGACTGTTATCAAAGACGGACGTGTTCAGAGAATAATCAGTGAAGTTTCTTTTATGTGCATTCTTTTAAGCAATTGCAGATTTTTTTCTTCATATTAGCCCTATTCACAATCTTGTGCAAATGCTCTTGCATCATTGCATTTGCAAAATGGTGTAGTATATTTTTACTCTACACTAACAAAATACAGAGAAGTGCAATGCTACATCTTTGCAAATAAGCAACACTAAAAACCAATAGCTTATATTTACTATACTTATGCAACACTTAATTGCAAAACGACCGCTGATACGCAGTAAACTAAGCCGATTTTGCTTATTAAAATTTTAATAATTTTATTCAAAATTAAAAAAGAAAAATATTTCAAACAAAAGGAAATTAAAAAGACAAACACAAAAATTAATGAAATGAAGAATGCAAAAATTAACAAAACGTAAAACATATACATATGTATATATACATATGTGTTATTTATAATCCTGAATAACTAACGAATTAATCCTTATTTTTATAATAAAAATTAGAATTATTTGATTAAGCAAATGTTTTATACTTGATTAATTTCCTAGACATACATACATATGTATGTAGTTTTTAGGCCAAAACTTCAGTGGAAAATAATTTTTTTATTTATCAATCAGCTTGTGTTTTGCAACAAGCATTGCAACCTAACCCAAAGATATCATTCACAATTGATGGAATAATTTAGCAATTGCATAAATTTGCAATCTCAAATGCACAAGATTGTGAATACGGCTATTATATTAGTTTTGTATTTTGCTACAAACATTATATTTACTTGTTTTAACGAGAGATATAATCGTTTCGATTCAATTGTTTTTGTACTCAAGTAATGAGTGAACTTTCAGCTCACAATTTATTAAAAAACAATGTAACTACAACTAATATTAATAAAAGTAATATTCTTGATAAAGAAAACGAAAATAAAAGAAAGAGTGACAACATCATGTGCTCTTCAGCAAAACATCAAAAAACCAATTATTGGTCAATCTTAGCAGATGATATAAACTGCGATAATGAAATTGTTAAAATATTCCAAAAAAGTGTAGAAGATAATGGAAAACCAACGACATCAAAAAAAGTAATGACAAGCAACGCTGCAGTTAATAACAACAATATGAGTAATAACAATAACGTTGAAAATCCAAAGAACAAAAATAAAGTTCCGCCAATAAATATTTTTAATGTGGACTCTAAAAATCTCATTGAATTCATCAAAGAAGGTTTAAAAATAAACGAATTCCAAATAAAAGAATTCAACAAAAACAAAAAGGCACCATATGCAAATTCAATTGAGAACTATTATAAGATTAAAGCTAACTTAAAAAAAACGAAAGCAAAATTTGTGACTTATACTCCCAAGGAGATGAAGACAAAAACTTACCTTTTAAAAGGACTAAGCGCTAATATTGAACCTAAAGAAATTTTAAATGAGTTAACAAAGTACCAAAATGATAACATAAAATTTCTTAAAGTAAGCCCGTTTTCAACAAAAAAATCAACAAATAGTGGACAAGCATTACCTATCTATATTGTTCAAATATCTGCGGATAGTAAAGTTAATGAACTTAAAAAAATTAAAGGTATTCTCTACCGTTGCGTAACATGGGAAGCAATAAGAAAACCTGAAATACCCCAGTGCAGAAACTGTCAACGTTTTTTCCACAGCGCAGCTAACTGCTATCTGCCAAGAAGATGCGTTAAGTGTGGCTAAAATCACGAAATTGTTGAAATATGCTCTTGTGGAAATACCAGAAAACGAAAGAGAAAAACTTTACTGTGCCGTTTGCAACAAATTTGGTCATCCAGCATCCTATAAAGGGTGTGAAAAATATAAGGAATCTCAACAAAAAATTCGAGCTAGAAGACAAAGCCCTATCAACACACAAACAGTTAACCCTAATAATTCCAAAAATTACTCAAATGTAGTTAAGAACAACACAAATATATCAGAAAATCTCAATAATCCTATTAATAATATTTTAGAACAAATTTATACTTCTATACAAAACTTAGGAAATCAAATAACCAATTTAAATAAGCAGCTGCAGATACAAGCAAATAGAATAGATACACTCTATTCAATGTTAGATGCTTGATTTTAAGAAATGGATGAAATAGTAGAAAAAACTCTTAACATCATTCATATAAATGTAAATTCTTTAATTAGATTAAGTAGACGTTTTGATCTCCTTAATTTTATAAATAATCATAATCCTGATTTAATGTTACTTAACGAAACCAAACTTAATTCTAAACATAATATACAATTTGAAAAATATTGTTTTATAAGAAACGATAGAAAAGACGCACTTAGAGGAGGCGGCACTGGTATTTTAATTAAAAATAACATTAAACATAGTTTCTATACTAACAGTATAATAAGTAACTTCGAATATTTAGAGAACACGGTTGTTAAAATTCCACTACCTCAAAACAAATGGCTTAATGTTATATCAGCTTACTTTCCTTCTGGGAGAAGTTGTCATATTTTAAAATCAGAACTATTTCAACTTTTCGAATCACTGAAGTTAGAAAATCAAAATTCTTATTACATCTTGGCGGGCGATTTGAATAGTAAACATGTAGATTGGGGTAACAATTCAAGCAATACACAGGGAAACAAATTGAAAGAATGGCTTTTGGACAATGAGATTAAATACAGGGCAGTTTTGATGGCTTCACACAAAGCCTCCTATCCGAGGTGTTCTTCTTTTCTTGATATTTGCATTGCAGATTCAAGAATTATTTTCGATAAAATAAATAATTCTGTTAACTGCTTAGAAACTCTAAACTATGATAGTGACCATAATGCCGTCAAAATTCATATACTCAAAATTGATAAGGACCTCCCATTTTCTGTTATAAGGGAGGAACAAAATGTTAAATATTTATATAAAAGAACGAATTGGAAAAAATTTAGTAATAATTTATTAAATAGCTTAAACAATGCTCGACGCATACCAAACGATAGAAATCTATCAAACGCAGAAATAGATGTCTTTCTTCATCAGATAAATCAATTAATTAGTAATGCAACTGAAATTGCTACACCAAAGTATATTCAAAGGAATAATCTGGAGAAATTTACAAATAACACTATAAAGAAACTTTATACTGAGAAAAGTAAGTTAGTGACAATGATAAAAAGGCATAACAGGTTGGAGATTTCTTTATCGCAGAATAATGTATCATTATTGAAATGTAAATTGAATGACAATTTCACTATAGTAGCCAATATGTACTTTTCCAATAAATTAAGACAAATTAACCGGAACAACCCTTTTGAGAAGTTTAGCGAGGTGAAGAAACAGTTTAGAAATACAAGTCAAAATATATATGATGTCATAAAAGTACCTTTTGAGGATGAAAACTATCTGATGAGGGCAGGAATCGATACAGGTATGCTAGAAAAGGACAATGACAGCCAGGTCTTTCTGGTGAGAAATGATGTTGACCGACTGAACGTTATAGGTACATATATAGAAGCAGTTCATTCTCAAAAAGAAATAAACTACGACAACAGAGCTCATTTTCAAATTTAGAATGGTTTTAACAGATTTATAAATGAAAGAAATCGGTTTATTGGGACCAATTCAAGAATTACTAAATTCTCTCCAGATAGGCTGGCCAATAACTTAGACGAAAATACTAACGATAATTACTTTATTACAAGGGAAGCAATAATTTAGATTTTCAGAAAGTTAAGGAAAAAATTATCGGCAGGAATAGATAATATTCCTAATAAAGTCCTAAGAAACATCCCAGAAGAAGCTATCCTTGAATACAGTACGATTTTCAACAATATACTCAATAATTCTTATTTCCCTCATGCCTGGAAAGAAGCAAAAGTAGTAGTGATACCAAAGAAAAACAAAGATAGTAGTAACCCTAGAAACTTGAGAGCTATAAGTCTGCTTCCTAATATAAGCAAAATATTTGAAAGCTGTATAAATAATACTATTGTTAAGGTCAGTGTGGAAAAAAAAAATAGATTGCGACAGACAATTTGGTTTCAAATACAGACATTCCACGATTCGCCGATGATATTATAATATATGCTTCAGATGATAACATCGAAAGAATTAATAATAAATTACAAAAGTATTTTTATATTATTGAAAAATATATAATAGATTGGCAAATGAGAATTAATTTAGGTATTGTTATGATTCACAATTGAACTACCCTCCTACATTGCACTTATTTGTTAATGCAACAACAGTTCATTTACTTAAGTATTAATTGATTGTGCAATCGTCATTGCACTTATTTGTTAATGCAACAATAACAGTTCATTAACTTGAGTATTGTTTGCGTTGACAAATTGTGCAATGTTGCTCTTTCGCAATAGCCAAAATATTTGGGTCAGAATCAAATATGAAGAATTGCATATTCCCTTTGTGTAACTACTTTTAAGATAGTATAAATAGCTAGTGCTAAGTTATTTAAAAAAGAGAACGTTTGAACATGTAAAGAAGAAATAGTGTTAAAAATAAAACGAAGATAATAACAACATAACATTGGCGCAGCCGGTAACTTCAACAAAATTTCAACGGATTAAGTGTTAGTTTTCAACAGTACAGAATAGACAGCCTGATAAAAGACTAAATTCTAGCTACCTTCGGTCTGTCAAATCCTGCATTGATGAAAATATAGGACTTAATGCGCAACAGTACAGAATAGACAGCCTGATAAGAGACTAAATTCTAGCTACCTTCGGTCTGTCTAATACTGCATTGTTGAGGGTATAGGACTTAACAAGCTTCCATATCCTAACTATAAAAACATACATAATTTAAATAAACGGTTTTTTTTTCAAATAAGTAAAACGAGAAAGTTTCCGAATAATACTAATAATAAAAACGGTTCACTGCTACGTGTTTTTAAAAACGAGTGAAGAGATGACAAATTTAAGCCTGAAACTGGTAAGTACATTGTTATAGTTTTCTTTATTATATGAATGGACAGGCCACAGAGGAGCACAGACGATTTAGTTGCAAAGTTAGAGACATACAATTTTGAGGTAGACAGCTTACGAGTTCTAGCATGGGCAGAACTTGCTAATTTGAAGTCAGACAAGAGCTCTACAAGCGTGCATAGGGAGATCGTGAGGAAAAGGAGATTGACAAAGTTAGAGGAAGTAGGATACATATTACAAGTGTTGGTGGAGATTAATGAAGTACAATCAGACGAATTTTCAACAAGGGTAACCGAATTAGAGGAAACAAAAGAATTACTTGAAAATCATAGCAGAAAAATACGTGAGCAACTAAGCTACACAGAAAATTTACTCGAAGAAGTAGTCAAAGAAAATACGGAACTAGTTAGTCAATTAAAACAAAAAGAGTTAAGTGAAAGGGAGTTTAAGAAGCAACTGAAAAAACAACAGCTGATAGAAACACAGGACGACACGGTTCAAAGACTGCAAATAGCGCTGGAAAACGCCCGGCACGAGCTAAATACAATACATAGGTTTAGGTCACCAACACCATCGTTACACGAGGAGTTATCAGAAGCAGAAGATACGAAAATTCCTTCAATAATTATAACTCAGGACCAAGAAGGAGTAGTAGACGGAGTAGGAACTTATAGGGAGGAGGCAGTTGCTCTAGAGTTATTAGATAAAACTAAAGTAATTTTGACTAACGCAAAAAAGGCAGGCAGTAGGGGCTACACGGCCGAAACTAGAGCAAGAAAATTAGAAGATCTTGAAAGAAACAAAGCGGAATTTAATAGATTAGACAAAACAAAAATATCCGACGTTGGAATTATTGGGGAATTTTATAAATTAATATCACAAACAAAAAATTATTTGCAAAAGCAAACATCTTCACCAAGACAAGTATTAAATAAGGAAATAATAGGACAGCAAACAATCAGGATGCCAACTTTATCGGAAATTACTAAAATAGTTAATAACATAGTACCGACATTCTTTGGCACTGATGGACCCGATTTATCGTCTGAGGTCTTTAGATATATCCAAGGATGTAAAATGGTAGAAAGAGAAATTTTGTCGGGAGAGGATAGTAGCGCACGGGATAATGTCATCGAATGCCTAAAATTACGGCTTATGGGTATGGCATATTCTAGAATATCGCAACAGAAGTTCGAATCTGTGGATGCATTGTGTAATGCCATCAAAAAAGCATATTTGAAGAAGAAAAGCCTGGACCAGATCAGGGAGCTGATATTAGGATGTAGGCAGAGCATCAGAGAACCAGCCAGTGGATTCGGAGACCGTATTGAGGTCATGCTCAATGACGCGATCAGCACAATAAAGGAAGAATGGTCAGCAGATAGTGTTGAGGTTATGATAAAGGATTTCAAACGAATAGCTGTGAAAAGCTTTATTAAAGGGCTTAGAGATCAAACTCTCAGAGCAAGGTTTATTGGACAAGAAAGACAGGAACTGAGAACTCTTATAGCCATAGTAGAAGAAGCGGAAGAGTTGTTTGGAGAAAACCCAGGCACGATCAACACAGTGTTGGAGTCAACCCCATGTAGTTTTTGCAACAAAAAGGGACATGAGAGGTTAAATTGTAGGGAGCGATTAAATGCACCTTATTGTATTAACTGTGGGAAATATGGCCATGAAGTAGGTCGTCAGTGCGGCGATAGGGAAAAGTTTTACAACACTTGCACTTACTGCAGAAATAAAGGGCACACCTTTGACAACTGTAGTAGGAGGTTGTCATCGCTCTACTGTAGAACTTGTGGGACAAACGGCCACATCGAAAATCAGTTTTGTAGTTCACGGCAGCCCGAAAGGGTGAACCAGAGGCAAAGAGATAAGTCCAATGATACGGGCCAAGCACAGCAAAGATATAGAAACGGAAATATACCACAACACTCTAAGGGACCTCCACAGATGAGATGCTACAAATGCAATCAAACAGGGCATTTTGCACGTGCCTGTCGGAGTGGATTTAGCGCAAGTAATGAACCAAATGACAGGAATTTTACAAATGATAAGAAGGTAAGAAATAAGGAAAATAATACTGGTAACATTTCGGGAAACTTTATTCGGCCCAGCTACAGCCAATAGCCGGGAAACCGAAAAAAAGGACGAACTTAATTGGCAACAAGATAACAAGAGCAGAATATGTGAGGTCAATGAGAATGAGTGTGAGGAATTAATAGAGACGGTGAAATATAAAAGGGATGTGAAGGGGTTAACGGATAATATTGTTAAAGAGGCGCAAAAGGTGAAAGTGGAAACAGAGGAAGTCAGGAAGTCAGGTAGTGACTCTGAAGAAGACGTACCTGTGCGAATAACGCATAAAGCAGTAGTACATAGGGAAAGTGAGGAGGATACCCCTAATAATCCTGGGCATGCATTTCATAGGAAAAATGCATCGGTAGAAGAGTGCACAGGAATTGTTGTGGGGAAAATTTCCCAGCATATAAATATTAGCAACAATGATGTAGCATCAGCGGATACAATTTTCATTACTATTCCTTGCATAGAAGCCAAGGAAGGGAAACTCGTATTGCTTGTAGATACTGGAGCGGATTCCAGTATAATAAACGAAGAAGCAATGAAGGCTTACCCTAACAAGAATTTCAGGGAAACAAAAACACTGAAGGGCGCATTTGGAGGAGACGCCACGACATTATTTTCTATGACGTTGGACATACACGCTAGAGAAAATATACAGTGGGATTTCGGTGTAGTATTCCATCACAGCAAATTCCCAGGGGATGGCATTCTCGGAAGGGACAACATTTGGAATAAGAGTATAATAAACTCAGTTAATGGGACGTTGAAGCTGTTCAATGAAAACAACCAATGTATAAATACCTTCAAACTTCAGAATGGAATGACCGATTTTACAACTTTAAATCAGAGAAAGTTGAGTGTCGGCGGAAGAACGGTGACCATAGTACCAGTCAGAATAAAAACAAAGGACAGGACAGTCGTTGTCCACAAACAAGACATTTTTCCAGGAGTTTATATGGGAAATACGCTGGTCAACGTAATGGATGGGAAAGCTGCAGTACCCATACTTAACTCAACAGATCACAACGTTCCTCTAGAGAAAGAAATTGAAGTAGAGTTCTCAAACTTTAACCATTATACCGAAAATAAGGGAATTAAATCGCCAGAAAAGCCGTGTTTAGAGAGAATACTGGAGTTAAAGAGTATGTTAGTCAAGGAAGAAAATTGGAACAGGGACGAGAAAGAATCAATAGACAGAATATGTGAACGGTACCACGATGTATTCATGCTGGATGGAGATAAACTGCCATTCACGTCGCGAATGAAACATAAGATTCCGACTAGAGAGAATCAGCCGCCCATTAACCAAAGGCAATATCGTCTCCCACAAATCCAAAAGGATGAAATCAACCGTCAAGTTTCAGACTTACTGGAAAATGGAATAATAAGCCCTAGTGTATCTCCATGGAATTCACCCCTTCTCTTGGTTCCCAAAAAATCACAGGATGGACAGAAAAAATATAGGATGGTCGTTGATTTCAGAAAACTAAATGAAGTTACAATAAAGCAGGTTTTTCCAATTCCAAGGATTGACGAAATTCTGGATCAGCTGGGGAATAGCAGATATTTCACAACACTGGATTTAGCCAGTGGATACCATCAAGTGCTATTGGACGGAAATGATAAAGAGAAAACAGCATTTAGCACTGACAAGGGACATTTTGAGTTTAACAGAATGCCTTTCGGTCTCACAAGTGCACCCGCGACGTTTCAAATGATTATGAATACAATACTAACAGGCCTACAGGGTATGGAATGTTTCGTATATCTGGACGATATTGTGGTATACGGAAGAACTATAGCAGACCATGAGAGTAAAATATGCAACGTTTTATCCAGGTTACGCGGAAGTGGACTTAAACTAAACACCAAAAAATGTCACTTTCTAAGAAGAGAAATTGTCTACCTGGGGCACAAGTGCTCAGAAAAAGGGGCCCTTCCAGATCCAGCTAAGGTGGAGAGCGTAAGAAATTTGAAGCCCCCCAGAAATGTAAAAGAAGTACAAGCCTTGTTGGGTTTAGTTAATTATTACCGAAAGTTTGTCAACGGAATGGCGAAATTAGCCTCGCCCATAACGAGGTTGCTAAGAAAGGACAGCAAATTCGTTTGGACACCAGAATGCCAGGAAGCTTTAAATAAGGTGAAAGAAAGTATTTCAAACCCTCCCATCCTGATCTACCCAGATTTTTCAAAGCCTTTCAGGGTAACCACGGACGCAAGCAATGTTGCGTTAGGGGCCGTATTATCGCAGATAAGAGTTGGCAAAGACCACCCTATTGCATTTGCAAGCAGAACGCTGAATGACGCAGAAAAGAGATACTCAACGATAGAGAAGGAAATGTTGGGTGTGGTATGGGCAACGCATACGTTTCGGCCATACCTTTTGGGTCGGCATTTCACCGTTTTTACCGACCATCAACCTCTGAGAGGAATAGCGAATCTCAAAGACCAGACGTCGAGGCTTGCACGGTTTAGACATAAACTTTCGGAATATGAATTTGATATCGTCTATAAGCCAGGGAAAGACAATTTGAATGCAGATGCTTTAAGTCGTCTGCCACTGGAAGGACATCAAATACAGGTATTGACTAGGGCACAGCGGAAACTATCAGAAAATGCAAGTAGTCAAAAGGGGGATCCAAGGGAGGAAAGGATATTAGAGGAGGATATCGGAGAACCCGTTTTAAATCAGGACGCTACGGACACAGCTGTATCCTTAACTGACAAGAAGGACATTCGGGAGGTTCTGAGGAGTTTCCATGACTCGCCACTTGGTGGGCACCAGGGGGTCAATAAGACTTTTAAACGGATAGGGAAACAATACAAATGGAAGGGTATGCTGAAGGAAATTAGAAGGTACATAAGACGATGTCCAAAATGCCAGAAAAACAAAAGTGGGCACTGCAACAAAGAGCAAATGGTCCTTACAGACACCCCAGGAAGACCATTTGAAAAAGTTTATATGGACATGGTCGGACCACTACCAACAACTACTGCGGGTAACAAGTATATCCTCACTTTTCAGGACGATTTGTCAAAAATTTTTATATGTGCCCCGATGCAAGACGCGGAGGCAGAAACAGCGGCAAAAGTCTTTTATAACGAGATCATAGCGAAATATGGTCTCCCAACAAAATTGGTTACAGACAACGGTACAAATTTTACCTCCAAACTTTTTGGGAGTGTGTGTAAACTGCTGGGAATTAAAAAGCAACATATCACTCCCTATCATCCCCAGGCTAACGGATCCTTAGAAAGGAGTCATCGGCCCTTGGCCGAGTACTTGCGATCGTTCGCAAAAGAGGATGGCTCAAATTGGGACCAATGGTTGGCACCAGCAATGCATATACATAATCATACAATTCATACATCCACCAATCAGACGCCGTTTAAGGTAATGTACGGGTTCGAAACACCCTTACCAGCAAACCTAAAGAACAGTACACCACTCTACAATCCATATGACTACCAAAAGGTATTGAAACATCAAATCCAAAAAACATATGAGATAGCCAGAACATGTCAAAACAAGGCCAAATTAGCCGCAAAGGAAAGATATGATAGAAACAGTAGGCCAGTTACACTTATGATAGGGGGAAAAGTACTTATAAAAAATCAACTTCGGAAAAACAAATTGTCGCCTTTGTGGGAAGGCCCCTATGAAGTTAAGTTTTCCCACACCAGTAAATGTCCAAATGTTGGTAAAAGGAAGGCTAAAAACATTACACCGTAACCTGGTGAAGCCCTATCAAGAGTAAAAAATTAAATGCCATTTTCTTATTTACAGGTAATCATGGGTTGTTTGATGATGAAAGTCTTCGCAGGGAGAAGCCTATATATAGAGAAACTAAAAACAGACAACGGCTTCGTTGAAATTAGCATAGGAGATGCCAGAGTGGTTTGTAAATATAATTTCATTGTCCACACAATAAACATAGGAGAACTGGACGATATGGTAAACGAGATGGAGGAAACAACTGAACTACAAAAGGATACGGTTTACAGTAGAATAGCCATGGAAGAAGTCACAGAAATGAGGAAAATCCTGCACATATTCAAGGCTCATCGCCAAAGCAGGGGATTAATAAACGCGGGTGGATCAATATTAAAATTTGTTTGGGGTGTGATGGATGACGACGATAGAAAATTAATAGAAGAGCATCAGAAAGTAATCGATGAAAATAACCATCAGTTGATACAGGGGATGAATCAGCAGATAATGATTAATGACGCATTTAATAAATCTATCATGAATCTAAAGGAAGCTATCACGTATGACAGAGGGATTATTTCAGAATTCGCCAAGAACATGGGGGATCTGAATAATAGATTCATTAATAACGAATTCGCGGTCACTCAATTGTTCAAGGTTCAAAATTTAAAGAATAAAATACGAGTTATCGCGGACGAGGTAGCAAATGCCAAAATAGGGTTAGTTTCACCAAAACTATTGACACCAAAAGAAGTGGAAATATTTGGGATCGATTTGGAAAGATTTGAGCAAATCAGGACAGCGTTAGTACAATGGGCCAATGACAACCTGAGTATAATAATAAAGGTTCCCTCCGAAGTCATTGAGACAACAAAAAAATTTTTTATCCCAATTCCCAACAATATGGAGAATCAAATCGTGCAAGATCCGGAAACAATCATAGAAATACACAACAAAACATACACATATTTGGAAAACAAATCAATATTTGAGTTAAAACAATCTGATAATTGTATACTGCGTTCGCGGTGCCAGATAATAAGGAACGTGGAACCTCGAATATTAGAAATAGATAGCAGCATGGTAGTTTTGGTCCACATACAAAATGTTACGTTTTCCAGCTCTTGTGATCTGAGGAGTTTCCAATTGGAGGGACACTACTTTATGCATTTCAAAAACTGCACAATACAGTTTGGAAACAGAACCTTGGGAAACAAAATTTTTGAAACAAGGCAGACATTCTCGCTCCCAACAAAGCAACTAATATTCTCCACTGAAAGAATACTAACATATCAAGAGATAACCCTAGAACAACAAAATAACTTAAAAAAGATAGAAGAAATAAAACTCCACAGTACGATAGTTACAATAACAGGAGGAACAGCGATGATAGTAATAATAAGTCTAGTTATTGCTACGGTGATCCTATGTAAGAAGCAAACCAAGGTGAAAGTAAAGATTACAAAAAACAAAATAAATAAGAATAGCATAAAAGGGACACAGATCAAGAAACAGGTTTCAGAAAGAGAGGACACAGTCTAAAAAGAAAACCAACTGTTCTTGCGTCTCCATCACATCACCGACAAAATACAGGAGAAAACCGACATTTTGACAGTTTAAACTTAATATATAAAAAAAAAGGAAACCATACATTATTTTAAAATTAATATATCATTACAGCTTTGGTAAACATTACATGCTCATAAGAAAGATAATACCAAAAGGCAATTTTCAAAAGAAAGGTATCACCATGACCAATCTTCATTGTAAGTACAAGAAGTAGATTCAGAGAACTTACACAGAAAGATTACCAATTGGTTGAAAAGGGAGGATGGTTCAACGACAACCACATAGATATATTTCTCGACTGGGTCTCCAAAACGGCCATTACATTGGATCAAGCAACACAGATTCATATATTTAGTGGTTCATTCTATCAGGCACTACAACAGTACAACCATGACCCAAGTGATATAAATAACCAGAATAGGGTCCGTAGGGCTTTCAAAGGAATAGACCCCATGGGAAAACGTTTATTTCTCATACCAGTTAATGAAAAGTTCCACTGGACCCTCGCAGCGGTCACGAAGGAAGCGATAATAATGTACGACTCACTGAAACCTCACAAATTAGAGAAGGCCGCAGAAGCAATAAGGAGTATGTACGGGGTTTTTCCTGAACTTGGAACTATGGCAACAGAAACATTCTTACCGGTGAAGTATGCGGAATGCCCGCAACAGGAGAACCTGGTGGACTGCGGATTACATGTAGTAAGGAATGCGGATTTCTGTCTTAGACAATTTTTCAATGCTCAATCTTTGGATCGGCGTCAAACAGATATTTCGAACTCACGGCCCAAATCTGCATCAATTGATAGACGCTTGCTGTCTAGAGTCATGAGGAAATGGTCGAAAAGGAATGTAGGGGACAGGGGCAGTACTAACTCAAACATCAACAACACAGTCCAGTCGTTTCTGCAGGACATGGAGGAAAAATGGACAAAAGGCAAGTATATGAGGAAAGATATAGAGATGAACGACATAACCTACCGATTGACTGTTGACAGACACGGTACAGGAACGGTAAGGCTATTATAAACTTTTATGGGCGCCTAAGAAAACAAAAAGAAAAAAAGGAAATTTTTTCTGTTTTTGAAAGAAATACAGCATTTTATGCTGAGATTATCTAAAAAAAGTAGAAAGGGTTTACCGTGACTGTTATCATTGAACTTTAATTTTTTTTAAGAAATTGTAATAATTATTTAATTGTAATTATTATTTAAATTTTTAAATGCTTTAAAATCACGGATTTGATTTGAATTTCAGTATTTTTTTTTTCATTTAGTGAAAAACTTTAATTTTGAAAGTTCAAATAATATCATACGAACAGACAGACACAATGATAAAATAAAACCCACACAGTAACTTAGTTTTCCATTGCAAATAAAAGTCAATTACAGGGAAAATTTTATTCGAAAGTTGATAACAGCAATTATATTAAAAGAACCGAAAATAAACCAAATTCGAAGCAGCATTTATATTATAGATTTTCTTAAACATTTCTCTTTAGTTTTTTTTTATTTGGGAAATTTTTACTAAAATGTATAAATATTTAAAACAAAAAAATTCATTGTATTAAACTTGTATTGTATCATTAAACTTTAATTGTTTGTAATAATTTGCGTCCAAATTTAAAAAGAAAAAAAAAAAAAAAACGGAATTAAGTCGCGTCATATATTTTGCAAAAACTGCGAATTTAAACATATAATGTAACTACTGAATTATTTCTGCAACAACAGAAAAGAAAAATTTTTTTTAACCGCATATGCATACAATTGTGAAATTTGAAACAATTTAAAAAACGTCATACAATGTTTATAAAGCTGGCTTCATTTGCACAGACATCAGGCTTTGTTTGTTTTTGCAACTGAAGCAAAAATTTCTACGAGTTTTCTTAAGATAGGTCAGTTACATATGAGTTCACTGAAAAAAAAAAAAAAAAAAAAAAAAGAAGAAATATATATATATTACAAAGCAATAATGGTATTTTTGATAAAATGCATAATCAGGGATATTAAAATAAGAAAGTAAACAATTAGTCACAGCTATATTCAAATAAATTAATAAATAATATTAAAAACTAATTCCAAGAAATGAGAAAAATCATTCTTAAATTTAATTCCAAATAATTTGTAAAAGGGTTTATGAACTAGAAAATATACACATACATACTATGTATATGTAAATAAAATAAAAAAAAAATCCTTCAAATTATAGTTCAAGAAAAAAAAAAAACTATTAAATTAAAAGAAAATGAAAATGAAAAATTTTGTAGTAATTAAAATTTTATTAAAGTTTCATTTTTTTACCATCAATTGAAACTTGATTTTTCAGTAAAGTAATACATATAAAGAAAGAGTTTGTTTTAATTTTTACAAACTTAACTAGTTTTTTTTTTAATTGTAATTTAGTCCTTTATTGAAATTAGTGTAACGTAGGAATAAGGAAATAAAAAGTTTTTGAAAAAATTATATAATCACCTAATATTAAAACACTTGTATAAGCAAATATTAAAAGACATGTAAACAACAAATAAACTAAGTTAAATCTATATTGAAAAGGAGAAAATAAAAAATTTTTTAATATTAATAATATAAATAAACAAAGAAATAAAATAAAGGAAGACACACACCAAAAGGACGACATCAAAGATTGCGCAGCCAGCCTAAGAGGATGGATAAGGTTGTTAAGGAGGAGAGGGAAGTTGCGGAAACAAAGAACAAAGTGGAAGATATGGATATGCAGAAAAAAGAAGTGGGGTCGATGAAAGTATTACGGCCGCGGAGTATCTAAAAGAAGATAAGAAAGGGAAAACTGAAGAACGTTAAAGAAAACCATGGAGAATATAAAAGATCATGAAGAAATGTCAGAACCCGAAACAGCCACAGTAGGGGAAAAACACGAATAAGTTACAAAGAGTAGCCTACTAAACATTTTTTTTAACAAGGTTATTACAAACAGAAGAAGAAATGGACTCTTTGGAATCAGTGGTATCAAAATAAGAAATCGAAAAAGACGAGATTGAAAAAGTGGCTGAAAAGAATTACGAAAACAAATAAATAAATGATAAAGAAATATAACGAGAATAACATTCAAGAAATCAAAAGGATAAAACAAAAAGAAGAAAAAAAAGACGAGGAGAAGAAACAAGAAATAATATAAGTCATTTCACAAAAAATCGGATGACACAAAGGATAAAGAAACAGAGAAGCAAACCGAAAAACAAAAACAATATAATTGGAGTAGAGAAAATTTTGAGGAAATAGAAGACTACACAGAAGACATGAAGAAGAGACCACCAGCAGCAAAACTACACCAACGATATCAACCATTATGTTTGGACGTTTCCAACTGCAACTAACTTCTCACCCTAACCAACCTCACAACAATAGTAGCAGACATAAGAGATTTTTAACAACATACCCAACTACATCAACGACAACCAATAACCAATGATGATTTTCTCAGACACGTTATCAACCGTAATGCAGAAGTATATTTATATTAATTTATTAAACTTGAAATAATTTGCAAAACAATTGTCAGTAACTATTTAAATAGCATATTAATGATTCTGTCCCAAATAGCTGAAAAATTTCCTGACTGAAAACACTTATATCTAGATGTTTTCTTCCGCAAAGGGGGGAGGGATGTTATGATTCACAATTGAACTACCCTCCTACATTGCACTTATTTGTTAATGCAACAACAGTTCATTCACTTAAGTATTAATTGATTGTGCAATCGTCATTGCACTTATTTGTTAATGCAACAATAACAGTTCATTAACTTGAGTATTGTTTGCGTTGACAAATTGTGCAATGTTGCTCTTTCGCAATAGCCAAAATATTTGGGTCAGAATCAAATATGAAGAATTGCATATTCCCTTTGTGTAACTACTTTTAAGATAGTATAAATAGCTAGTGCTAAGTTATTTAAAAAAGAGAACGTTTGAAGATGTAAAGAAGAAATAGTGTTAAAAATAAAACGAAGATAATAACAACATAACAGTATATGCGAAACAATACTCTTTCGAACAGCTGTGGGAAAATGTAATAACAATATAAGGAAATATTGGAAATCATACAGCATAAAATCCATGGAGAATATAACTATTCCAAATAAAAATGTTGAAAGCATTTTTTTATTATAAAAAATTATTTTTCTGTAGATTCATAAACACAAAAGTCAAGATTATACTTTATCACTCCTTAATAAGACCCATATTAACTTACGGTTGCCAGGTATGGTTTAATATTTCTCCCTCATATATGGAAAAAATTAGGCTCTTTGAGAGGATATGTATTAGAAGTTGCACTGGCTTGTACAGATCGCAAGAGAGCGACTATAGGAAATATATTTCGAATAGGAAACTATATAATGTGGCAAGAATAAGCATGATCGACTCATTTATAATTCACTTAATAAGGGAACACATACTTAAAAGCACCACAATGTATGAAAACAATCTGATATTGGCACCTTACTACGTAAGTGAAAAATATGTTGCAAAGATTTTGCCAAGTGGCTTCGTGCCACCGGAGGCATTTCTCTATCTCGATAAATATGGGTTTATCGAGAATGAGGCAGGCACACCTATATTCTTCCACATATATAGGAGGGCAAATAACAAATCTATTTCAAGTAATGTTTTAAATAATGAAAATAGTAGGTTTGATATAAGCATTTACAGCAATGATAAAAATATCAAACCAAATTTAAGAAATCAGAAATATGGGTGGCTCAGAGAATGACATATTTTTGTTTTTTTAAACTTGACTCCACATATGTAAAAAACATTCAAAATACGAGTTTTTTTTAACTTTTACTCGTAAAGTAATAAAATAAGTCTGATATAACATTTAAAAAATATATCAAGTCAGGAAATATAATAATATTTGTAACATTTTATAATATCGTATATATAAAATACTTGAGTGCCCTTGTGGGGTAGTGTATTTTTCTCAACATACTATAACTATTTATTTATTGTAGTATTAAAAACTTTATATGCAAAATAAATAAATAAACAAACAAAAAAAAAATATAAACAATTATATAAATACATGCCTCAAATTTAACCACTTATCAAGCACTGCTGACTGAGCTCGCTTTATAGCAAATTTTCATACAAACTGATATAGTTTGAAGAGAGTACATAAAAAATGGTTACAGTTTGGTACTCATACGTATTAAAATGCTTTAAATTTGTTTGTGTGTTTTGATATGAAACGAGTGCTTTATACCAACAAAATACATGTTGTTTTTGGATTCTTCTACTTGTTGTCGAACTGCGCATACCTGCTAGTTTTGCCATGCCACTTATTGTAAACGCAAATGCAACTGCGCCTGAGAAGTTAACAACCTAAATTTTTTTCGCTCATAATGAAGAGCGTGCCATCTTTGTATACTCTTCTTAATCAGTTTCGGTCAAATTGAAGAGTGCGCCCTCTTTGGTGCACCAAAAAATTAGTGTTTTTCTCATATATGACAACATCACCCACAAGAGAGGGCGCTCTCTTCATTTTGAGCGAAAAAAATGTAGGTGTTATCTGTAGGTTGTTAACTTCACTAACATCTGTAGGTTGTTAACTATACTACAAGTGTCAAAAAGCGTGACGGTGTCGCGAGTTCTGAGATTTTAGCCCACCCAAAACCGCCAATAGAAGTTTTCACTTCAAAAAATTTTATTTCTTACGAAAGATAAAATTTTTTTTGTCAAAACAACGCCATCTAGCATTAGAGTAATGAAGCTCCAACGCTGAGTACTGTAATACTGACAGTCACGTCAATATCCAAACCAATTTACTATAGTATGGCTTCAATGCGAGCGAAGCCGTGGTGGGTAAGAGCTAGTACATTTATATATGTATGTGATGGAAATCGAAAGTAAATCGCTTTTCAAATCGACTTACATGTGGTAGATTTCGGTCGATTTCATGTTCCACTATTCTTTCGTTTCTACATATTTTTTCCAAATACAAATGTATAAAACGGCATAAAGAAATGTAAGTATGAGCATGTGATTTACATACTTATGTAAAAATGTATACTGCCCTGCTAAGAAAGAAAGTCACAAGTGCCAAAAATCGAAAATTGAGATAAGGGCAGATTCGGAACCTTCAATGAATTTCTGAATTTCGATTTAAATTTAAAATACAAATTTTTAACTGTAAATGGCTGAAAACGTTAATCAAAATTGTCACTTTTACCACTTCTAGCGTGGTTGCTACTCAAAAAAGTCTTATCTGCCACATACTATGATAAAAAGTCACATTGACCAAAATAGTAGGCTTTTACGACTTTTTTGCTTAGTATTTATGATTTTACAGATAACAAAAAAAAAAACCCATGATCACTAGATAAATGCAAAAACAATAGTAGGTGTATTTTGGTTGTGTATGCTTTAACGTTGGTTGTGTATGCATAGCGTTTGTGTTTTTGGAAACAGCAAGCAGGCCAGTATTATACTGTGTATAATACACATTGATGATACATATATTCATACACACATTTTGAAGCTGTTACAGCTTAGGTCAGAACACCTAATTTCTAACATTGTTGCTGCTTCTTGGTTTCGAGTGTTCTTAAGTAAACGAGTGTAGAAATTGATAATAATTATAAATTGATAATTATAAATTGATAATTCTGGTAAGTAAAATTCATTAATTTTTAATTTGTGTAACTATAATTCATAACTTTTTTATGTTATATAATAATAAAAACAGAAAATGGATCGCGATAAAAAATTTGCACTTTTAGCAATTAAAAACTAATTTAACACTTTTTGCTCTTTTATTTTTACAATGTAGCACCCAAACACATTCAGCATATGCCAACACTGATTGTTGTTGCTTTCGTTCTTATTGATGTGCAATACATTTTTTATTTTAATTGTTTAATTGTTTTGAATATACTAGGCAAAAAAGTCAAAAAAGTCCATTTTCTCTACTTTCTCATCAAAATTTCGCCTGTTTGGTAGTATAATAAAATTGAATAAAATATTATAAATTTATATCATTTTTAAAATTTTTAAAAAACATTTTATTTAAAGGCGCGAAAGATAAAAAACGAAAAAGCTAAATATCTCAAAACTACTAAAATGGAGATGTGACTTTCTTTCTTAGCAGGGCAGTATACATACATATTTGTATATTTAAAGAATCATTTAATTTTTTATCAACAGAAATTTTATAATTTAAATTAGAAAAACGTAGTTTTCCTTATAAATTTTTAGGTTAATAATAATGCGAATTGCGAAAATTTGCAACGAAGATATTTAAGACACAAAGCGCATTATTTAAGTTTGGTAGAAGAAATGTGGGTAATTACATTCATATGAATGTACATATGTATTTATTTTAGCAGATTTGTTGAACATTTTCATTTGACCAAAGATTGGTATTATTCTTATGCTTTCCCATGAAACAAATAATTACTTTTTTTTAAAAACAAAAAAGTTTCACGTACATTTTTAGTACACTTCTACGCTTTTCGTTAAAGTAAAATAAGACGATTTAAAAACGAATTTAAACTGGCATTATCGAACTTCGTCACATACCAAAAATTGTCTTTTTTAAGAAACAAAATGAAATCTAAAATCGACACAGTAAATCGACTCGTGTTTCCTTATCACATGTTGTGTATATTTAAAAAAATTTCTTGACGAAATCGATTTCTATCACATACCTGATTATTAATTTTATGTCAGATAAAAAATTACTGAGAGCTCAATATGTTGTTGTCTGGTTCCAAACTTAATCGATCCATTATACCATAAATTAAAAGTTTTTCAATAAAAACAAAGCCCTAAATGACTTGGAAATACATGGAATAGGCAACCCTTGCATGGGTTGAACTACGTCATCAAATAGAAAAACATGCGCAAGGCGTAATCTGTATTTCTATCATTCTTGGTTTTAACTATGTATTTCTTAAACTGAAGTTTTTTAATTTCATCACTTTATGCCCGTCCATACTTGCAATTTTTTCGTCTGCAATTCTTCAAAATTCTGTCTTGAAATTGCATTAGTGTCCATATTATAAAAATCTAATTTTGCAATTTTTGTATTTACACCACCACAGAAACATTTATTTTCAATATATTTAACTTAAAAAATTGTAATGCATGATATATTAATTTAATTTTCCTTTTATTTTGTTTTTCATATAATTGAAGAAATGCAATAAAATGTCAAATACACATTAAACCCAGTGCGAATTGCAAGGCAAAAGAGAATTGCACATGAACATCTGTATTCCTCCCTAAGCTTCTCACCTCTCTCACCTAAAAAACCAAGAATTGCAGCCAATAAAATTGCAAGTCTGGACGGGGTCTTTGCAAGCAATTTGAATTTAAGTTTTTAAATTTGATTTAAATATATAAATTTCTTGGCATTAGCTTTAAAATTTGTGGCGCTTGAATTATATGTACCTATGTATATACATACATATACAATACACTTAGTTTGATAAATTAGAAACAATTTATGCTCTAACACGCATATTCATGCATGCATAAATTTTAAGCTAAACCTCATCAGCATTTGGTATCGAGTACGAATATAATTTAATTGATAGATAATATTATCGCCTTCTTTCCCTAAATCAGAACTGTCTTCTTGTTCTTGTAATAAAATATTCAATATGTACTTACCATTATCTACACTTTTGCTTTTTGTAATCTTTCTTAGCCGGGTGCTTTGGGAGCAAAGATGTGTAAGCCAATTAAAATGGATTACAAAATAACAACTGTTAGGATTAAAGACTTTCGTCTCGTTAAGTATAAATAGATACATATGTACAATAAAAACACAAAATTCATTGCTTGCTTAATTTTTTAATACTAATGCTTAGAAATCTTTATGACTTTTCGATTGAATAAACACATATGTACATATAAAGAACATTAAATAAGAATTAATCTCGCGAGTATAATATTTATGTAACTGATTAACGAGGACAAACTAGAAAGCTTTACCAACATTCGCAAACACTTTTACGCAGTTTTTTTAGAGAATCTCAAGTTTTACCATTAAATGTTAAAATAATATTAATTTAGTATTGTTTCTCTACATGTATACATACAAAGAGAAACAATTTCATAATTGCAATGAAAAATTTAACAAATAATCTTTTTATATTATTATTATTACGAATAAACGTAATTATTATTTGAACTTATATTGATTTACATATGAAAAGTAATATTATCAGGCTCAAGTTCAGTTTTATTGAATTAATGAAAATTCAAAATTACTAAGAGTTTTTTTTGTGTTGGAAAATATTATTATTTATATCCAATCAGTTTTTAGCAGAACGTATCAGTACTGATTTCAAGGCCGCTACACCTCTCATCAGCGTTCAATTGTCCATCTACTTAGCATACAAACCCAACAAAACACTAAGTACTATTTTCACAAACACAAAAACACCAATCGACAAACTACAACAAAACAACGTAGTCTATGAGATGTAAAGGTGATAGTGTCAGCGGGTGTGATCTTGTCTACATTGGCACAACAAAAAGAGCTTTAGAAACAAGAATGAACGAACATAAAACAGACATAAACAAAAACAAAGAAAGCACTGCTTTGTCAAAACATAAGTATACTCGAAACCAATCATGTACCTGACTTTGAAAATATAAAAATACTGAACAAGGAAAATAATGGGAAAAAGCGTTACACAACCGAGAGCTTAAGAATACAACAGAAAATACATAGAACAATGAATAAAAAAGAAGACACTGACAACTTAAGCGCCATATACAGTGTAATAATTAAAAACAGCCAAAACCTTAATTTTTAATGTTTTTTATATTATATGTATGTACATCATATAAAAAGCGGTGTTCTTTATTTAATAATTATGTTTACAATATAACTTCAACAATTTCGTAAGTTATTCAAACATTTTTATTTTATTATTTATGTGATCTTTAACACACTTGTTTTTCCAAATTTAGTTAAAAATTAAAAAAATGCCCTGAAGAAGTGAAAAAAACATTCACGAAACGTTGGGAAAAATATGTAATAAAAATACATATTTTTTTATTGACATAAGACAAGTTAGGCCTCACCAGCTATTTAATAAAAATATTTATACACATTAAATTTTTTATTTTGTTGCTCGAAATATGTTAACATTGTCTACCTAATATTTCTCTGATTACAAACATTTACGAACTTTAGCCTGTACAAATATTAACAAATAAAAAAAAAATAACAATAAATTTAGTTTAAAATGAATAAAAGGCACTTTGAAAACTGTGTCTCAAAAGAAAAAATGATATGTGAGTCGAATATAAAACTATATAAAAAATTTTTGGAAAAGGAGTGTTACTGGCGAAGAAGTATCCGCAGGTCATTTTACAGATGAGATTGATAGGGTTCAAAATATTTCAGGTGGTAGTGTAGATAGCAAGTTTGATATTCTAGAAGCCGCTGGAAATAGCGATGCTAAGAATAAATGTAAGGAGATAAATGAGATAATGAGCTGTTAGGAACAATATATCTAAAAATGCGTTAAATGACCTATTGAATACCTTAAAAAAATAGGTATAGACGATTTACCGTGGTCAGCCCAAAACACTTTTAGGTACGAGCAGGGAAAAGATTAATATTTCTACCCTGCCTTTTGGAGAATTAGGCATACAGAAATATTTTCTTTCAGGCCCTTTCGATTATTTAGTGGAAAAAGGTGAAGTTTCTATCGATGTAGGAATTGATTGATCTTATTTTATTTCTACTACCATCTCCGTTAACAGTGCCGAATATATCCATCAAATGTGATCAGACAACTATGACCTGTGTATTCATCAACTTTGATTAGTCAAATGTGACTGGTAAATCCATCAACTTTCATTATCACACGTTCACAAGATTTTCCATCAAATTCTTCATATTGGCCTTAAGAATGTGATAGAAACTTTGTTTTACTCGATGATGCCTATTTCTATCAACAATGATAATCAATTGATAGGTAAAATGATTGTCACTGCGTTGTTTGTTTTATGTTTGGCTTAAGCTTTCATGCATGAGTAATACGTGTGAATGTAGTAGGAAGAACTTTAAACGGTTTTAGCTCCCAAAATATTGAACCCACAAAAATCCACAATACCTCGTTCACTTCTGTGAAAAAATGTCTTTAATGTGGTGGAAGTCTTTTAAAAATCGGTTGTATAAGAGCAGCACGAAAAAGGCAATTGTCTATTAATTATATAGATATCGATAGTCATACGTATCGTTATATATATGTGACAGCTCATAGAGAAAGGGACCTAAGGGTAAAAAATCAATTTTCATTTTTTTTTTTATGTGGACAACATCTGAGCATCGAATAAGACCGATCCATGCCCCAAAAGTGTTCCCTCCCAGAGATATGCGCGATTTATGAAAGTGATGGTACACCAAAGATACACGTATTTAAATCTTTAAAATGGCTCTCCTGAACAAAACCGGTTTTTACCCTTAGGTCCCTTTCTATTTTGCGCGTCACATATATACATAGATATGTTGACATAACGTAATTGATTTTTATCACTGTTTAAAAATCATCTAGTGCGATTCAGCAACTTTAATTACGATGATCGTATTGTTAAATATTATTGAGTGGTATTATTGGGTCCACACGAAAAAGAAAACTTAACGGAAAGAAATATCGACCGCTATGCAAATTGTAATGATTCATTCCTGCGATATAAGCTTTCCCTGTTTTAAGTAACTATGAGTTGGTATTGTGCCAGGTGTTAAAAACATTTGAAAAATATATTCAAATTTGTAAGCGAAAATATAATTTTTATAAGTAAAATATATGTAAAATATATAAACGCAGAAAATATATAATTATAATATGGACGCAATAGCCTTTTTTGAGGATAGTAGTGACGATGACTGCTTAAATATACTGCTAGAAAGAAGTGTTTTGCGCTACAAAACAAAAGATCTTATATTGAATGAAAGAGAGTATGTTTGAATAAATAAAATTATAAACACATTTGTGGCATAAATCATTATTTAATTTTACAGTTTTAAAAAAAATTTTCGTTTAAATAAGGTTGCATTTAAATATATTTTGTCCGAGCTGGAGTCTACAAGTTCAGGAAGCTGTCGTCAAGGAGCACTTTCTGCAAGAGATAAACTGTCTGCTTGTTGGAGGTTTCTTGCAGAAGGTAGCTGCCAATTCAGTGTTGGCAAGGATTTTAATGTCAATGTAGCCCAATCCACATTTAGTAAAGTTCTGGCTGAAGTCCTAAACAAGCTAGAGAATTCGTTGTGCAGCAAATGAATATCCATAAACATGAATAAAAAATTTAAAAATATATCACAAATTTTCTTTTGTCGAAATTTATAATTTTTCTTACATTTTTGTTCTTTCCGTTAGCTTTTCGTCATAAAATGTTAGCGTAAGTAAAATGAAGAAAAATATCTACATTGCGGAACTAATAATATGACAATACCACGACGGCAGAGATGATACCGCAAGAACGAAAAGATACCGCAGCAACGAAATGAATAATTGCAAATTTTGTTTCCGCATGAAAAAACGGTTCCACACTTGCGGAACGGAATGAAGAATTAGACCCATTATAACGAAAATTGATCGAATTTGGTAGTCAGTAGCATTTTTAACAATATTCGCTATCGGTGAGGTACCGACAATAATTTGTCGGTTATTATTAAATAGATAAAAGTCAGCACGATGGTTATGCCAAGAACAATTATTGTTGTTTTAAACGATATAAAAAATACAGAATCATTTATACATAAATAATAATATTACCATTATTTAAACCTGCAATTTAACATTAATTTCACTAAATTCCACAAAATTAAACATTCATTTCTCTATATTAAAAAAAAAAAAATTTGGAGAAAAATTTTTAATTAATATATATGTAAAAAAAAAAAATTCATTTGGTTTTTGTTTATTCCTCTTTTGATAGAGATGCTACCTAATATGAACGATGTTGTTAAGAAGCAATTAGTGAATAACGAAATCGTTACTGCAAATCGCTATAATTGTCGGTAAATTTAACAGTTATCGAATTGTTAAAATTTATTGAACAGCAAGCAGTACTATTTTCAAATTGTCTATATACATATAAAATAAGTTTTATTGTTTTGTAGGAACACAAAACAAATCATCAATTATTTCTTATTACATGAAATTTTTTTATATTGTACAGAAATTAAATTAAAATATTGTTTTCTTTACTCAACCAAAAAAAGCAATTATATTCAATGAAAAAATTCGATGATTACGAATTTATTCCTTATTTTTCACCCAAGGAACAGATTTTTTTAATTTAATGTAATGCAATCATTGGCTTGTTGAATTCAATGTATAAGTTCCTTGAAGTTAAGAAAACATACGTTGAAACCGCACGTAAATTCATTGAATGCAACGAACTTATTCCCTGTCCCACCGTATCTATACTTTGAATTTAAGAAAATAATTCTTTGAATTTGAGGAACCTATTCCTTAATCCAATGAACCCATTTGTTGATTTTTAAGAATTTATTCCTTGATCCAACATATTCATACTTTGAATTTAAGGAAAAAGTTCTTTAAATTTAAGGAACCTGTTATTTGGCTGAAGTGGTTAGCGCGTTGACTACTAAGCAAACAATGACTTGCGGTCTGGGTTCAAACCCTTTCCAGAGCAACTCATTTAACATCATTAATTTCTGAAATGAACATTAGTGTGGCATTGTATTAATTGTTGATAGGACTATTTAAAGTGATGAAGGCATAGCACTGATCAGTAAAAAAAAAACAGTGCCGACAGCGATTGATGCTGTTCCAAGCTAATGTACAGAAACATCGGCGAAGTGAAACAATTAATGAAATGCATGCTAATACAGCTTAACAAAGTTAATGCGTCTACTTAAAACCGGTGGCGCCTCAACACTGCTATAAAAAGTTAACATAACGCGCAAAGCAGAGTTGTAAAAGAGTTAAGCCATCTAAATTTTATACATCTATCTTCTATACCCTATCCTTCTCCCTGACATCCGGCCAATGCACTGCATACGTAGGGGTCATCACGTGAGTGCTGGTCCTAATTAAAAAAAAAATTAATTAAATTTATATCTACATATATCTATATATATAAAACCGAGTGTGTGTTTGTTTATTTGTTTGTTTGTTCCTTATAGGAGGCCAAACCCTTGGACCGATCTTCCTGAAATTTTCACAGTATTTAACTGGAACTCTCGGATGAATTATAGGCTATATGAAGTTTTGATTGGACAAAGGGGTGTGGCACCGCCCATATAACCCAAAAATTTAAATCGCCATATTTTGGGCATTTTTTTACCTACGTCGATGATATTTGATACATATGGTATTGGCATAATTTGGAATACGTACCAGGAGAAAAGTGGGTGCAACAACGCCCTTTTTTAGGAAAACCAAACCCTTGGACCGACCTTGTTGAAATTTTCACAGCATGTTACTGTGACTCTGGAAGGAATAATAGGCTATATGAAGTTTTGATTGGAAAAAGAAGCGTGGCACCGCCCATATAACCCAAAAATTTAAATCGCCATATTTTGGGCATTTTTTTACCTACGTCGATGATATTTGGTACATATGGTATTGGCATAATTTGGAGTATGTACCAGGAGAAAAGTGGGTGGCAGCACGCCCCTTTTTAGGAAAATTAAAAATCATAATATAGTCTTAACTACTGGACCGATCGTCATTAAATTTTCCCAATAGGATATATAAATACTTTTAATTAGCGAAGCACACTGGGATAAGCTAGTAATTAATAATTATAACTTAATTAATTAACTTTATTTATTTGTTGCGGGTTAGCAATATCTAGATATATATTTCGTTAAAAAGCGATAGGAGGTTATAACCAGATAACGAAAATCACATAAGGCGAAAGCATCCAACCGATGGAGAAAAATGTGAGCATACACAGAGAAAAAATTCGACCTTAGTCCCTCAATGTTACAGAAGTCAATTCTGAATTGACCTAACATAAAGGTATGCAAAATTCAAATCGGACGCCCACTTTGTGATGCAGATACCAATGATATTAATTGCTGTCGTTAGAGTGTTCACTGACCAGTGCTATGCCTTCGTCAATAAACAGTCAAACAGCACACTAACACAGCGGCACAAGCATAACAAATGGTTTTTTTTAGGAAAAAATGGAAACGGCTGACACTAATTTAGAGCCATAAAAGCTCTGGGGTGGTCATTTATTATGATTATAATTAATTTTTATTATGTGTCACGGGGTCAGCACTATTCATTGTTTTGTTTTTATTGCTTTTATATTATGTATATGAAAGTTAGATCGGTGTCCATTTGGACATCGAAAAAGTTAAGGTTGGGCCGCCCATGGGGCCCAACCGATTTAAAAAAAACTCACAATTTAAATTAATTAAATTATTATTTTTATTGACAAAATGTTGTTGAAGGTTTCGCGCCTAGAATTGAATTGAATTTAGCTCAATTCATTACTTACTTTAATATTAAAATTATTCCTACAAATATGCTAACTAAGCTTAAAGTACATGGGAACGATTGCCCAATATGTTTCCCACCATTTTGCAATAGCCAATGCGCGTGCAAAATGAGGTCGATCATATTGCAACACACTTAGTCAAAATATGCTTTAGTTGAAATATGATAATCTTATTTTCTTATTTAAATTTTATTATCTAAATAGGGTGGTGTTAACTCTTCCCTCCTTAAAAATCAGCGTCCTGCTGATCAATTTAAAGTTGAGGATGAAGTTTTTGAGGATGTTGGGATAGTTGGGAAGATACGACCGAATATTTTTCGCCATAGTACTATTGGAGTAATTGTGATGACTAGGATACATAAGCAGATTGCAGCGGTTGAGTATAGGGATAGGTTTAGGTTGTTCCTTTGAATGTGAAGGTGTCTGATATTTTTTTCATGAAGATCAAGCAAAAAGTTGATGTGAATCTTTCGATTTTCTTCGGTAACATTATCTAGTAGTGGGGGAAGAGCATGTACGTTTGATATATGGTTGTTGGAGAGTGCCTCTCCCCGATGTTAATGGTTTCATTAAAGATTCGGACAAGGTAGGTCCCTTTTAGATCGACTGTATTTTCTATGGAGGATATGTTGCCATTGAAGTTACTCAAGTATATTAGGTCTTCCTCTATTTGTTCTATGATAGTTTCGTTGTTGGTGCGGAATGTGCAATTTGAGCTTTTTGCTCTCAATATCTTAGACAAGCAGTCTTCACTGGAAAGTTTTTCTAGGGTGCACATTGCACAAATGATTACATTGCTAAGCATTGATCACTGATCTCTCAAGGCAAAAATGTCATCATGATTTATGAAGATAACATCATATGCAAGATCAAGCTGTTTGCCTTCAGATATAGTTGATTTGAGCAGAACTCTGTTATATCTGCTTGGTTTAACCTTTGGAATTGAGAGCACATATAATAGTGATGTTCCATTGGAATATATGCTTGGTTTTCCATATTCGATGGCTCATATTTCATTGCTAAATGGCAGTGATTCCATTTCCGACACTATTTGGTAAATTTCCTCCAAGTTGAGTAGATTCGTATTTACTACACCAGCTTTGGGGAGTTGGCATGTCCTTACTACCTCATTGATATCCTCTTTAATGGCAATCAACTGGTTTAGGGCGTCCTTTGCCATATGTTCCGACTCTTCGGTCATAATATTATTGTTAAATCTTTCGAGCAAATAGTTCATTTTCTGCACAAGTTCACTTGTCGTACCGAACAAATTTTTTTTTATCACGAACTGTTGTTGTTCGTTATTTTCCACTAGATGTTTTTCGGTTTGTAAAACACTATCCCAATCTGCTGCGTCTGGATTTCCAGCTATCCACTTCCATGCAGATCCAATCCAGTTTATGGATCTTTTTCCATGGCTGTAAAAATATCGCTTCAGCAAATCTCAAGCAAATCTCTTCAAATTTATCCAGATGAATCACATGTACAACGCTTAGGTATCCATTAATAATCCAGCCTTTGCCACTCTTAATCGTTACCAGGGGTGATTGATACTAAAAAACTTGGACGCCACCAACTTTGGTAAAAAGCAAAAATATACTTAAAAATAAAATATTAGGTTTATAACAATTTGATTATCTTAATATATAAAAGCGAATGTGTGTTTGTTTATTTGTTTGTTTGTGTGTTTGTTTGTTCCTTATAGGATGCCAAACCCTTGGACCGATCTTCCTGAAATTTTCACAGTATTTATAGGCTACTTTTTTCAACCACACCCACTTTTACGCCCACTTTTTTTAATTATGTTACTCCTACCACGTAGTTTTTAACAGATTTTATAATGTAAAGTGAGCATAACTCCGCCATTTGTGGATCAATTTTCAAAATTCTTTTTGTATATGGAAAAGGTCCAGAATATTTTTTTGTTTTTAGAAATTGTTTGTTGGATCGAACGGTGGGGGGGGGGGGGCGGTAGGGCGTTGCAAATGGCCCGCCACAATAATTGATTATCAAATAACTTCGCCATATTTTGGACATTTTTTGACCTACGTCGATGATATTTGGTACATATGATATTGGCATAATTTGGAATACGTACCAGGAGAGAAGTGGGTGGAACCACGCCCTTTTTAGGAAAACCAAACCCTTGGACCGATCTTCCTAAAATTTTCACAGAATGTTACTGTGACTCTGGTAGGAATAATAGGCTATATGAAGTTTTGATTGGACAAAGAGGCGTGGCACCGCCCATATAACCCAAAAATTGAAATTGCCATATTTTGGGCATTTGTTGAACTACGTCGATGATATATGGTACATATGGAATACGTACCAGAAGAAAAGTGGGTGGGACCACCCCCCTATTTAGGAAAATTAAAAATCGTAATATAGTCTTAACTACTGGACCGATCGTCATTAAATTTTCACAATAGGATATATAAATACTTTTAATTTTATTTTATAACGAGGGGGGGGGGGGGGGGTAGCGAAGCACACCGCGATAGGCTACTTTTATATAAAAATTTTTATCCATTTAATTGGAATAAGTAAGATTTTTCTTTAATGTTTGGTTTTGAAAA
The DNA here is from genome assembly GCA_947311025.1 of Lypha dubia. Taxonomy (NCBI): domain Eukaryota; kingdom Metazoa; phylum Arthropoda; class Insecta; order Diptera; family Tachinidae; genus Lypha; species Lypha dubia. Next base: position 86,402,774 of record OX371261.1, read on the forward strand.
GTTTTAAGTTTTATAGTTTTGGGCATTTAACGTTTAAATTACTAATCTAGAAATTTTCTTTAAACATTTGATTTTTGAAAATTAGTTTTCAATGAACAGTTTGTTGTTAGATTTTAAAGTTAATTTCAGTTAAACAATTTTTCATAACGATTTCTGAATTTTAGTTACAATAATTTTTCATCATTGAAGAAATGATTCTTACATATAATTTTTGTTGGCAACTGCAAGGATTTCTCAAGGATTATTTCTAACGTGTATTTTGTGAAATTTCTTTCTTGTCGTATTTGGAATGTGGCATTATTGTCAGCGGAAACTTTGTGTTTCTTATAAAGCGGTTTATGTTTTGGCTTTATTTGTTTGTCCCTTTCTAAAACTTCTTGATTTTCGCTAAGAGGGACTGGATCGTGCCTATTTTCATTTAGGCGATCATTGTTTGTTCTTTGATTATATTCGATCAGACCTCGAATATCTTCATGAACACGATCGCGAAGGTTAATCAGATGCTGACAATTGAACCTTTCAGTTCAATTAAAAAATATGTCTGCGGGCTTTTGCTTAATGAGGGAGTGAATCGTATTGTTAAAGCGGTCAACAGAAATGTTTACTAAGTCCTTTGGGTTAAGGTTTGTGATTTCTTTAGACAAGCATCTGTACATTTCTATTAGAGTAGAATGAAATCTTTCTACCTGCCCATTGATTTCACTCCTCTGAGTAGGGATATAGTATACTTCAATATTCAAATATCTGATGAAGTTCAGAATAATTGGTTTAAAAATTCCTTTTTCATTGTCGGACACAATGATTATAGGTACAGTAAAGTAATGGAGGACTTCACTTAATTTACTTTTCAGATGAATAGCTGAGCGATTATCAATTTGAAAAAGTTTCGCAAATTTAGAAAATTTATCTAAACAACTAATGAATTTTAGCCCTTGAATTTCGAAAATGTTAATGTGTAATATTTCGCAAGGGTACCTTGGATGGGAGTTTCCTGAATTTTGGGTTTATAAGGATGTCTGTCATACTTGTTAACCTTACATGTTTCGCAGTTTTTGGTGTACTGCTTAATCAGACTCGCCATTTTTGGAAAGTAAAACTTTTCCAAAATTTGCTGTCTATTTTCTTTAGCGTTACGATGGGGTCGCTTGTGGTCGTCTTCAATTATTTTGCAAATCCTATGCGGGTTCGCTTCATCCGATACTACTCGTTGAGTAATCCTAATCTTATACGAAGCAAAATGAGTTAGGTAAACATTATTTATGGGAGCTTCGACGTGTGGAGTCAGATCAGTATTATCCTTTTGCGCACTATGCATGGTAGCGTCAGATTGGACGGATCTTCCTTCGTCGGCTGTTATGGTATCAGAACCATTTTCGGAATCGGTAACGGTTTCTTCGTCAGCGGAGGCGTTAATTTGGTTAAGGTTTGTGCCAAGTCTGGAAAGAGCATCTGCTACGACGTTTGACCTTCCAGGCTTGTAACTGTGTTCATAGTTGTACTCCTCGTTTCTAGCTTTCCATCTTTTAAGCTTAGCATTATGGTTTTGGTTACCAAATGGTTGATGGTCTGTAAAGATATTTAGGTTTTTTTGCTCCATAAAGGTAGGTTCGCAAATTGTCTGGGGCCCAAACAATGGCTAGCATTTTTTTATATTCGTTTTCTTATATCTTTATTTAATTCATTTTCTTTATAAGACAACGTGTTATAATATTTATATAATAATAATATTTATTTAATACAAAAACTCATTTTAGGTTAAAATGACAATTAATAAAAACAATATCATTAGCGTTGCCAATTTGCCAAATATAGAATACACTGTAAGAAACAGTGCATACACAACACATTTCCTTTTCATTGATCGCATAGTTTTCTTCCGTTTTATTTAAAGAACGGGAGATATATGCAATTGGTTCATTTAAAGCTCTATCGTATTGCGACAGGACAGCTCCTATCGCCGTATTAGAAGCAACACAGGTCAAATTGAAGGCGGACACAAAATTTGGAAAGGACAACACTTCTGATGACATTAATAAGGTTTTAAGCATATTAAAAGCTTGCAATGCCTCCTCCGTATGTTCTATAGCCACTTTTCTTGACATGTTCGCTTTATTTGTGAATTTTCGCCTCTAGTGATGTTTTTTAGGGGCTTGGCAATTTTTGCGTAATTTTTTATAAATTTCCTATAGTAGGAAGACATTCCAAGGAAGCTTTTTAGGTCCTTGAGTGTCGCTGGAGGAGCTAAACTTCGGATCACTTCAACTTTACTTGGGTCCGCACGAATTCCATCCGCGGATACAATATATCCCAAAAAATTGACTTTCGTTTTAAGAAATTGGGTTTTTTCTAAATTTACTTTTAGGTTTGCCTCTAACAATGTCTTAAAAATAGTCTACAGATTCCTTAAATGATCATCGATATCATTCTCAAACACAATTATGTCGTCAATGTAGACATAACATATCTTTGAAATATGTTGCCTCAAAATATCATCAATCATTCTCTGAAATATAGCTGGGGCATTCTCCAGCCCGAACGGCAGTCGAAGAAATTCATATTTCCCGTTTAATGTGGAAAAGGCCGTTTTGGCGATATCTGATTCTTTCATCGGGATTTGATGAAAACCAGACGTAAGATCAAGGGTCGTAAAATACTTCGCCTTTCCCAAACTTGCGAGTGTATAATTTATGTATGTCGGGTATCGGATAAGCGTCTGAGATTGTTACAGCGTTCAATCTCTTAAAATCAATTACCATTTGGTACTGTTTTTACCCATCCGTTTCGTTTTCTTTGGGACAATCCAAAGTGGAGAGTTATAGGGACTTTTTGACTTTCTAATAATTCCTTGCCGAAGGAGTTCAAATATTTCTTCTTCTACCCATTGACGCATATTCGCAGAATATGGGTAACTTTTTGTATAGATGGGGTCATCGGTGGATGTTCTAATTTCAGCTCGGACGGATGTTACAACCGTTTCGCCAGCTTCTAGAGGGCCAAACAAGGTCTGATAACGATTTATTAAATATTTCATTTTTTGTCTTATGTCCTGTGGCATATCCCCTGTTAATACATTGATTTCTTGTGACAGTTTTTCTATCAGTGGAATAACGATGGCCGATTTTAAAGTTAGTGTATTATGTTTACGATCAATCAAAGCTTCTATATCCGTAAGGGTATCGTCGCCAATAATACCGTCAAATGATTTAAGAGTTGGAAGAACATAAAAATCTATATCTGCATCTATTCCAACAGTCTTAAAGAACTTCCGTATTAATTTTTCTTTAATTATTAAATCCCTACAGGGAAAGGCTTAGTAAGCTGGGTACTGCTACCACTACAAAGATGAGAGCTAATAAAATTCTTGTTAGCCCCTGTATTAACAAGAAATTTCAGTAGCGTACCGTCTCTTGTGCCATACTCTATATATCGTACGCTTGAGGAGGCCTCTGACATAAAATTTAGTTCAGAATCCTCTGTATTATTATTATCATCTCCGAAGATTTTTTCGTTAGTGTCTTCTACCTCTTCATGCAGATGCGTGTTAAACAATCTCTGTTGCTTGAATGGGTTCCCGATCTGCTCAGATCGTGTATTCCTTTTGAATGTTTATATAATTAACCCTGCGTGATTGCATAGACTGATCAACATCCATTCTCTCAGCCAGTTTTGGTCCCAACATTGGCGGCAAATCTTGGAGCTTAGAATAGTTGTTCCATGGTCTAAAATTTGGATTTCCCCTATTTGGGACAAATTAATTCATTGGTCTATGGGGCAATTGTGGTCTTGTAACAAATCGAGCAAGACTATTTATTGGAATGGTTATTTGGTTCTTAGACATTGGGTGCAGTGCGGCATTTCGCATGCTGAGGTTCTGCAATTCTGTGCACATTGCATATGCCTCTGGGAGTATCTTTGGTCTTTGAATTATCAAAAGCCTTGACAGTTCGCCATTTAAACCACGAACAAAAACATCAAGTGCCCTATTTCTGTAGGTTTCAATCAGTACGTTAACAGTTTCTTTTGAATAATTTTCTGTTTTAATTTTATTTATAATTAATGAAAATTGGTGGTTTACGGAGGCGTAGACCTCATCGACCTTAGATCCTTTTTGGGACAATTAGTTAAGCTGGTGTTCCAAAATTTGAATGTCACGCTTCTCCGCATAATGTAGCGATAGGTATTCTTTAATTTTGGGCCAGTCGCTATCAAAAATATTGTATGAAACTAATGCAAAATCTGCGCTTCCTCCTATTTTTTGCCTTATGCTTTGCATAATAAGCCGCTAGAGTGGTTTAGCACTGACAATTTCGTAATCAGACAGAATGGACTCTACACTATGAACCCACGACACGTATTGGGTTGGGTTTTCATCATAATTTTGCAACTCCTTGACGCAATCAGGAAGCTTACTTAGTTGTGTAAGTTCATACTCGGTTTTTGGGCCAGCAGGCAACTCGACAATAGAAGCAGAGGACGTAGAGGCAGACTGAGAATTTGCTGCCTCAATGACCTTCAACCTCGTGTCCAAAGCTTTAATTTCCTTAAGGGTGGCATTTATAGCTCCAGTCATTTCTGTAATGGATTTTTTAACTGTTCCATATCTGCTTCCATTTTGTTTTAGGGGTCCAGACAAATAAACCCAAACAGATACCGAAATCGTGAATTCAAAATATATTAGCTAAACGTGGCTCAATATAAAAATGTACAGTAGCACCGAAACAACGCAAGATACCACGCCCGAAAAAGAATGTATTTTAGCAATAAATCTCAAAATAAGATTTTTCCTTTAAAAAGGTATATACATATGTCAGAAAATAATTTTTGAATAATTCTTAATCCTTGCACTTACCAGCAATTTTTAATTCAATTCTAGTTTTTATTTTTTTACGTACGCGATGTTGTAAATGTGAGTGCTAGATTTTTTTTTAGTTTTAGATTATTTTTATTTGTAATCTTTGATTTTTTTCTGTACCGAAAGAAATTTAATTTATTTTTAAATTTTTTAATGATATTTTTTATATTTTTTCGTGCAGTAATATTTTTATTTCTTTAAGTTCATCTTGGCTTGCGAATTTTACTTATTTTATTTTTCTTTTTATACTTTTTAATAGGATTTTCTTCCTTATATCTTTATGTTCCCTTCCCATTTTTTTTTTTTAATTTTTTTTATATATTTTTTTGTTTCTGCCAATCGATTGTTTCTCGATATTGGCATTTCGTATTGTGCAATTTATTGTTCAAATTGCTATCATAATTGACATATTTTAAGTGTGGTACTTGGTGTCGAAAATTTGTTTTTTCTTTTTTAATAATTTCTTGTATATTTTTTGTATTTCCTCTTTTTTTTTTGTTTTATATCGTGTTAATATTACTATTTATAGTATTTTTTTATTTTATAGCCAACTTGATGGAGGATCGTGTTATCCTTTTTCTAACAGCACAAGCTGAAGTACTACGGCACGATTTGTCTCACCCTGTAAATTTTCCAACTACAACTCTTTATTGCCGGGCGAAAAGGGTTAGCTTTATTCTCCAATAAGTAATAGGTTCTTATGTGTACTAAAACAAATTCGGTCTTTCTCAAGCGTCCTTTAGCCTTCTGCGATCTCACTATCGAGTGAAAGAGAAAAACTTCACATTTTTCATGAGCAGGCTCAGTTTTTTATTATATTGTGAATTCAAAATTTTTTACGCATTGGAGTGCTCGGGGTTCGAGATCGCAACACGCTGGGAACCCAGAGGGAAACCCATATTTTTCACTTTATATTTTATAACACGTTTTCTAGGAATAATACGACACTAACTTTCGAATTTGTGATTTTTTTTTACATATCATTCAACATTTTTAAAATTTTTCTTCATTTCATCGCATTCCTTTTCTTTTGAAGAATGCGGTATTAATATATTTTTTATTTTTTATAATTCTGCCGCCAAAACATATTCTATATTTTCATTTTTGCAGGCATGATTTCTGTATGATTGAATTTAAAACTCAATTTTTTTGAAATTTTGATTTTTTTTTTTGTTTTCTAAACTTTGAATTTATTTAAAAAAATTTTCTTTAAACTAGAACTTTGTTATAACAATCCTTAATATATTTTTTTCAATATCAAACAGAAGGAAACGGTTTTTCACAATTTATTATATTTGTTCTTTTTTCAACTTTTTTTCACTTTAAAAAAATTTTCGCAAGCCAAGTGTCTGCTCGGGCGCCAGTTAGATCGGTGTCCATTTGGACATCTCCCGTGGGCGGCCCAACCGATTTAAATAAAAATCACAGTTAAAATTAATTAATTTATTATTTTTTTTGACAAAACGTTGTTGAAGGATTCGCGCCTAGCATTGAATTGAATTTAGCTCAATTCATTACTTACTTTAATACTAAAATTATTCCTACAAATATGCTAACTAAGCTTAAAGTACATGGGAACGATTGCCCAATATGTTTCCCATCATTTTGAAATAGCCAATGCGCGTGCAAAATGAGGTCGATCATATTGCAACACACTTAGCCAAAATATGCTTTAGTTGCAATATGATAATCTTATTTTATTATTTGAATTTTTAAATATTCTAAATAGGGTAACACACCCACTTGTATGTAGTTTTGGAATGTAGATTTTTTTTGTTTTTGTATAGAAATGTGCACTGTGTAATTTTTTATTTTTTTCTTTGATTTATGTGTGTATGTATGTATATATGTATGTTTATAGCGTTTTTATATGTATGAATGGTTAATTTATTTGTCGTTTTTTTTTTGTATTTATTTATTAGTTGAAAATGTTTCGTTTGCTTAATTTAATATTTTCACATAAAGAAAGATGTCCGACGACAATAACGAACGAAACAATTGTTTAGAGTCTGAACACAATGCTGCGATAATTTATTGCGGTGCGGTTTTTCATACGATTTTGAAGTAAAAAACCGCAGTGCGGAACGGCACAAAATTAAAATATATTTTATTTTCATTGCGGACTTTCTTATTCTCTCAATTTTTAATACTCTTTCTCATTCTGATGTTGCCATAGTTTTTGAATAATTGGCGGTGTTCACAACATTATTGTAAACAAAAAACATGATTTTGATGTATGTTTGAATGTATGCACATAAAAATTAATAAAAATGTAAATGTATTGCCGTCGCCGTCTTCCGTTGCATTATATTTATTTTTCTCTTCCGCAACGAGAAATAGCACCGCACATTGTGTTTAGACTCTTAACTGGACGACACGCGGACAACATGTTTACACAGCGAAGGATAAAACACTATCCTTTTAATTTTAAATTTCTTTCATTTGTTTCAGTTGCTCTTCCATTACAGAAACTCTTGTAGGAGTTTTTTTGTAGTTTCATAACCATAAAAATAACATTCAATAAATTGTCAAAACTGAGGATACATCAAATTAAATTAATGAAAACATTTAAAACAAATATCTAAAGCCCTCAAAAAAGACCGAAACTGGAAAGATATTCCGTTTAAGTGCACTAAAAAATTCTCGAAAGAGCTAGTCTTTTGTTCCGATAGCTGCGATAAATGGCTGACCGAATGTTCTGTAAGTCGCTAACTTATATTTGTACATGTTCAGTTACTTCTTGTGTGTTACAGTAAGCCCCTGTTAATTACCCATCGCTTAAATACCTTTATCGCTTGTTCACGCCAAACAGTGAATACCCGTTTTTGCACTCATTTTCACACAAAAGTCCACGCTTAATTAAGTTTCGTTTAATTACCCTAAAATGAAATTTCCCCTAAAATCTCCACGCTTATTTGCCCAAAACTACCTACATATGTACAGTGAAACTTCGATATAACGAACTCCGTTATAACGAAAAACTCAATATAATGAATTTTTTGCTAAGTCTCTTGAAAAAACCTCGTTTTTGCAAAGTTTTTCATACAAAAATGCTCTATAGCTATAACGAAGAAATTCTGAGCTATAAAGCCTCTATATAGCGAAGTTTTCATTCAAAAGCCTCTATACAACGAAATCAGAGTAAAAAAAAATAAATTTTATGTAAGTCGTTAAAGTCCCGTTACCAAAAGCCTCTACATAGCGAAGTGTTGATACAATAGCCTCTATACAACGAAGTCACAATAAAGCAAAATTAAATTTTAGGCAAAGTCCCGTTAAAGTCCCGCTATAAAAACAACGAAGTCTAAATGTGTTTGTAAGTTCATATGTAGTGCGTCACATATGTAGTCAGTTTTGTTTTGATTCTTGTCAAAATGAGTGCATTAACGCGTAAATCAATTTCTATACGTGAAAAAATTTCTATAATCGATGCCGTTGATCGTGCTGACAAATCTAAGCAAGAAATTGCTAAACAATTTAATATACCGCCGAGTACTCTTTCTACAATTTTAAAAAATCGGGAGATTATTTGCAACACCAAAACTTTAAAGTCCAAAAGAATGCGCCTTGCTGAATATGAAGACGTTGAGCAATGTTTATCTAAATGGTTTACACAAATCATCTAAATTTAACAGAACAGTTCGATGATTTTGTGAATTTCGATGACGACATTACTTCTACTGGGTCCCTTACAGATGATGACATTATTACTAGTGTAACGAAACCACAAGAAAATGCTGAACAGGAAGAAGAAGAAACTGAAGAAATCGAAAATGTTGTAACGGCTAGAGAAGCTAAAATAATTGTCGGAAAACTGCAAACATTTCTTGAGGCACAGGATTCTACACAGCAAAATATATTCGATAGCTTAGCATCTGTAGAAAAAAATGTTGATGATTGCATTCGAAACTTGCGTAAACAAACGAAAATAACACAATATTTTATTAAAATCTAATAAAATAATAATAAAAAATAACATAAAAGTGTTTAATTTTTGTATTTACCTCTTTAATAATGAATTTTTATTAATATTTTCGTGTAAAATAGAATTTGGATAAAAAAAAAATAAAACTATAGCTATAACGAATTTTTTTCGTATTTCTTCAAATTTTCGTTATACCAAGGTTTCACTTGGCATTACATATAACGAATCAATAGCTATAACGAAGTATTTTCGGATCCCCTTGGAATTCGTTATATCGAAGTTTCACTGTACTTATTTATGCAACCTGCAAGCGAATTTATTTACTAGTACATATGAACATAGTACTTATATTATACGTATTTGTAGATACATATGAAATTAAATTTTCGGCTGAAAGACGTGAGTGTTTAAAATACTAAAGTTAATTACCTACATATGAATGTACTATAGAAAGTGTAGTGTTTTGCCGATTAATTTTGAATGAAATGGCTCCAAAGAATACAGCGTTATCGATTAAGCAAACACTTCTACTTATTTGCCAGAGAAGTCAAAGTATCAACTGGCCGCTGAATTTAAATGAACTTTAAACGATACCGAAATTACAATTACGAAGATGTTTAAAAAGGTGTTACGATTTGGTTTAACCATTATTTCTAGTAAAATAAAAATGAATAAACCAAAGAAGCTTGCAACAAAACTGAATTCGGACTTTGAGCCAAACAGTGGTTGGTTGTGGAGATGGCAAAGAAAATATAAAGTTTGCAAGAGCACATGGAGAAAGTTATGAAAATGATAGTTTGTGTGCCTGAAATTATTCAGAAAGCAGTAATTTCGCATTAATTCTTCTATATTCCCCAGAAAATATATTTAATGCTGATGAGAGTGGAGTTTGTAAAATATGTTACCAAATGGAACTTTAACCCTAGTTGTTTGCCAATTTATTTCTTCGAATCTGGGCGGTATTTACATTTGTAAGTACGTATACATGCTTATGTTTATTTTTGGTTAAAGTTTGTGATAATCCTATTATCTATTATTATATTATATACTATTATTTATTTTTTTTTTAAATTTTAATAATTTATAATTTTAAATATTTATTATTATTATTAAAATTTACAAATTATAAGGTCGAATATTAAAAAACCAACATACTATTATTTATTATTAATAGAAAGACATTTGTTCAATTCACAAGCTCGTATTAACGTCATATGTGTTGTCTAATCGTATAATTATACAATATTGTATTTTTGTTGTTGGTAATTTTCATACAAAAGTGTGTTATAATTATACGATTGAATTTTATATGTTTTTCAATTGTTATATTGAGGCCGGGTCTGGGAATATTCTATTTGTTAAATTAATTTGTAAAAATATATTATATATGTGATAAGTAACACCAGAAAATACATTCTTCTTAATGATAAATATATACATGATTCATTTCAACTTAATTTTCAAACTAATTTAATCAAAATTGCTTCTCGCTAAAAAAGAAAGTTATATTTCGCGTCAAATTATAATTCCCACACCTGGTTTCATTTTCATTTTTTTTTTATTTGATAAAAAGAAATTTGTTTTTTGACATAAACTATTTACTCATATGAATTGACAACATTAAACTGACATTTAAAATACGACAAAATAACGATACAACAAATTTGTCTGTTCACAAGCACATAAACAAATATCGTCTTTTTTTAAACCATAAGACAGACGACTGAGCTTGTGAATTGAACAATTCTTATTTGTTTTTACGGTTTGAATGTATGTAGGTACATATCTGTAAGGTTTTTCCGATCATGATATGATTTTGAAGTTACGTTTCGGTCATTTGTAATATATCATGATCTGTAATTTGTTTTTCATTGTATTCAGTAGTGTTTATAATTTCATCGGTGGCACAAAATAAGCCCCAATGAAATAAGCCCCAAATCGAAAAATGAAATAAGCCCCAAAAAATTTTCAAATATTTTGTTTGGGGTTTATTTAATTTTTTTTGGGGCTTATTTCATTTTTTAAAAATTTGTGGCTTATTTCATAAAATTTTTTGGGGCTTATTTCATTTTATTTGGGGCTTATTTCATATCCGTAAAATAGATCTAAAATTCTTGCGACCTGCCGAAGGCCGGTTATGCAGAGAATACTTTGAACGCGAAGCCGGTGTTCGATATACCATAGAGGATAAATTCCTTGCACCCGGCCGTAGGCCGGTTATGCAGAAAATACTTTGAACGCAAAGCCTGTGTTCGATATACCATAGAGGATAAATTCCTTGCGCCCGGCCGTAGGCTGGTTATGCAGAGAATGCTTGGAACGCGAAGCCGGTGTTCGATATACTATAGAGGATAAATTCCTTGCGCCCGGCCGTAGGCCGGTTATGCAGAAATTACTTTGAACGCGAAGCCTGTGTTTGATATACCATATAGGATAAATTCCTTGCGCCCGGCCATAGGCCGGTTATGCAGAGACTGCTTGGAACGCGAAGCCAGTGTTCGATATACCATAGAGGATAAATTCCTTGCGCCCGGCCGTAGGCCGGTTATGCAGAAAATACTTTGAACGCGAAGCCTGTGTTTGATATACCATATAGGATAAATTCCTTGCGCCCGGCCATAGGCCGGTTATGCAGAAAATACTTGGAACGCGAAGCCAGTGTTCGATATACCATCGAGAATAAATTCCTTGCGCCCGGCCGTAGGCCGGTTATGCAGAAAATACTTTGAACGCGAAGCCTGTGTTTGATATACCATATAGGATAAAGTCCTTGCGCCCGGCCATAGGCCGGTTATGCAGAAAATGCTTGGAACGCGAAGCCGGTGTTCGATATACCATCGAGGATAAATTCCTTGCGTCCGGCCGTAGGCCGGTTATGCAGAAAATGCTTGGAACGCGAAGCCGGTGTTCGATATACCATAGAGGATAAATTCCTTGCGCCCGGTCGTAGGCCGGTTATGCAGAGACTGCTTGGAACGCGAAGCCGGTGTTCGATATACCATAGAGGATAAATTCCTTGCGCCCGGCCATAGGCCGGCTATGCAGAGACTGCTTGAACGCGAAGCCGGTGTTCGACATACCATAGAGGATAAATTCCTTGCGCCCGGCCGTAGGCCGGTTATGCAGAAAATACTTTGAACGCGAAGCCTGTGTTTGATATACCATATAGGATAAAGTCCTTGCGCCCGGCCATAGGCCGGTTATGCAGAAAATGCTTGGAACGCGAAGCCGGTGTTCGATATACCATCGAGGATAAATTCCTTGCGCCCGGCCGTAGGCCGGTTATGCAGAAATTACTTTGAACGCGAAGCCTGTGTTTGATATACCATATAGGATAAATTCCTTGCGCCCGGCCATAGGCCGGCTATGCAGAGACTGCTTGGAACGCGAAGCCGGTGTTCGATATACCATAGAGGATAAATTCCTTGCGCCCGGCCGTAGGCCGGCTATGCAGAAAATACTTTGAACGCGAAGCCTGTGTTTGATATACCATATAGGATAAATTCCTTGCGCACGGCCATAGGCCGGTTATGCAGAAAATGCTTGGAACGCGAAGCCGGTGTTCGATATACCATCGATGATAAATTCCTTGCGCCCGGCCGTAGGCCGGTTATGCAGAAAATACTTTGAACGCGAAGCCTGTGTTCGATATACCATAGAGGATAAATTCCTTGCGTCCGGCCGTAGGCTGGTTATGCAGAGACTGCTTGGAACGCGAAGCCGGTGTTCGATATACCATAGAGGATAAATTCCTTGCGCCCGGCCGTAGGCCGGTTATGCAGAAAATACTTTGAACGCGAAGCCTGTGTTCGATATACCATAGAGGATAAATTCCTTGCGCCCGGCCGTAGGCCGGATATGCAGAGACTGCTGGGAACGCGAAGCCGGTGTTCGATATACCATAGAGGATAAATACCTTGCGCCCGGCCGTAGGCCGGTTTTGCAGAAAATACTTTGAACGCGAAGCCTGTGTTCGATATACCATAGAGGATAAATTCCTTGCGCCCGGCCCTAGGCCGGTTATGCAGAAAATACTTTGAACGCGAAGCCGGTGTTCGATATAATTTAGAGGATAAAATTCTTGCATTTTATGATTTCTTCTTAAATTTACATCAAAAAGTTAACAAATTTGGGGCTTATTTCGTAAATTTTGTTTGGGGCTTATTTCATTTTTTTTGGGGTTTATTTCATAAAATTTTTTGGGGCTTATTTCATTTTTCGATTTTGGGCTTATTTCGTGGTGCCAATTTCATCATGGAGAGATATACGCAAGAACAACTGTTACAAATTATTCAGTTTAATTCTCAAAATAATCGTTCTCCAATTGCAACTTTTCGTGCGCTTTTGCCATTTTATGGTCGTAATAATCGTCTAAGTGTGATCGCTATTCGTCGAATTGTTGAAAATTTTGAGCTTACATTTTCTTTACGTGATGTTTAAGCGCCAATAAGACAAAGATCCGCTCGAAGTAATGCAAATGAGCTGCCGTTCAGGCAAGTGTTGCTGAAGACCGCAATTTGTCGATTCTAAGACGTTCTCAACAATTGGGACTGTCTCAAATCACAACCTGGCGGATATTGAGAAAGGATTTTGGTTAACATCCGTATAAAATTGTTCTCACTCAAGAACTGAAGCCATTGAACCACCGTACGTGCCACACACCGTATGCAGCAATTGAATTATTGCGAGAAAAGTTTGGAGATTCGATTATTTCAAGAAATTGTGATATTGGATGGCCTCTAAGAAGTATTGGTTTAACACCATTAGACTATTTGTTGTGAGTTTATTTGAAGTCATTGGTCTTTCGAAATAAACGAGACTCTCTTCAAGCTTTAAAAGTCAATATTGAACGTGGCATTCATGACTTACGACTTGATTTAGTGGAAAAAGTGCTCGAAGATTGGGTTCATCGAATTCGTTCCTGCAGAAGAAGTCGTGGAGGCCATTTGAATGATGTTTTATTTATAACTTAATTGTCTCGATTTTACTTCACATTATTAAAAAAACTTTTGAGATCCCTTAACAATAAGTGTGTTTTTTTTTTTAAAATCATATCACTCTTATTGGAAAACCTTATTGTACATGTATTATATAAATAATAAATATACCTGGTTTGGGAGAGATGTAAAGATTTGTGGAGAAAATACATGCCAAATACATGAATACATACATAGGTTCGTTTTTACCGCTGTTTTTGAAATTTCGACTTATATTGAGTGAGAGAGACACTTCTTTTCTTTTACATTATCATTTAGAAATCTTAGAAATATATAAAAATCTATTATGCTTCAAAGTATATTTTTTACCGCTAGAGGCATGAGGAGGGTGGGAGGGGGAAATTCCCGTAATTACTAAACTATTAACACAATTCGTATATCAAACAGAACAAAATTATTTTTGTTGTTGAATGACAGATGGTGATACGTCCATCTATCAAAACTGGAAAAATGTTTTGATGAGTGCGGAGCATTCTCCGCGAGAGGAAGAAAATTAGTTAAAATTCCTCGGGTTATTTCTTTTTTCCTGAAAAATAGTGCAATTAAATGTATTACGGCTTATTCAATTCATACCCTGAATGGTTCTACAGTGGAGGAAGATGATCGTGAACACGCAAAGGTGAAAGGAGCTTGTCACATGAGCTACCAAGAGAATTCGAAAAGGAAACGCTCAAGACGCAAGGTGTGCGTCCAGTGTGAAAATCATTTGTTCGCTTTTAATATTACTAACTGTATTTTCATAATAACTAATACAGTTTTTAAGCATACATAAATAATTGTTACAGTTTTAAAAGCATTCGTAAGATAATGTGTTACATTATTTGTGTGTTTTGATATAAAGCGATTACTTTATCCAACAAAATACTCGTACATGTTGTCGAACTGCGCATACTTGGTAGCTGTTTTTATACATTTATCTACTGTTGTCAAATTTTTCACATGGGGTTTACGTTTAATCAGTCCTAAGGGTCGTGTTTTGTTTGACACAATTTCAAAAATGGGTTTGAATGTAGTTTCAAGTGGTGAGCCAACATATTGGCCAACGGATCGTCAAAAAATTCTTGATGTTATCGACTTTGGAATTATGGAAGGTGTGCCCATCGAAATGATTGAAGTAGAAACATCTTTGAATTTCTCTTCAGATCACAAGCCTACTATTATCACTAATTGCTCACACACAACTGCAACACCAACATTTGATTTACCACTGACATCTGCACGTATTAACTGGCTGTAATACAAAATATATTTGAGTGCTCATTGCACCGAAAATACGCAATTGAGAACATCTACTGACATAGAAAATTCTATTAGGCTGTTTGAAGCACATGCTAAACAAGCTGCTCTTAATGCTTCTTCAATTCAACCAAATCAATAAGCGAGATTTAACAATATTTTTTGTGCAGATATAGAAAGGCTATTGACTGAAAAACGGAGAGCTCGACGAGAATGCAACGTTACAGATCGCCTCCGCTTAAATTAAGGCTTAAGGCAGCTTACACAAAACAAACACAAAAAACAGCTTCGGTGCAAAAATTTCTGCAAGAACTCGATGCAAAACCATCAACAGATTATTCGCTGTGGCGTGCAGCCAGAGGCCAGTGATATGCAAACCTCCATTACGAGCATCTAATGGTGACAGGGCGAAAACTGATGCTGAAAAAGGTGCTTTTTTCGTTAAACACTTAGAAAAAGTGTTTACTCCAAATATTTCTGTTAATATTGCTGAACTGCCACCATTCGTCTCTTTACCAGAAACACCGCTAAAATTTAATATTGTAGTATGTTTGACTAACCACTACTGCATGCCGTCTGCATGCAGCAAGTGAAACATAACACTTTTGTTATTGTTTAAATACTTGTCCATGCTATAACCGAATGACCAGAATAAACAGAATGTATTATGCTGATCATGCATATTCCCACACATACTTTGTGTATGTGTTAGTTAAGATATAGAATGTTTAAGCTATGTTAAGATTTTAATATTAAATAATAATTAAGTTCATAATTGTGTCGCAAACTGGACAGTCGCACAAGCGGCATAAAATGAATAATGTGGGAACAATGAATGATGATAATGGTGATTTTGCTACTGCTCTTTGAATCAGTTTTATTGATGGCCTTTTGAAATAACCTACAGCAACAGGAGAGTCAATCAGCGAGACATTATTTTCTGCTTTTGATGAAGAGTCAACCATATCAACATGGACTTTGCTTCGGGATGGAACAGGCTGTCAAGGTTTAGAAGGAAGTAATTGAGATTGACAAGATGTAATTTTGAAGTTATTATTATAAAGTTTCTTGTACTTTAAACTATTTTATAAAAATAGTAATATATTGTTAAATGAAGAGAATTTCTTATGAAGTGATAAAGAATTAAAAAGAAAGTAATGTTGTAATTACTATGAAATTTCTTATATTTTAAACTGTTTTATAAAAATGGTAAAATTTTGTTAACTGAAGAGAATTTCTTATGAAGTGATAAAGAATTAAAAAGAAAGTAATGTTGAAATTATTATGAAGTTTCTTGCATTTTAAACTATTTTATAAAAATAGTAAAATTTTGTTAACTGAAGAGAATTTCTTATGAAGTGATAAAGAATTAAAAGGAAAGTAATGTTGAAATTATTATAAAATTTCTTGTATTTTAAACTATTTTATAAAAATGGTAATGTTTTGTTGAATGAAGAGAATTTCTTATGAATTGATAAAGAATTAAAAGGAAAATAATATTGAAATTATTATAAAATTTTGTTTATTCTGCTCAATTTTAAACAATTTTATAAAAATGGTAATGTTTTGTTGAGTGAGGAAAGTTTCTTTTGAAATGATTGTAAATTAAAAAAAAAAAGATTTTTTTTATTTTTAAAGAATATTTTGATTAATCACTGAGAAACTCACGAGTCCCTCCAGTTGATGTATACTCGTATATTCTATTATATAAGGGTAACCGCTTCGATCAGTAATTGGTTCTGATCGATATATGTCTGATGACCGGTCCTCGGTATACAGAGTGTACAGAAAGCTGAAACTTAGACATATGTACCAATTTTTTTTAACTAATACGACCTATGATATAAAAAAGGCACATACTAATATTCATGCAGTTGTGAAAACTTAAATATAAGTAAGATTTTTGTAAACTTGATTTTGCTAATGTAAACAACTGTATGAAAGACTATCACGAACAGATTAAAATACCCTGAACTACCCTGAATTTTCCTAAAATAATATGGTGAAATAGTTCCATAAAAATAAATCGAACAGATTAAATAATTTGAGATATTGATTGATTTTTTTAATTAAATTAAATTTTAATTTATGATTGTAATTTTCCTAAAATAATAGGGTGAAATAAACCCATAAAAATAACTTGAGCAGATTTAATAGTTTGAATGGATTAGATACTTTAAAATATTAATTGATTAATGATCATACTTCGAATTTTGAGAAATAATATGAAATAGTAAATAATATGGTGAAATAATTCCATAAAAATATAGAATTTTTTTGAAAACCTAATAATAGATTTTTCTTTTGAATACATTTTTGGTAATACCATGATATTTTTTTTAATATAAAGTAATGCTTCAATATGCTTCGAATTTTCAAAAATTTTCAAACATAATTATTATCGGTTGGCTTAGAAATAAATATATGAGGCGATAAATGCCCATGAGCACTGTGAAGTACCTAGACTACTTCACTAAATTAATAATGAAAATAAATGAAAATAAAAAAGGGAAAGCGAGTACTTTCCAAATTTGTGTTGAACGACAAAATTTTAAATAGAAACGTAGACTTAGGTCACCACTTTCTAAAGCTTGAAAAAGTAGCTGATAATATTGCTCTGACAACATTGCGACTTTCACTAGATGATAGTACGCTTAATAACCTAGGAATGAATATTTAAAACCTTCAAAGAGAAAGGTATTGAAATCTTGCAAGATGCAGATATAACTATTGTGCTCACAAAAAAAAAAAATTAAATAAAATCACCACCGATCAAAAAAAAGTAAATGAATAAGAATTTTTCAACTGATTTTTAACAAGTAAACATCTTATAAACGAAGCAAATGAATTAGAATTTTTCATAAACAAAGTAAATGAATAGAAGTATGTAAATTTGAATTGAATTTTTTTTCCTGTTTTCAAAGTAATTTTGAATTAAGAAGTGAAATAAATATTTTTATATTGTTATTATTACGAATAAACGTAATTATTATTTGAACTTATATTGATTTACATATGAAAAGTAATATTATCAGGCTCAAGTTCAGTTTTATTGAATTAATGAAAATTCAAAATTACTAAGAGTTTTTTTGTGTTGGAAAATATTATTATTTATATCCAATTAGTTTTTAGCAGAACGTATCAGTACTGATTTCAAGGCCGCTACACCTCTCATCAGCGTTCAATTGTCCATCTTTACAATTTTCGTGTGTGATCGCGCCACACCGCAACCATAAATACACCGCATATGTACTATATACTTTACACATCCGAGCACTTTAAACAACGCATAAAAAAATTTGCGGTGTTGATTTAACTCGCCGTTTATTTACAGAGATTTGATGCGATCATAATATGCTCGCTACTTTGCGGTGTTTGCGTACATAAAACCAATGAGCGCAAAAACCAGTAGCAACAAACATCGCAATCTGCATGAGCAAAACTTTTAGTACTTCGTCTTTTCATACTCTATTATTTTTTTATATATGCTTTTGGAAGTTTTCTCTACAAACAATCAGTGATGCCAGATTTAAGATTAATCCTTACACAATAACAGATTCAAAATTACCCAAAAATTATATTTACGAATCAGTCTTTCACAAAACATTTCTTAAGGCGCTATCTGCTTATATTTGTATACAAGAATTCATTCCAAAAAATTTAATTTGTTCTTCAGCGTAGTTATTTTTCCTACTGAGATTGAAAAATGCAAGTGCGCAGCATTATTAAAACCCAAATTTCGATTCCGAAAAATAATCTGAAAGTGTTATGAGAGTTTAATAAAATAAACATTAAAAATAATACGGGTTTTTATATAGCATTTCGTTACCTGAAACGATAAATGCCCTAACTATCTACTTTATTATTTTACAAGAGAAGCGAAAAACATGATAGAGGAATACGGCATTTACACATAGATACATACATCTTATGTACATTCATATGAGTATATGCGTCGCTAATATTTTACATTTACTGCAATTTTTGCAGAACACAAAAGCTATATACAAATACATAGATGTTTTTTTCAAATTATTACAGCTTTTGTATAATTACACAGTGACAACGCTATATTTACTTCAGATAAAGCACACATCAATGAGTGTGCTCGCATGTTCGTATACAAATATTGTTTTTGTTGTGTACGTTAAGTATGAGTACGACTGCCGAATGTGTAAAAAACGTAAGGCAGAGCAATCACCGCGAACGCATATGATTGTGTATGCTAGAAGCTCAAACGTAGCAATACTCAACTGTGTACGGATATGGCGAATACTTGAGCAAAAGCAATGCGGTGGCGATCACACCGCAACCGCATTTAAGACGAGTATACCTAAATCACGAAAACCTGTGATCGTGCAGTTCTCTGTTAAAATATTAATTCCGCTTGGGCACGAGCTATAAATACCCTAATAACAGGGGTCACAGTAATATGTGAATTTCCCTAATATAGAGTAAAAACAACAAAAACGTTAAAATACAAAGTAGAATACTTTGATGATAACGGACTATGAGTTTGTGTTGATTATTAGTTCCAAACAGTAATGAGGGAATTTCGTACTAACCAGCACTGTTTCATTGTAGAATAAAAATTGAATTAAAAATTAATTCTCATATTCTATTTCTGTTGAAAACTGGATAAATAGTTGATATTCTTCTCAATTAGTATCCACTTTACGAAAATTGTAAAGATGGACAATTGAACGCTGATGAGACGTGTAGCGGCCTTGAAATCAGTACTGATACGTTCTGCTAAAAACTAATTGGATATAAATAATAATATTTTCCAACACAAAAAAACTCTTAGTAATTTTGAATTTTCATTAATTCAATTAAACTGAACTTGAGCCTGATAATATTACTTTTCATATGTGAAATAAATAAAAATAGAATCGAAGTATGATACATTTGAAATCAAAATATATCGTTTGAAATGAATTTTGTTTTTGCATTAGTGCAACAAATTTTTTTTTTGGAATACATCCATTGTAAACCAATTTTTAACGGCTTTGGACAAAATTTTTCTTTTAATTGTATAATAAATAGTAATGAAGAAGTAGTTTAATAAGGTTATTGATAATGAATAACGAATAGTTAAGAATTTTTTTTTGTAATGAATAGTTAGAATTTTTTTGTAACGAATAGTTAAGAATTTTTTTTTGTAATGAATAGTTAAGAATTTTTTTAAGAGAAAAATACAATTTTATAATAAAGTAATTTTTATTTTAGCATATGCATATGTATAAAAAAAATTGGCGCCAAATAAACATTAAAATATGTCAAATAAAGATTACAATAAACATTAAAATATATCCAACAAAACATTTCAATATATCAAAATAATACATATATTATATTTACTTTAATTTTTTATTTTTTTATATATATATAATTTTTTTTACTCTATTTTCATAATTTTGATTTATGATTACTATGATATGCGAAGCTCCTTATATTAATTGAAACTTTATCTTTATAAATATTACATATTAATTAAAATATATAACTCTTACTTTAATTTTTTATATAATTTTTATGTTTCTTTATTGACTGTTCAATTCATTGTCCAGTATCTTAAGTCTATAATTATTAACAATAATCATATAATTTTTTTTTTACTTTAATAATAATAAAATTTTTAATAATATATATGAATTAACATTTTCTAAAAAAGGGAGGGAAGGCATATTCCCTAAAAATCCCTGTAATTTTTAACTTTATAATTTTTTTATTACTAGTAAGAATAATCAACTCAGTATTGATTATTCTTTCTGAAAAAGGGAGGTGTAGTGTGTTTGACTAACCACTACTGCATGCCGTCTGCATGCAGCAAGTGAAACATAACACTTTTGTTATTGTTTAAATACTTGTCCATGCTATAACCGAATGACCAGAATAAACAGAATGTATTATGCTGATCATGCATATTCCCACACATACTTTGTGTATGTGTTAGTTAAGATATAGAATGTTTAAGCTATGTTAAGATTTTAATATTAAATAATAATTAAGTTCATAATTGTGTCGCAAACTGGACAGTCGCACAAGCGGCTGTCCAGAACTAAAATATAATAAAAAAGTTAAACTAACTCAACATAAAATTAAAGACTTTCATTTATACAACATTTTAATTGTTACATTTTCTCGGATTAAAAAGGCTATTGCTAGTCTTAATACCACAAAAGCCCCAAATGTCGACAAAATAAGCAACAAAATGCTTCAAGAATTGCCTTTCATTGCAAAACGAATAATACTATTAATTTTTAATGGTATTTTACGGCTGCAATACTATCCAAAAGATTGACGGTTTCGATGATTATTATGATACCAAAGCCCGGTAACGAAGGTTAAATCCTATCGGCTTATTATAATAAACTATAGTTTATTGCCCAACATTTCAAAACTATTTGAAAAGCTGTATAAGAGCAAGCTGATGCCTATAGTAACTAGAAGTGGATGCATTCCAGATCATCAATTTGGTTTTCGCAGACAACATAGCTTTACATATCATACTTTATTTAATATATGCCTCTGTCTTACCGTTAAGCAATAACATTCATACATAAACATTTGCTGATGATACAGCTTTTTTAAGCGTCCATGAAAATCCAGTAGAAGCTTCCATCAACTTACAAGGGTATATGTATATCGAAATTGGAAAAATGGCTCAAACAATGGCGTATAAAAGTTAGCGAGCAGAAATATGTACACGTCACTTTTACGTTGCGAAGGGAAACAAATCAACACCTAGACTATTTCGCAACACACTGTAGTCAAATATCTAGGCGTTCACCTTGATCGCCATTTAACATGGAAATCGCATATAGACGCAAAGTTGATCCAAATGAAATTAAAAGAAGCCCAAATGAATTTACTTATGGGAAGAAATTCTATACTAAGCCTAGACTGTAAACTTCTACTATACAACGCGATCCTGAAACCAATATGGTCCTATGGAATCCAGCTATGGGGCACTGCCTCAGCATCGAATGTAGAAAAAATTCACAGGCGACAAAATAAAATTCTACGTACAATAACAGCAGCCCCATGGTATATCCGAATCAGCGAATTAACAAAGACATTGGTGTTCCGTTGGTGAAGACAGTATTTTCCAAACATGCGAAAAAGTAAATTAAAAAACTTGAGTTGCACCCAAACCCACTTGCGCGCAATATTCTAGAGGCTTAGGAGGAGGGATAGTCTTTCTATTAGCCGTACACTAGATATGTAAAACAACAAAAATCATTATATATATTATTTTTAGATTTAAAATTTGAAAAACTTATTGATGTTTCAATCTACATATAATTGAAGATTCAAAAATTAATAAAATTATCAAAAAAAAAAAAAAAAAATTGTTCACATGAAATAACTATTGTCTATGTCATTTCACAGTTTTAAAAAAATATTGCCATAAACTTTTCACATGTTTTTCACAAAAAAACAGAGTACAATCAGAGACTTGCGCCGTATCGGCCATTAGCCGGCTTAGCCAGCCGCAAACGATTTTTGATAGCTGCCGCCGCCGCCGGCAAGGATTTTTCGGCTAAATGTCGGCTAAATATTAGCCGTCGATAAATTTTTTATATTTCTATAGACTTAATTTACTAAAGCTGTGTACAGACGATTGGCAGATCTTACAATATTGTCAGACAAATGTTCAGAAAATGTCTGACAACCGTCTGAACTTATAATTTCTGTCTTGCAACGTTGCAAGAAAAATCATTGTCTGTATATTGTAAGGCAATAAGATTGTCAGACATCTGTATTGTAAGCTCTTTTTTATTGGCAGATGTGTTAAAATTAATGGCACCATTGTCAGATAATTTTTCTATTGGCAACGCTGTCCATAAATACGATTAGATTTGACAGTTCCGACAAACTTTAACAACGCATCTGGCAATTTTTGCCACACAACGATCTGAAAACAGTGTGAACTGACAAATTTTTTGGCAGATAAATTTATTGTCTGACAATGAAATTGTAAGGTTTTCTTACAATCGTCTGAACCGACAATTTACCATTTGGTAACAATTTTACATTTTCAGTACGTTGTCAGCATATTGCCATATCTTACAATATTGTAAGAACTGCCAATCGTCTGTACATAGCTTGAGCCATATATATGTAAAAAAAAATTACGGGTAGCACTCCGGGAGTTCAGACAGAAGTGAAAACGTATATTTATGAATTGCTTTGTTGCTTTATAGCAACAAAATAATTGTTGTTTTTGGATTGTCGTATTTGTTGTCGAACTGCGCATACGCGTTAGCTTACCGTGTCTGGTATGTAGTTATCTGTTAAGTGTCAAATGTCCGGGCTTTACTACACCTGTAATTTGTGTGGTATGTATTCGCACAGAGATGTTACAAAAGCTTAAGTTAAATATCAAGATGTTGTTACAAAAACTTAAGTTAAATATCAAGGCGAATTCATTACCAGATGGGTGCAGTGGCGAATTCGGGCGAATTTTTAATATCCCTACACTGTCAAATTTGGTATATATTTCGCGCCCGAGAAGATAACAACCTAAATTTTTTTCGCTCAAAATGAAGAGAGTGCCCTCTCTTGTGCACTCTTCTTATTCAGTTTCGCTCAAATTGAAGAGTGTGCCCTCAGCGTTGTCAACTTTGAAATTTCAAAAGGCACCAAAATGGAGAAAAAAACGCGCCATTCAACAAAAAACGCACCAAGTTCAGATTTTTTTAATTGAAAATTTGTATTGAATTAATTTTGCGTCTACAACATTTAACTTTAGTCCAAAATTCTAATGTTGATACAATATTGTGCCATTGCATGAAGTGAATCATTCTCCACCTCTTTTCAATACTAGATAATATTTCGACATCGGATTCAAATTGTACTGTTAATGGCATTTGTAATGGGATAAAACATTTTGTACAATGTGGGTTGTTGATGTCGTTTGTAGCTAATTGGGCTCAAAGCTGCAGCGTGTTTCCGAGTTCCAGCATGCCCAACAAGGGTGGATATTTAGGAGTGATGTCGCAATTGCAATAAAAGCATCTTGCTTTTGTGTTATTATTTGGTCAAGGCCGAATCCATTGCTTATACTATGTTCAAACGACAAACTGAAACACTAGGTTTGCTCCGTGAACCTCGATAGCGAACCCATGTGTCCATACGACACATTCTAGATTGGTTCGTACTCGACATTCTTTTACTGTTTAAAATACGATTGACTATTTATTGCTTTTTGATTTTATTTAGTTATTTACATAAATATAAATATATGCTTTATATTTGTTCAATGTTTTTATTAAATTTTAGCACTTATCAATTGTTTGGCTTTATTAAAATAATTTTGGACTACTAGTTCAGATAAACTACCGATAATTTGTTATCAAAATTAGAGATGATAGCAAAATGAAACACGTAGGTTCGCTCTCAAAATTTTGTATGGCGAAACATGTAGGTTCAATCAAGGTTGGCCCGCGAACCTCTATAATTTCTGTCCGTGTGAACATAGTATTAAACTCACATTGTGATTCCCAAATCTTTTTGTATTTCGCGTATCTTTTTTAGACGCCATTATTGACACTAACTTTAAATATTTCTAAATTTTTACATTTATTTGAGCATGTACTCAAGTATTTATGTTTTATATTTTATTTATTTGTTGCGGGTTAGCAATATCTAGATATATATTTCGTCGTTTTTAAACATAAAGGGTAAAACATCTACTGATGAATTGGTATAGCTACCAACGAAATATATATATAGTAAATAGAAATTTTATTAATTTTAGTGTTACAACACTTTATATAAACGCATTTTTTATTCATTTTATAAAAATCGAACAATGATCGCTAGTCTCGAGAATACTTTGTTTTTGCTAAACTCTTTAACATACTTGACAGCAACTTTTACCACAACAAACAATTATGTACTCTGAAAATCTTAAAGGGACAACAAATTTCTTATAATGAAATGTTACAAATTATCTATAACAACAAGACGGTTTAACAGTTTTTGTGAATGTGTTTTGGTACCTGTTAAACATTAATGGTTGCTCTTATTATGGTCTGTAAAATTGAATGTAAAAATTGTACACAATTGAAAGAAATGGTTTTGTAACAGTTTTATTTTTTGTACAAAATTCTTTTTTCTTATACTGAAACAAAAAAATTGTGTTGAATTTGCTTTGGAACCACCCAAAATTAAAAAAACACACCAAAATTTCAAAAAAAGCGCACCACGCACCAACTCAGATATTTTTCGCACAAAACATTTAGAAAAGCACCAAAAAAGGTGCGAAACGCACCAAGTTGACAACGCTGTGTGCCCTCTCTTGTGCCCCAAAAAATGACTGTTTTGCTCATAAATGGCAGCATCACCCAACGATGCTGTCAATATACGGAGAAAACATGATATTCTTCTAAATAAAAAAAAACGCGGAAGTTAACAACCTAACTTGACAAACTTATCATTATAAGAAATATCAGTACAAATATATATTTGGCTATAGCTGAAAACTAACAAAAAGTTCGGGGACCGGATCAATTGTAGCTTATAGTGGACCTAAGTACCTTCGTTTTGGTATATAAATTATTTTGCCAACCAGTTTTTGGTTGCACAAAGTTATTAAAATAAAAAAAAAAACTTTTGCCACTTATGCACTATTTTCGGTCTAGGTCCAAAAATACAAAAAAGTTCGGGGACCGGAGCACTTGTAGCTTATAGTGAACCTAAATACCTACGTTTTGGTGTCTTTTTTTCGATATTTAAAAAAATTTGATACGTTTAAGGAATCATTACTTATCTCAAAAGGCCCCAAAGTTTATTTTCCGCTTTTGACTGTTTTTGAATAACCTCAGGAATATTTGAAATCTTGTGACATATTTCTTCAATACCTAAAGGAATATTTCTAGGGCTTTTGCAATTTTCTCTTTCCCCAACTTCAATACGTGAAGGAATATTTTTAGGGCTCAGCTTCTCTAAAACTCTTTTTAAATCAATTTTCAAATCCGATTTGAACTCACCATACATATATAAGCTTGTTCCATTGTAATTGTATTCATTTTTTATTAACACAATTCTTTAAAAAATCGGCTATTTTGCCGACAATCACTCGTCGTATTTCTGTAGCGGATAGTTTCTATAGCTTAGTAGCAACTCTAAAGGTGGCATGAGGGGTTACATATTAGTTGTGGAGCGTCTTTTAGGGCAATGCTACACGTTCAAAATATATTGAAAGCGATCCAGTATCGTGATATTTATTGAACGTGTAGCATGCTATATTGATGGATCGCGATCCATATCGCAGATTGCGCTAAAATATGAAATCTGAATCGCAGATCGCATGCATTTTTTTATTTCCTCCCATATCTGAAAGTTTTAACACTACCCGCACAGCACAAAAATATGTAAATACTGACCTGATAAATATTGAACATGTAGCATACGCTCGCGATCCATAAATCCATTGAAATGGATCACGATCCAAGTATCACAATATATGTACATATGTATGTATATTGAACGTGTACCATTGCTCTTAGGGCGCCTTGGAATGCAATGAATTGCTCGTTTTCGTCTAGATGGCAGCAAGCACCATTTTCATCATTAGCAAACACTTACCTCAGGTGTATTCCCTTTCCTCAAACTATTGGATTTGAGTCTGAAAAGAAAATAATGAAAATCATTAATTAAAGAAAACTAACAAAGAATAACGCAGACAATGATTTCTATACAGAAAATAATAATAAGAATACTGTACTGCCAAGTTTACATTTTTATTCTTTTATGATATTGCCACTATTTTCATGAATGCAGTGGTGCCCAATTAGAAGGAAAATCTCAATTTTAGTTTTAAGTTATAAGACGCTGTTTTTTATCCAGCTTTCAATAATCTATAATTTTTATTTATCTACGTAAATAATTCATAATATGCTTTTGATTTAATTTTCTTATATATTTTATAAAACATAAAAGAATGAAAAACATAACTAATAGTATGGTTCAAGCTTAACATGTAATTCCAATTGTTCAATTCGATAGTGCTTTCTATATAAAGTCACTTTTAAAGGACAAGCAAATCAAAACGCAAAGAATTATTTATAACTTTATTTCAACGAGCCGACGAAAATCGGTACATTGTGCTGATAGTGGGATAGGCTTCAGTTTCTGAGTTATGGGTCTCTGAAGTTTCAATACAAATTGTGATTATCAGGCATATTCTGAAAATCCCAAGATTAAAATCACGTGTGCTATTTGTGATTGTTGGCTGTTTTTTATATCAAACAACTTTTGAATGTCATAAATCATAAGAATTTTGCATATATCATATGAAAAAGTCGTTTAATTTTTCAACAGCAAAATATCACACATGTTAATGTGTGATTTTTTTCGCTTATTTTTTTTACTCTAAAGGATATGATATATTTTTAGATAATCTACATATGTACATATATTCATCAGTACTTAAGTCCCCACTGCTAGCAAAATAATTAGCCGAACTGTATTGGTTTCAACCTGCAAATAAAATTAAATGTTGATATAAATTCATGTTCATATAAATTTTATTTTATTGCTTATCTCTGGAAGAGCCTCAAGAATAATTTTTGTCAATGTCGGTATTAAAACATGGAAAAGAAGTGTTACACGCCAACTTTTTATTTTCTGTTGGAAGAGTTGAAAATAGGTTATATGTAAGTATATATAAGAATAAAAGTCAACACAGGCATGGTGTTAAAAAAAAATGTTTCTTCGGCTAGCTTTAACAGGGATAAGTTTCGGGACCCTTATTCTTAGCATGTAAGCACAAAAAAAAATAAACTCTCCATGCCATAAAAACCAGAGTTTATAAAGAAATCAAAACAACAACAATAGGAGATAACAATTTTACCTTACGTGACGACATTATCATAAGGACAGACTCTTGAAAATATGCGCTGCCCTATTCTTCTGCTCACTTAAGCTTAGATCCTGCGGCCACCTAACATTCCTCAATAAATAATTGGTTTTAGCAATTCATTTTAGTTCAAATTATAGTATATTAACAAAAGAAGAATTTATGATAAAGATACACATACCTACACTGGATTTTAATTTCTTTAATAAAAAATTATATTAACAATGCGATAAGTATAATATTAATATAATAAGATATAATTAACAAATATGTTATTATACAATATTTATATATATTTACGCTGCTGGTTTCTATTAAGTTCCTTCACAGGTGATGTTTGTTGTTTTAACGTTGTGTCCCTGGTGCATTTGATTACGTTCTGGCTTCCTTTTGGCTTTCAATTTGGATTTTCGCTTGCATTATGTATTTTAAAGTTGTCTTTTAATATTCTTTATTTCTCCTATTAAGCTTTGATTGTTTTTATATTTTAATTTTAAGGAGTTTCTAATTCTTTAATTAGGCTTCCTTTTAAGCTATGTTGTTTTAATTATTTTAAGTTTGATTACGACTTTTCTTTCTAGGTGAGGTTTGGTTTTCTCACATTTAGATTTTATGCTTTTTTTTAATTTTCTTAAGGTACGGTCACATCTGGCTAACATTTGCCCCAAAAAGCGTAACCACTAAATACTAATAAAAGACTTTTGATTTAGATACCTGTTTATTACGTTAAAAAGTTTTTACATAATTTATAGACAATGTAATGGAATCTTATCTTATTAGATACTGTTTAACTTAATAAATATATGTATAAATCAAAAAGTTTTTCATTACTATTTAGTGGTTACGTTTTTTTGGGCAAATGTTTGCCAGATGTGACCGTACCTTTAGCCTTAGCTGTTTTTAGAATTTCTTTGTTTGTTTTGTTGTTTTAAAACGTTTTTGGTTTTTTTAATTATTTTAAGTTTGATTAAAACTTTTCATTTTAGGTTAGGTTTGTTTTTAGCACATTTAGGTTTTATGCTTTTTTAAATTTTCTTAGCTTTAGCTGTTTTAGGATTTCTTTGTTTGTTTTCAAATAATTTGGTTTTTAAATGCTTTGAGGTTTTCTATATGTAAATTTTCTTCGCTTTTTAATTTGTTTTACATTTTCATAGTTCTTAATTGTTTTAAAATAATTTCACCTTCTTTTTTCTGATATAGTCAACAAAATCTTTTTTCGGACACTTCGCTGTGTGTAGATTTTTCGACGTCTTTCTATTTTCACAAACTTTTTCCATCTGACGCCAAAAAAAATTTTTTTCCTTCTCACATATCAGTGGTTGTTAAATCCGTAACAAAACTGCTTTGTATCAAGAACTCTGGTCGAAGATCGAACAGGAAGGATTTCGGTCGCAAGAAGATATGATACATGTTACCGTAAACTTCAACAACGGAAATTAAAAATAAATCGGAAACGTGAGCTCGACCCACAAAGCCGGGCAACCCATTAAGAAAATTATTATTATCGGGTATACTAAAGGACGTATGTATATCCGAAGCGTGATATTTGCCGATGTATTTTCCCTGAAGGTCTTATATGTCGTAAAGCGAATTCCCAATCTTCTTTCTAATTCTTGAATTAGATTTGAATGTTTAACGTCTGTATCCTCTGTAATTATATTTAATTTTTACAAAATTGTGTACGAATCTCCGTGGGAGATCATATTCTGACCGAACGTGGCGAAATAAGGCGAGCATTGTATAGCTGTATAAAATGTATAACATTTTTTATATATTTTTATCCCAACTTAAATGATCAGGTTCATTTTTCAAAAATATTCGAATTTTGGATATTATTTCTCGGTTTACTCTTTCTGAAGTGTTTGCCTGTGGTGAATAAAACCTGGTAGTAATATAATTTACTCCATATGGCAACAAAAATTCTCTCATTTCCTTTTTCGTGTTGTCGCTGTGCAAGTATTGCGGCACCTCGAAAGTACAAAAAATTTTATTTTGGGAAATGTTCATAACACTAGCTGTTGTGGCGGCTCTTAAGGGTTCTAAAAATACAAACTTAGTTAAATGATCTATCACCACAAACAATTTTTTTTTTTTTTTTTTTGATAAATTTTTATTATTTATTGAATCTTCAATTATAGATTAAATTATCAATAAGTTTTTCAAATCTCAAATCTAAAAAAAAAAAATTATATATAAGTTTAGCCAATGCTAAACAAAATTTTTAATTTCAACGGTTAATTTATGTTGTTTTACATCTCTCGTGTACGGCTGAGAAAAAGATTATCCCTCCTTTTCAACCGGATTCGGCCCCTATAATTTAAAATATTGCGTGCAAGTACATTTGGGTGCACCTCAAGTTTTTTTTATATATTTTTT
This sequence comes from Lypha dubia, assembly GCA_947311025.1. Taxonomy (NCBI): domain Eukaryota; kingdom Metazoa; phylum Arthropoda; class Insecta; order Diptera; family Tachinidae; genus Lypha; species Lypha dubia. The sequence continues at coordinate 86,433,031 of OX371261.1, forward strand.
AGCGTTTTTTGAAAATACTGTCTTCACCAACGGAACATCTAGATCTTTATGAATTCGATGATTTCTGACATACCAGGGGGCTGCTGTAATTGTACGTAGAATTTTATTCTGTCGCCTTTGAATTTTTTCGACATTTGATGCTGAGGTAGTGCCCAATAACTGGATACCATAGAACCATATTGGTTTCTGGATCGCGTTGTATAAAAGTAGTTTACAGTCTAGGCTTAGTATAGAATTTCTTCCAATAAGCCAATTCATTTGGGCTGCTTTTAATTTCATTTGTGTTAACTTTGCGTCTATATGCGATTTCCATGTTAAACGCCGATCAAGATGAATGCCTAGATATTTGACAACAGTGTGTTGCGGTATGGTCTCGGTGTTAATTTGTATAGGCGGGCATGTTTCCTTGCAAACCGTAAAAGTTACGTGTACACATTTCTGCTCGTTTACTTTTATACGGCATTGTTTGAGCCATTTTCCAATTTGGATATACATATACCCTTGTAAGTTGATGGAAGCTTCTACTGGATTTTCATGGACACTTAAAAAAGCTGTATCATCAGCAAATGTTGATGTATGAATGTTATTGCTTAACGGTAAGTCAGAGGCATATATTAAATAAAGTAATCGTCCGAAGATACTGCCTTGGGGAACTCCGGCTTCGATCGACTGCGGTGGGCTTAAAAAGTTGCCTTCCCTAACTACAAATTTTCGTTCCATTAGGTAGCTTATTAAAAGCCTAACAATGTTTGCGGGTAGATTTTGCGTTAATTTGTGTATAAGACGTTCGTGCCATACTTTATCGAAAGCTTGAGAAACATCTATAAAGAGCGCAGAGCAATATTTCTTCTTTTCGAAAGTGTCTCTAATAACATTCTCAAGTCTTTGAGTTTGTTCAATAGTGCTATGTTGTCTGCGAAAACCGAATTGATGATCTGGAATGCGTCCACTTCTAGTCACTATAGGCATCAGCTTGCTCATATACAGGTTTTCAAATAGTTTTGAAATGTTGGGCAATAAACTAATAATCCGATAGGATTCAACCTTCGTATGATCCTTCCCGGGCTTTGGTATCATAATAATCATCGAAACCTTCCATTCTGCAGGATAGTATTGCAGCCGTAGAATACTATTAAAAATGAATACTATAATTCTTTTTGCAATATAAGGCAGTTGTTGAAGCATTTTGTTGCTTATTTTGTCGACACCTGGGGCTTTTTTGGTGTTGAGACTAGTAATGGCCTTTTCAATCTCCACGATATTAAATCTTAACGGTATTTGTGGTAAAGAAATGACTGGTGGCAGTTTAACAATATCAGTAGAAATATTCGGTGTAAATACTTTTTCTAAGTGCTTAACAAAAAGAGCACCTTTTTCAGCATCAGTTCTTGCCCAGTTACCATTCGAAGCTCGTAGCGGAGGTTTGCATATGACTGGCCTTTTAAGTCCTCTGGCTGCACGCCATAGCAAATAATCTGTTTGAGGTGTTGCATCTAGTTTTTGGAGAAATTTTTGGAGGGAAGCTGTTTTTTGTGTTTGTAAAACTTTTCTAAGTTGCTTGGTCAAAAGCCTTTCTATATTCACACAACAAAATTTTGTTTTATCTCACTTGTTGATTGGAAGAAGCACTAAAAGCAGCTTGATTAACATGTGCTTCAAGCAACCTAATAGAGTTTTCTATGTCAGAAGGTGTTGTCAACGGCATATTTTCCGAGCAATGGGCGCTCAAATATTTTTTGTATTGCAACCAGTTAATACGTGCATTTATCATCGGTAAATCAATTGTAGGTGTTGAAGTTTTGTGTGAGAATATAGTGACAATAGTAGGTGAGTGATCTGATGATAAATCCAGAGATGCTTCAGCTTTAATCATTTCGCTGGCCACACCTTTCACTATTCCAAAGTCGATAATGTCTGGAATTTTTTGTCGATCTGTTAGCCAATATGTTGGCTGGCCTCTTGAAACTAATTTTAAACCCATTTTAGAAATTGTGTTAAACAACACACGACCCTTAGGAGTGAATAAACGTGAAACCCAGAATGTGTGTTAAGCATTGAAGTCAGGGGGGGGGAATAGACAGATGATATTACAAGTTTTTGATAATAAAAATATTTGTTGCTTGAAGATATTCTTCACAAAAATCATGTAATAAGTAATGTATACTCGCGATTTTATTAGAATTCCCAGGCCACCACAAGCTCTACCTCGAGGGTTCTTGGTATCGTAGAAATTACATCCACTAATTTTAAAATAGCTTCGAGACGTCAAGTGAGTCTCAGAAATGAGCATTACATCGATTTGTTGATTCAGTAGGAAGTATTCTATTTCATTTTTATGTTGGCAGATGCCGTTTGCGTTCCAAAAACAGATTTTTAAGTTCATGGTTTGCTTAATACTGCCTGTAACAAGGTAGATTGCATTATCAGCATTTCCTGCATCATACAGGACATGTTCAGAGTAAAAGTATTTACAGTTTGAATTAAGGTCTCTATTGAGGCTTCAATTCGTCTTAAATTAGAACCTGTATCTTCATTTGCAGGAGCAGTTTTTTGCGCCGTAGTCTGGTTACTTTTTAAGATATTAGCGTATGAAAATTGTCCGTAAGGTTGTTCTTGGGCAATAGTTGTGTTAGACTTCAAAACATTTGAATATTGGTTGAGGTAGCTGTGGGTTATTAAAAAGGGTTTTAGGCTGAGCGGGAGTAACATTAGTTTTTTTGTTTGACGAGCTCTTAAAAATCGAATATAGAGGGCAGCCCCTATTGTTAGCAGTGTGGTTTCTGCCGCAATTGCCACATTTTTTTTCCTTGGGATCACCTTTAAATTTGTTGCAGTTAGACCCCGTCCAGACTTGCAATTTTATTGGCTGCAATTCTTGGTTTTTTAGGTGAGAGAGGTAAGAAGCTTAGGGAGAAGTACAGAGTTTCATGTGCTCGGCAATTCTCTTTTGCCTTGCAATTCGCACTGGGTTCTATGTGTATTTGACATTTTATTGTATTTCTTCAATTATATGAAAAACAAAATAAAAGGAAAATTAAATTAATATGTAATGCATTACAATTTTTTATGTTAAAAATATTGAAAATAAATTTTTCTGTGGTGGTGTAAATACATAAATTGCAAAATTAGATTTTTATAATGTCGACACTAATGCAATTTCAAGAGATAATTTTGAAGAATTGTAGACAATAAAACTGCAAGTGTGGACGGGGACTTAGCGGTACTGTGTAACTCGCCACATACGACGCAAACAGTAGGCAACTTGCAATATGATTTAGTGTGGCCAAATTCTTGGCAGTTCAGGCATTGAACAGGTCCAGCTATTTTATGTGGAAGCTCAACGGTAACTCTTCGATGTAAGAAGTACTTTAAATTGTAGATAGGGTGCGATTCATTTTTTTTTTATTTTCAAGTCACCTGGCTGTAGCTCGACTCTAAAAATAGGTTGGGATATTTTTCCCTATTTTTAATGTTGGAAACATATTTTATTTTAAAGCCACTATTTTCAAGGCCTGACTTAACCTCTTCAGGATCAACACTAGAGTCTATACCTTTTATAACGACTGTTAGGCCTTTAGCACTCTTTAGTTGGTATGTGTAAAATTGTTTATTTTTTGACTCGAAATCGGAAACTATTTTTCGATAATGATTTTCTTTGGTTACCTGAATTGTTGTTTCGTTGATTTTGCCGCGCTTAATTAGAGTTACGTAGAACTCATTTTCTCTAATTAATGTGATAAGGCTTTTAACCAACAAATTGGAATTCTGTTCTCTTAAATATATGGGTGATGGCTTACTCGACCTTGTTGTTGTTGTGTCTTTATCGCCTTGTTCAGTTAAAATCGCAAAACGATTTTCGGAATTTTTAATATATAAATTTTAATAATTAATATATTTAATATATTTTTCATCTCTAGGAACTTTTGCCGTTGGCGCTATTTGAGCAGTTTTGGGACTTCTTCCCCTTTTCACCACGGTAATGTAACTATCCATACCTGTTTGAATTTTATTATCAGTATTTTCACTTTCTATAATTTTATTAATTTTGTGCACGTTCGTCACCTGGGTATTTATTGTTTGTTTGTTTGATTGTACAGCTATGCTGACAAGTTTGCTAATAGGTGCTTGTTGCTTCTCGATCAATATTTAGGTTTGGAGAGCAAGAACGCGAACGAGTATTTGTGTGTTGTGTAGAATTCAAGGTATAAACACATTCGCCACAGCAGACTACACGAACACAAGAACACAAATGCTGCTAGCTACCGTTGTAGCCGTTTAGCCAGCTACTTAATTATTTTGGAAACGACAGATACACAGTAAACAGTTGATCCCTAATTGTTGCAACGATTCATTTATGTATATTACAGTGGTGCATATTTAGCTCTTTTACTTTTTTTAAAGTTCGCTGGGGCGAATTGAATTCGCCACTCACATCACTTTGTATGGATTCGTTTTGACATAAACAGAAAAAATTCATCTCATGGATCTCTTTTGGCTCCGGAGTTACGGGTTCAAAACTTATTTTGTATTGGCCATAACTCCTAGATTATGCAACGGATATAAGCGATGTGGATATCAATCTAAACTTCTTCAAAATACCTTTATACTGGTATACAAATTTTTTAAAACAAATTACCCATTGCGAGTGAAAATCAATTTTAAAATATTTTTATCTGACTTTTCACTTTTACAGAGAACTTACAATTCTTTTATTTGGTGTATATTTTAAAGCTGTCACCGATGAAATACGTAAGTAATGCTTCTTTAGTGATGATTTTAAGAATTAAATGAGTTATTTAGAGCATTTTGAAATGATACCTATGTCGTTTATATTCGTTCTATATTGTAGGACTTATGATCAATAATATATTAAAGTTTTGAAACCCGTAACTGCGGAATCAAGATAGAGCGCCGAAAAAATACACAAACATTTTAGGTAAAAAAAGGGCTATTACCCTGTGAGTTTTTTTAATCTCTAACAATGTTTGTATTTTTGACTCAAGTCAATATTCTTTATAACAATAAAGCTAATAAAAATTCTTGATTCATATATATTATAACATTTAAATTTTTTAATATCCTTTTTTATATTACAACTAGCCTATCCTGGTGTGCTTCCCTACCCCCTGTTATAAAATAAAATTAAAAGTATTTATATATCCTATTGTGAAAATTTAATGATGATCGGTCCAGTAGTTAAGACTATATTACGATTTTTTATTTTCCTAAAAAGGGGGTTGGTCCCACCCACTTTTCTCATGGTACGTATTCCATATGTACCAAATATCATCGACGTAGGTCAAAAATGCCCAAAATATGGCGATTTAAATTTTTGGGTTATATGGGCGGTGCCACGCCTCTTTGTCCAACCAAAACTTCATATAGCTTATTATTCCTTGCTGTGAAAATTTCAGAAAGATCGGTCCAAGGGTTTGGTTTTCATAAAAAGGGGCGTGGTCCCACCCAATTTTCTCCTAGTACGTATTCCAAATTATGCCAATACCATATGTACCAAATATCATTGACGTAGGTCAAAAAATTTCAGGAAGATCATCATTCTCATATGCACACATGTATTCTAATTTTGACAGGTGGTAGTCGATAGTCTGCTGTGGCGAATGTGTTTATTGCTTGAGGTTTTCATTTTCGTCGTCATGAACCAAAGTTAAATAAACATTCTTACTGCTTGTAGGTTTATTATTGTTGTTGTTGGTAGAAGATGAACTCATTTAGAGTTCTCTTTTTTTGTGTTCAATGTATGAGTTTGTATTTGCAAATATATAAGTATGTATGTATGTATATTACACGCAAGCAAAAAAATAAAATAAAACCAGTACAATAACTGTTTAATCAATGTTTTGTTTTTGTTTTATTTTTTTGTGATTTTAACTTTAAATAATTTTTAGTATTCAGTTGCGATTATAAAAATGCGTCTGTACACTGCGAGAGTTAAAACTGACTAACCACAAACAATTGACAATTTTTCGATTTTGTACATGGGTATGGTCCTAAAAAGTCGCAATATAGTTTTGAAAGGGCCGGACGGTTTTATGATTTTACAGTCGTCACAAGTTCAGATGTACTGTTTTACTTCACATACCATTCCAGGCCAATAATACTTTTGCCTGATTCTAAAAACTGGCTTAGTGAGACCGCCATGACATCTATCTTCGTGCGCAGCTTTAATTATGCTCTGAGTCAAACTTTTTGGCAGACATAAACGCTGTAAAAATGGTAAGTAAATTGTGTATATATGTATGTGAGTATGTGTTTTTTATTCATATTTCTTTCCAATTTCTAAATGCCCGCACTGTGACGGAAAACTCTTCATAAATTTTTAAATAAAAAAAGCTGACATGCGAAACCAGAGGCAACAGCAGCAAGGCCAACAAGATACCCAACAACTGCAACCAGTAGTTTATTACTGCTATGCGCCACCAACGCATAATGGTGCACCAACACCATTTGCGTTCCCTCTAGCTGCTCCACCTCCTCACGCAGTACCGGTTGCTGCTCTGCTGATGCCAACACCAAAAAAATGGAGAAATAAATATATGTAAAAATTAAAACTTGAGGTTTTAGTTTTTTTTTTGGTTTTTTATATTTTATTTGATTTATTTATTGAAGTTCACTATGATTTAGGATAGTAAGATGTAGGTTTTTAAGTATATAATATTTCATTTCATTTCACAAAATTATTAAAATAGCTTTTAAGGAAAAAGTTAATTTAAGATAATTCGAAGATTATTAAAAAAAAAACTTAAGTTTTTTAGGCAACTTTTAAAAGAATTATTATGAAATTAACAACTTTTAAAATGTTTTTGAACTTTTAATTGACAACTGATTAATAGTCCTCTCTACAACAACTTTATTGGGGAACAATATTTTTCAACTTCTACTAGACAACTGATCAATACGACTTCTTCTCACGACAACTTTATTTCAACTGTCTTCTCAGCCTCTTCACGTAAATCAACCATGTACGTAGTAGTATTAGCGAATAGAAATGACAAGGAATGTAGGATTATAGCTCTTTTACATATATTTTTGAAAATTAATAATATTAGGTTCAAGTTCAGTTTTATTGAATTAATGAAAGTTCAAAATTACTAACAGCCATACCTAAACAAGAGCGGAAAGCGGAACGTTTTCTACCGCCTAGCGTTAACGCTGAAATACCATACCTAAACAAGAGCGTCAACGCTTTGTCATAAAAACAGCGTTATTACAAAATATATAACAACCCTGATTATAATAGTATACTCATAACCTAATAATACATGCATCTCTACAACAAACACAACAAAAAAATTCCTCGGAAGTCAAAAGTATAAATGTGTATGTGTGTATGTTTCAACCTGTGACAAAAATATAAATAAAAATTATTCATTCAAATACGAAAAAATAAATACAAATCAAAATTTAACACTTGAAATAAAAAACAAGTAATTTACAAGAATTGTCAGCTGGGCTTGTAAGACTACCTTATAGTCATTGTACCATGAGTGCTTGTCTTTTGCAGCTAACTTCACTATTAAACGCGCTGTCAAAATCGGATTTTCCAATTGCAAAATTTTGCCGCCGCGTTACCGCCGCGTTATTTCGGGATGCTCCATACAAATTGTATGGGCATGAGAACTTTTGACAGCTAAAAAACGCTTGCCGCTCTTGTTTAGGTATGGCTGTAAGAGTTTTTATGTTGAAAAAAACATTAGTAAAGGATTTAAATGAAATCGAAGAATTTCAAGTTTTAAGCACAAATCCTAGAGTATTAAGATTGGTACATTATCAAAAGAAAGAGGGAATGAGATTGGATTTTTTAAATCAATTAAAGGTCAGATGTGCATCATTGCATTCAAGTAGATTCAATATGAATCTACATGCTTCGCTCTCAAAATTTTGTATGGCGAAGCATGTTGCTTCGCTCATGATTGGGGTGTGAAGCATGAATAGAGAGAGAAGCATGTTCCGTGTGAACGTAGTATCACTGTTTAATTCAACGAATAAAATCAAATAATGGTTTCAACATTGAGTTAATAAATACAGTCAAATCCGGATAATTCGTACCCCGATAAATCTTAATTCCCGATAATTCGTAATAAACTGTCGGTCTCTTGAAAAAATCTCGTTAATTCGTAAAATTTCCATACATTTTGGTCCCCTCGCTAATTCAAATTTTTTTTTTTAAATAAAATCTTCTTTACCTCTTATAAATCGTAATTAGGGTTCCCACCTCTTTTTTTTGCAATTAAAGTACATTGGTTGTTAAAGGTTAGGAAAAAAAGTACACAGTATAAAAATAAAGTACAATTTATTTTTCTTTATTGTTATATTTGAAAACGTATTTTTTGTTGCTTTTCGCAAGTTTTATCAAATAATTATCATATTTAAATTAGAGACGCTTTGTTTCCTTCGTCTCGCCATTTGCTCTTCATTACAGAAAAAACTCTCTCTGTGAATGCTGACGTGGCAGGAATAGAAATTAAAAATGAAATTACTTTATACAAATTTGATAAATTATCATCAGTCTTATTAAACAATTGCTTCCATTTCCCTGCTGTAGATAATTCCGCAAAACCTTCAGAACTGAATATCTGATCATAAATTTTGTTTAATGACGCAATTTCTCCATAAAGATCATCCATATTTATATTAAGTTTTTGCAGATTTAAATTTTCGTTTATGCTAACAATATTATCAAATTCAACTTTGCTCTTTAAATTTTTATTGCCAATTGTAAATAACCAGTTTGTATTTTTAAAATCAAACCATTTATTCAGGTACTCTAAGGCTTTATCAACAAATGTCTAATATAACCCGAATCTATTTTGAATTGTAAATAATTCAAATCATGCGAAATAAAGTATTTTGGTGTACTTTATTGTTTCTATAAAGTATAGAGTAGAATTAATTAAAAAAAACGTATAATACCATATTATAGAGGCCACACCCGGTTGAAAAGGAGGGATACTCTTTTTCTCAGCCGTACACGAGAGATGTAAAACAACATAAATTAACCGTTGAAATTAAAAATTTTGTTTAGCATTGGCTAAACCTATATTTAATATTTATTTTTAGATTTAAGATTTGAAAAACTTATTGATAATTTAATCTATAATTGAAGATTCAATAAATAATAAAATTTATCAAAAAAAAAAAAAAAAAAAAAAAAAAACATATGTACATATTTTTGCTCATTAGTAAATACTTTTACTATTAAGGGTACAATGCAGGAAGGTAATCGCAAAACTAAATTTTCTTTTGTGAACTGGTTAAACCATAAAAACGTGTGTAGTTTTTTCCAATCTATATATTTCGAACCATTATTATTAAATATTCACGTTCTGTAAAAAAATATATGTATATACATACTTCGTTTATAAGAATTTGGTTTGCGTTGATATAGAATTTTAATAAATAACTTTCATCTTATTTATATTTATGTATAAAAGCTATTTGTTTATACAAAAATTTTCTCCAATCCAAAAAAATGTGTATTCTGATATCATCCCCTGATATTTCTAAATTTATACTGTTTAAAAATTTCAGAATACATTATAGAAACAAACATACCACCTTGATTAAAAAATCGAGATACAATTTATTTGATTTTTCCGTTTTAGGAATTGGCTTCAAAATCGTTAATTGTGAAGTAAATTGACACTGTTCCAAAATTCTTTATAGTAGTACTTCATTACGTGACAAGCAACTAGTTTTAAAAAATTAGGTGAATTTTAGTACGAAAATAGGTATTTTTTTATTTACAATATATAACACCAAAATTATAAACAAAAATATCTAAGAACTACCAACTTTATAAGATATTTTCAAAATAAAATGCTTTTGAAAAAAAAAATATATGTACATACATATGTAAATCCAATTAAACATATTTTAGGCAATCTTATGAAATTTCTTTTAAGTTTCATTAACCATTGGACCTATAAGAAATACATTTAGAAATACATGTGATAAGTTGTAAAGATTTCGTAATATTAATTTTATTTAACTTAATTTATTTTATTAAATTTATTATGAAAAAAATTTTGAAAATTCAAATTAATAAGACTTTTAGGAACGTTGGTACATGGATGTATGTATTCGTATATCAAAAGACGGTTAAAATAAACTGAAATTTATAAATAATAAATAAATAATGTTTTTGAATTCCTCTTTTTGGTTATTAACCTCATCTAAAGTGTTGCTGATTTGCAATAATTACTTCTTCCAATGCAAATAAAATATGTACATACATACATATAATACATTGCTCTAAAAGTAAAAAAAAAAAACTTAAAAGAGGCTGTTGAAACTAATCATCGCTGTTGTTTTACGAAGCATTATGACTGACTGTAAATGTTGATAAAAACATTCGTAGTCAGTGACTACTAGGCACCTTTAATTTTTAATTTGAAAGCATCTTCTTGGATCACATCGTTGTTTACACAAACAACATGTGTGTGTATACAACACAGACTCCTAGTATTTATGTTAGATATTTTAGCCTTGAGTTTAACGATAACGGTATGTTCAGTGTGCTAATACTACTTCCTCTTTCGAACATGACATACATTCATGTTACACCAACCATAAGCAAAAAAAATTTTTAGTAAAATATTTACTTTACCATTATTGCAAGTAAAATAACTAAGATGCCATTTTGTGGAGAGTTGTAAAATTGTTACAGTTGATGAATGGTATTTTGTTATTTAAAATATTTTTCATCCCTTTTCTGTTTTGCTAAGTTTTGCTAGTACATGTGTGCAACGTCTACAATATACACAAGGGAAGCATTTCCACTAAACTGGAATCTCCATTAATCATAATAAGGGTATTCACTTAAGCAATAATTATCAATATATTAAAATAAAATAAATTTAGATCAATGAAATGGTACAACTTTCGAGTACAACTTTATTCCTATATGGGTTATTCCTAACATGAAGCACATCCTTCAGAAGAAGTGAAAACAGGTACCCCACTATACAAAGTTATAAGAAATATTGCCACATCTTCGCTGCTAAAATGATGAATGTCTCAAAATTCAATGTGGGTTACTTTTAGCATAAAACGACTTCCAGCAAAATCTTGGTGCTATAGGAGGGGGAAACGGGCACATTGTATATAAAGGAATTATTAATACAGTGAAACTTCGATATAACGAACTTCGTTATAACGAAAAACTCAATACAACGTATGTTTTATTGAGTCCCTTGAGAAAACCTCTTTATTGCAAAGTTTTTCATACAAAATTGCACTATAGCTATAACGAATAAATTCTGAGCAAAAAAGCCTCTATATAGCGAAATATTATTCAAATGCCTCAAAATGCTTTCAAAATGCAAAATCCACCTATACGCAGACGACGTACAGCTCACTTTAAGTAGCCCAGTTCAAAACATTGCTTTAGGCGTATCATATTTAAACGATGATTTAAACAAAATTTATATATGGGCTAGTGCTAACGGACTCTGTTTGAATGCGCGCAAATCTAAATGTATTATAATAAGTAAAAGAAGCTCAGTTCCCTCAATCACCGATGACATTGTGTTAAATGGCGATAAAATTGAAATTGTTAGTGCAGCGAAAAATCTAGGGATAATTTTCAATAGCAACTTGACATGGGCCGATCACATAAACTCCTTGGTTGGTCAAACTTATGTAAAGTTAAGAACTCTCTGGTCCACACAGTATTTCACTCCGTTAAGAATTAGGACTTTAATTGCCAAGACGTACCTGATTCCTTCACTACTATATGGGTGTGAATTATTTGCAAGCTGTGACTCAGTTAGCAAAAGAAAGCTAAATGTCTTATATAACAACATTATAAGATATGTGTATGGATTAAGAAGGTTTGATCATGTGACCTCCGTCTCCAATAATCTTTACGGAGTCTCTCTTAAAAGCTTGTTAAAAATTCGCACTCTTATTTTTTTTGCATAAAATCATTAATACTCAAACACCCAAATATATATTTTATAAAATACGATTTTTCCAATCGCAACGAAACCGAAACATTGTAATACCTCGACATCAATGCCTAGTTTCTGAATGGCAGTTTTATGTACATGCCGCTCGTCTTTGGAACAATCTTCCACTAAGTCAACAACAAAACAGCAATGCTAATAGTTTCAAAACATTTTTATTTCAATCCTTTATATAATTTTTATTTTTGTTACAAACATTGTTATTATATTTTTATTAAGTTGTATTATTTATTAACCACAAAAATCTTTATAACGTTATGCGTTCCTGTACTCTAAATATAAGACTCAGTCTTGTTGTGCAGGAAATGAAAATAAATAAATAAATATAACGAAATCAGAATAAATCCTAAATGGTAAAGTCCCGGTATAAAAACAGCGAAGTCTAAATGTATTTATAAGCGCATTTGTTAGGCCTCTATACAACGAAGTACTCGTACAAAAGCCTCTATACAACGAAGTAAGAATAAAATTTAAAGCAAAATGGTAAAGTGCCGTTATCAAAAGAACGAATTCTAAATGTTTGTGCAAATGTAATGCATTAGAAACGTATGTAATCAGTATTGACTTGATTTTTGTCAAAATGAGTAAAGTAAAGCGTAAATCAATAACTATTCGAGAGCAAAATTCTATAATTGAGGCCGTTATTAGCAATCTCATGTTAAATAGATTTAAATGAAGAAAACTATAGTTATAACGAATTTTTTCATATATCTTCAAATTTCGTTATATCACGGCATTGTTGGTTATATTTATAGCGAAGCAATAGCTATAACGAAGTATTTTCGGATCCCCTTGGAATTCGTTATATCGAAGTTTCACTGTATATACATAACTAAAATAGTTAATGTCTTAAATATTACCTTAAAAATCTTGCACCTGTAGTAGGAGGGTTAGCGGGAACTGCACAACAAAGGGGTAAATCATTTTCTTAAATTTGCACATATACAATAGGATAAAGGGCTCATTAGTCTATGCTTTCTGTTGCTGTTCCGTTGAAATAATAAAGTATGTAGTCAGCTGTTGCCGATAAATAAATAATGAGTAATTAAAAGCAAGGAGCCAAGTTTGTTTTAATGTTTGATAGGACCCTTCAGCTAAAAATCGCAACGAAGCTGCAAGTTGCAGCAATGGCTGGATCTTAGAACGTGAAAGGTGTTCTTTAATTGTGTCAAGTACCATACATAAAGCATCCGGCAGTTCAAGTGGCTTGCTGCGATCTCGCAAAAGTCTTCTAACCTTTTCTGCGCACTCTTCCTCTAACAGCAAAAATGCAACAACAGCAGTGCTCATTTTATTAATTTTTATAGATATATAATTGTTTAAAGAACAACTTTTTATATTTTTACAAAACAATATAACATTACACAAATGTAAGAACAAACGTAAATAATACAAAGAGAGAATTTAATTATTTTGTTTAATGTATTACCACTTAATCCTCGTTTTTATAATTTTTTTTTATTAATAACACAATTTTTAATAATATTTTGGCGCAAAAACTATAATTTACAAAATTTTTAAACAAAAAATTGCATTAAAAGCAGTAAACAAATGAGCAAAACATAAAACCACTGATTCGAATATCGGTTTTATTTGCATTCGAAAATAACAAAACCGATTTGTTTTCATGACACCAAATGAAACCAATATTGGTTTGCGAAACCGACAATCAGCAAAACCGACTTGGATTCTATGACAGCCCCGAGTATCGAGATTAAAACTAACCAACACAACAAAAAACAGAGTCCTCTATACTTTTATAATAGTTTTTTTAATATAATTTATTAGTACATATTAGAGTTGTCAACCGATTAAGAATAATTCGATTAACCGATCAAACAGAACGAAACTCTTGTTCGAATAATTTTAAAATGCCGATTTTCAAATAACTAATAAATCCATTAATTAATGTCAATTAATCGAACAAATTATTTTGAGTTTGAAATGCATAAAAAAAGTACAAATGTTTTAAATTTGTTATTTTGGATGTTTTTAGTTGTTGTCGAACTGCGCATACCTAGTAGTCGTACTATGTTTTGAATGGAGAAGGGGGTTTTTTCACTCTCAGGTGAATAAGTTGGAAATACACTAAAGCCAAAAAATTGAGCTCGGTTCGGTATTTTACCAAGAACAAAAATGAAAAGAAAAAAAAAACAAAGTCACATGTAACAAGTGTCCTAAAGTATACAACAAGATTGGATCAACAACAAAAAAATTAATAATTCTTTTGCAACAGATTTACGAAAACGTATTAAAATAAGAATAAATGAGAGACGTATAAAATTTTTAAATACGTTAATAATATTTTTTAAATTCTGGAAATTTTCCGAGCAATAAAAGTTTTTTCTTTATTCTTCAAAAAGTAACCGCAATAATTCAGATGAAAGTAATGATATAGAAGATGTTACTAGTAATGAAAATAACAATCTTTTATGCGAATTAAATAATTATACTAAAAGTATTAAAAATTCAAAATATAAAAAAAAGACTTCAGCGATATATTAGACGATATGGTATATTTGGAAAAATCTAATTTGGAAAAAAGAACAGAAAAATTAGATAAACTATTTTATGCTCTTCTCATAACATCACCTATCCCGACAATTAGCGAAATAGTTTTTTAAAAATTTAATTTAAAACACCAAAACCAAAAATAGTTTGAAAGCTAAAAAATTGAGTCAACTTTTATTTGTAGAAGTTTATTTCTTAAGAACAACCCAATTTGTCTGATTTAACAAAAAAATCATTTGATATTTTTTGGCGGAATGAAGCATGTTTATTTCAATTAATAGTTTTATGTATTTTTTTTTTGTTAATAAAAATATTAACTATTTTATTTTTAAGTTTTTTGTATGAAATGTTTATTTTTTGTCAATAAATTTTTTAAATCATTTTTTATTCGTTGTTCTCATCGATTAATCGAATAATTTTTCAGCTTTAATCGTTTGATCGAACGAACAAAAACTATTGTTTGAATTATTCGAACTAAGTTTAAAGAGGAATATTTGACAACTCTAGTACATATGAAAAGTAATTTTATCAGGCTCAAGTTCGTTTTATTGAATTAATGAAAATTCAAATTACTAACTGCCGATTTCACGATGTCGAAAGAATTTTGAATTTTATTTTCATTCGTACAAATACATTTGATACAAAAACAAAATTTTAGAATTTGTTTTTGCTTCAAATGTAATTATACGCATGAAAACATATGGAAATTTTCTTTCGACATAGTGAAATAGGCAGTAAGAGTTATTTTTTATGTTGAAAAATATTATTATTATTATATCCAATCAGTTTAGCAGAACGTATCAGTACTGACATCAAGGCCGCTACACCTCTCTACAACGTTCAATTGTCCATCTTTACAATTTTCGTACAGTGGATACTAATTGGGAGAATATCAACTATTTAACCAAGTTTTCAACAGAAATAGAATACGAGAATTATTTTAATTCATTTTTATTCTACTTTTGCACATTGAAAACAACTTTGGTTAGTACGAAATTCCCCATTGAAAATTACTAATAACACGGTGCTACAGTGAAAATATACTTGGAAAGTGACCTAGTGTAAGTTGTAGGCATTATTAAGTAGATCATAAATCAATTTTTAAAAGTTCGGAAACACCCCCAAATTTCGGAGTTATTCCGAAAAAACTATTTTCGGGTAGGTCCGAGTACTTATGAACACGTAACTCAGTTGATTTTAATCCGATCTTCAATTTTTGAACGCTTTATGAAAGACAAAGAATAGATCTTTCCAACCGTATACATTTTATGCTATATTAATTAATTATTGGTGGTAATTTTCGTAATAACATCTGCATTTTTTTTATTTTTTTATGTTTTTTTAACTTTGACTTCTTTTTTTTATAATTTTTTCTATAAAAGCAGATGTATTTGTATAAAAAATTTGAAATAGAATTTTATAACAAATAAAATGAACTTTAGTTTTTTTAAATCGGACAATATTTGTGAAAGTTATTAAACTTTATTTAAATTTAAATAGCACTTGATACCCCCAAGCGGAAAAAAATTTAAGTGAGAATAATTTTTTTTTTTTATTTTTTTAATCATATATTCTTAATTTTTAAATAAAATAGTTTGAATACTGTTATTTTAAAATATTTATATAATCATATCATTATAAGAAATGTGCTTTTATCGTCACAATTATGTAGATATGAAGGTAGTTTATTGACACAACCAAGATGAAATTGAATTAAAAAAACTGCGATATTTTACAGATGAACCCAGTTATTTTAGTATACTGCTTGGAACTCGAAAATATCTACAACAATAAAATTAAATAATACCCCTAAACACACGATTCTAGAACAATTATGTACATATATAAAACAACTATATATTTGTAATATTCTTACCACTTTCTTTGGAATTATTTCAGACTTAATGAAATAATAACCGCAATTAATCTTGAAAATTCTGAACCGCAAAATCAAATATTAAATTTTCTCCGGATCAACTATTTCACAATTCAAGTTTATACTTTTTATGAATGAAAATATTTTAAAAATTTCTAATAAAAAAACCAATGCCTATTCAAAAAAGAATTTTATAATTTACACACTCATATTCATTTAGGTTTCAGAAGTAAAAATTCCTAGCCTCAGACAAAAAATATTAGTAAAAGAAAACAAAAATACATAAATAAAATGTACGGAAATTAGTCGCCATCACATAGTCGAGCTCTCCGTTTTTCCAGTCAATAGACTTTCTATATCTACAGAAGAAATATTGTTGAATCTTACTTGTTGATTTGGTTGATTTGAAGAAGCATTAAGAGCAGCTTGGTGTTCTCAACAGCATATTTTCCGTGCAATGAGCACTCAAATATTTTTTGTATTTCAGCCAGTTAATACTTTCACATGTCAGCGGTAAATCACATGTTGGTGTTAAAGTAGTGTGTGAGTATATAGTGATAATAGTAGGCGAGTGAACTGAAGATAAATCCAATGGTGCTTCAACTTCAATCATTTCGCTGGGTACACCTTTTGCTATTCAAAAGTCAGGAATTTTTTTGTCGATCTGTTGGCCAATATGTTGGCTGACCACTTGACACTACGTTCAAACCCATTTTAGAAACGACATCAAACAAAACTCGTCCCTTAGGAGTGATTAAACGTGAACCCCAGAATGTGTGTTTAGCACACAGTGTTGTATAAAATGCGGTATATTGACTCTCTGAGATTGAAAACCTGGAAGAGAATAAGCAGAGAATATCACAAGCTTTTGATAAAAATTTTCAATGCAGATGTTTGTTGCTTGAAGATAATCTTTACAAAAATTATTTAACAGGTAGAGTTTTATTCGTGTTTTTATTAGGATTCCCGAGCCACCACAAGCTCTACCACGAGGATCATTGGTGTCACAGAAACTATATCCAGTAATTCTAAAATAGCTTCGAGACGTCAAATGAGTTTCTGAGATAAGCATAACATTGATTTGTTTATCCAGAAGAAAATATTCTATTTCATTCTTATGTTGGCAGAAGCCGTTTGCAGCATATTTTCAAGTTCATGGTTTGTTTAATACAGCCTGCAACAAGGTAGACTGCATTTTCAACATTTCCTGCGTCATACAGGACATGTTAAGAGTAAAAGTATTTACTGTTTGTATTAAGCTCTCAATTGAGGCTTCAATACGACTAAAATTAGACCATGGAGCTTCGTTTAATTTACAATAGTCGCGTTTGATTTCAATACGTTTGAATATTGTTGCTGACTGGTAGACTGTTGAGGTAACGGAGGGTAGCTTAAAAGTACGATAGGCTGAGCGGGATTTTATATTTTATTTGTTGTTCGAGGAGCGTATTAAAAACGAGTAAAGAGTGCAGCCTCTATAGTAGGCAGTGTGATTTCCGCCGCAATTGGCACTTTTTTTCGCCTTGGGATCACCTTTTGTTTTGTCACAGTTAGCGGTACTGTGTAACTCACCACATGCAACGCAGACTGTAGGCAAATTGCAATAAGTTTTCGTGTACCCAAATTTTTGGCAGTTCAGCCATTGGATAGGTCCAGCTCTTTTATATGGCTGCTCAACGCTAACTCTCCGGTGCAACAAATACTTTATATCACAAATTGGATGGGAATCATATTTTTTATGTCACCTGGCTGTAACTGGACTCTAAATATTGGTTGGGGGTTTTTTTTCTCTATTTTTGATGTTTTAAAAATTTTTCACCTTGAAGCCACTATTTGCTTCTGGATCCACGCTAGAATCTATACCTTTTATTACAACGGTTAGACCTTCAGCACTCTTCAGCTGATATGTATAAAAATTTTTATTTTTTGTCTCAAAGTCTGAGACTATTTTTCTGTAATTATTTTCTTTAGATACTTGAATTTTTGTTTCATTGATTTTCCCACGCTTGATTGGAGCTACGTAAAACTCATTTTCTCCAATTAACGAGATAAGGATTTTTACCAAAAAGCTGGAGTTCTGTTCTCTTAAATATATCGGTGGAGGTTTACTCGATCTTGTTGTAGTTGTGTCTTTATCGCCTTGTTCATTTAAGAGTCTCAACACAATGTAACGATATTTTATTGCGGTGCGGTTTTTCATACGATTTTGAAGTAAAAAACCACAGTGCGGAACGGTATCAAATTAAAATCTATTTTATTTTCATTGCGGACTTTCTTAATTTTTGATACTCTTTCTCTTTATGATGTTGCCATAGTTTTTAAATAAAGTAAACAAAAAAAAATGTTTTTGAAGTATGTTTGAATTAGAGTTGTGCGCGTGAGTAAAATTACGCTCACGAAACATAAATTTTTTTCACGCACGCTCACGAACGCAATATGTTTAATCACGTACTTTCACGGACGACGGGAATAATTATGCACGCACGCTCACGGTGAAACACAAATTTTGCAATAAAAGATTTAGCATATGCTAAAAAATTTTATATTGTAATTAATTTCTTTATTTACCTTAAGATCTCAACTAAATAAAAAATTAATGAAAAACTCGCAAAATTAGCAATACAAAGGATAAACTTAATATAAAAAATCTAGCACTGTCTGCCAAGGCAGGTTATTTAAATTTATTACTTATATGTAAAGGAATTCAAAAGGAGTACTAGTGTTGTTAGGTTTAGGTTAAAGTAAGATTTCCAATGCTGTATGTATGAATGTAGATAATACATACTACGGTTCAAGATAGTGTTTTATTGATATGTACATACATACATACATTTTATAACACCAATGAGATAAAATATCACATTAAATATTTTCATTATCTGTTTAAACATACAGAAAACAAAATGGATTTTCATATCTACATATGTATGTACGTACATGGATATGTATGTATTTAGATGAATGTCTGCATTTGTAACGGAAATTTTAACATAGAGAACTGTTTTGAGTGCGTGAAAATTGTAATAAAAAATCACGCACACGTGATTTTATCAATTTTTAATCACGAATCACGTGACTCACGCGTGATGCGCCACCCGAAAAAATTCACGACACTTGCACATCTCTAGTTTGAATGTATGCACATATAAATTAATAAAAATATAAATGTAATGCCGTCGCCGTCTTTCGTTGTGTTATGTTTACTTTTCTCTCCCGCAACGAGAAATTGCACCGCACCGCAAACATTGTGTTTATACTCTAATATCGCGAAAGGATTTTCGAAGTTTTTAATATTATTTTTCCCATCTTTGGCCACTTTCGCCGTTGACGCTATTTTAGCAGATTTTTTGACTTTTTTCCTTTTTAACACGGTTATATATCTCTGATTCAATTTTGTTATCACTTATTTCACTTACTGCATTTACAATTTTGAGCTCGTTGGTGTCCTTGTTATTTATTGTTTGTTTGATTGTTGTTTGTACAGCCAAGCTGGGAGCTGTTGTTTTTGTATCTTGATCACTATTTAACATAAACGGAGAGCACGATCGCCCACGAGTAGTTGTGTTTTGTGTAAAATATTTTTTTTTTGTTGTCGTCATCAGGAAACAAAGTTAGATAAACATTCCTATTGCTTGTAGGTTTATTGTTGTTTTTGTCAGAAGGTGAACTCATTTAGAGTTATTTTTTTTTGTGTTTACTATATGAGTTGGTGTATGCAAATATTTATGTATGTATTTATACACAAGCAAAAAATAAAGTAAAACCAGTAAAATAACTGTTTAATAAAGATTTTGTTTTTGTATTTTTTTTGTGATTTTTAATTTCAATAATTTTTAATATTCAGTTGCGACGATTGTAAAAACGCGTCTGTACAACTGAATGTCTTCTTTTTAAATATGTTAAATTAATATAATACATATATGTTGAACAATGCATACAGATTGTCCTAATTTTCCTTAGTTGCGTAAAGAAGAGTGTTTGAAAAAATTTGCATAAAGAAAAACACCATTCTTATCGCGATAATGATCAATAACCAAAACAATCATTGAAAAGTTTCGCTATTAAAATCCGCTAAAAACGAAAGAAAGATAACAACTCAGAGGAAAACAAATTCGGAAAACAGTTTTATTTGCTTATAATACCATGTTCCGACATACGCTTTAAGTCTTAACTGTGCAAAATTTACCATACAAGACCTCAATAAGTAAACTGTGCAATAAGTACTTAATTATAATACCAATTGAGTAAAATACGAAATGCAACCCTTAACCAAAGATATGTTTACTGAAAAGTATGTTCTGGAGAAGAAAAAAGTTACAATGACAGGTTAAATGACAAATTAATAAATTATTATTGTTGGGAGCAAAAAAAATTTTTTTTTTTGGATTGCTTAGTTGGAATTACAATGACTTCCTTGGACAAGGTAGTGGTACAAATCTTAGCGCGGCAGCAAGAAGTCATAGAAAAACAACATGAGCTCATGCAAAGGCTGATTAGTGCAACACAATGTGCTGCAGCTGCTAGCACAGATACCCAGAGATGACAAAAAAAAAAATGGACTTCGATCATATTTTATTTATCATAACCCGGCATCGTGAAAAAGAGACAACATTAGTGTGTTTGTTATGAAGATAAACAAAACGAAAAGCAAAAAAAAAGTTCAGTTTTTAGTGGAAAATGCTACATGAAAGCACGCTTAAATTTAATAAAATGTAATAATATTAAGTATTTACGGCATACAATTCGAAAATAAAGTGATAAAACAATTTAATGTGTTCTTATATACTCAGTATATTAAATTTATATACATAAGTAAGTACATATATGCTGGAAATTAGCCAAATGGTGGTGGTGGTTTTTAACTTACATACACACATGCATACATACATATTTGATAAATTCTGATATTTTGCAGATATTATAGTGATAAAATACAAACGATCAGTGAAAACCAACTTAAATTAATTAACTAATAATATTTTTAATGTGAATTAGAGAAATATATGGATATTTAGTTAGTTTTGTGATTTATAATTTTAATTTGGATAGAAAGACAGCACAAAGAAAAAAACCAAAACCCGCGATTGTATGAGTGTATACAAACAAGTATGCAAAATCTTCCGTCTCGTGTCATCTCTGGTTATCTGTGCTGCTCTGTGCTGTTCAAGTGGAACGCAAACACCATCTGTAAGTGCTACAGCGCCTGAAGTTTTAATGGACGTTCTGTCGAAATATATAAGAGAATTCGGAACCAGAAAATAACCAAGTTTTTACGACATAGTACGAGCGTTATGAGGATGTCTTCCAGGTTGAAGCAGAAAAACTTGAGGTTATTGCTACGTAAAGTAAGTAATACGGTATTTAACAAATTCAAAGACTATTTGCTTCCAAAACAACCTCGTGATGTCAACTTCCAAGAAACAGTTGAACTTTTAACAAGTAAGAGTGCTATATTCGGCTGTGCCGAATCTTATATACCCTTCACCAATGCATATACATATATGTGATTCGCAGAATATAATAAGCCTGTATATCCTTTGTTAATATCCTTTGATAATACTGTAAGCAGTATGTGTGCATGTTTTATCATTACTTTTTTTCTCACTGAGCTTAAAAGGAATCTAAAATGAAAAACAAATCACATATTTTTTACTTCTAAATACAAATGCATTTTTAACATACACACATATATGTACATACATATATATATAAATTAATATGTTTTTGTACATTTTATGTACTACTTTTTTATGACTTTTTTTTTTTTTTTGGAAAATGTACCTACTCTGTGCAAATTATTCGAGAAATATTTTTAAATGAAATATGTAGAAATATGTAGCTATTATACATATTAGGTACATATGTATATATGTACTTATATTATCCAATCAGCCTAACAGAACGTATCAGTTTATCGATTTCGAGAAGGCTAAAACAATATTCATTGTTCTAACGTAGGGCTAGTTCAAATAGTAATTATGTAAGTTATTTATTCTTCGTTATTGACCTATTACATAGGTACTTATGTATGTATGTACATATCAAAAAACACCTCATAGAAGGGAAAGTTATTTTACTGGTGACAAAATACTTTTTAGCGACGGCTCATTTCAATTATGTATACAGTATTTTTCGGTTAATTGACCCTACGGTTAATTGGTTTCCACGCTTAATTGAACCACATAATCGGGCAAAAAAATATTGCATACGAAAACACATGTAAATTTCCTCGGATAATTGAACCCGGTTAATTGATTTTCCCGCTTAATTGGTTCAAAATTCATGTCATCAAAAATAAATTTCCTCTTACTTTTACCCGGTTAATTGCAAATGAATTGTTTTTTAGTTTATAAATTTAATTTTTTTGTAAAACTAATGTGCACATAAATAGTGCATTTAATAGTAAATATGTACCTACTTACAATAATAAATACCTGCGTATACACATATATGTACATTTTTTCTGTTACTTGCATTTTTTTCGTTTAAGGTAAAAAAAAAATTATTTTGAAAAACTTAAAGTGCACATATGCGATTTCTTTTAATTCATTAGTAGTTCCAATTATGCGGATTCTTGTAATTGAACGATTTGTTCAATTAAGCGGGTATCGGCTAATTGGTTCCCCGGTTAATTGAACAAAAAGTTGTGCAAATTTTGATGTGCAATTAACCGAAAAATACATATATACCTATGTACATATATATATATACACAAATGTATATTTAGCGTGTAGTACCTACACCTGTATCATACCATAGCGTTTTAATTTACTTTAGCAAAAATAAAATTTCGGTTCTGATTTTTGATTACATACATATATACAATTTTATAACCCTTTCAGAAATAAATTTAAAATAAATAAATACTCCAGTATTGAACTGAGGAATCGCTCACAATAATCCAACACACGACCCATCGTGCTACTGAGGCTAGATAGTTCTTTGTGTATATTAGTTTAAAAAAAAATATATATATATATATATGTATAAAATAACCTGTTTATTATTTTCAAATATACATAGTTACAAGCCTATGTACATACATATATTTCAATTTTTAAAATGAAAAACAAATTGACAAATATACAACATTTTAAAAGATAAATACAGAAGCATTTTTAACATACATATAAATACATCAGAGTATATTTTTGTAATCATCAGTGTGCGACATTTTTTTCCACAGAGTTTACTTGTCTGGTACGTATAGTGTTCTAAAAACGATGTGTGTGCATACATACATATTTATGTTTATAATGTGCTTTGGTGAAAAAAAATTGAAATTTTTTATGTGTGTAGAATAGTGCTTGGTATCAGAGCTGCCGTTTTTTGTTATTTCTAACCAAAATTGGTAATTTTATTTTTCAATGTGAGATGCGAATATTTTTTCATTTTGGTTAGTTTTTTTCGTTTGAATATTTTTTAACTATACATATATATAACTTGTTAAGCTTTGAAAACAATTTTTGAAAATTTTTAATTACCTGTTCATAGTACGATTGGGTCCCAACACTGTCAACACCTCTCCGTACTACTAAATGATCTGCTCTGTGTTATCAAAAAATATTCAATGATTCACATCTAACTAGACCTGACAACTTTCAAAACAAAAATGGGACGAACGAAAAAACTTTTGAACAACTTTTTTATTTCGTACAAAATTTATTATCATTGCCACATAGTTCTGCTGCAGCCGAAAGAATGTTTTCACAGCTTAATTTAAACAAAACCAAATTTCGTAATAGTCTTGATTTTAAAACTATTAACAATATTATCCAATCGAAACAGTTGTGCAAAAATCAAAATGTTGCCCACTATTTACGGTCTGCCAAAGATATGAATTGAAAATTCGTATATAATTTCTAATCTCAATACTGTGAATTGTAAATCTATTAATTTTTTGATTTAAAAGAAAAATTTTGTAAAACAATTACATTTTTTTCCTGAAGTACAAATATTGTTTATTTTAAATAAATAAACACTTTAAAAAGTTTGTTTAAATTTAAGTTTCTTGTTATGTTTTTCACTTATTAATAAGAAATTTATTAATATGTAAAAACAATTTCTTTTTTTCCTTTCTTATTATTTATAAATGTGCAGTACAAATATTGTTTATTGTAATGATCCTATTCAAAAAAAATTTTAATTTATAAACTTTCAATCAAATGAATTTTGTATAAACATTTGGCAGGTTTAACTCTTATAAAAAAAAACTATTTTTACGAATAAGGGCTCAAATAAACAAAAACTGATTTCAATTTAAGTTTCTCCTTTTCATTTACTATTAGTATGATTTTTTTTTTTTTGTTTTCTTGTTTTGCAATTATTATTTAACTATGTATAAAATGCAAATAAACTGTATGTAATGCTACTTTAAATAAATATAAATATTTTTTGTTAATAAAATATGCATTTTAAATTTGGTTATTTTTTCACATTTGGTAACTTTTTCAAAATATTTGGTTGTAATATTTTTTTGGTCGTGGCAGCACTGCTTGGTATGTTAAAAGCAAATAACGATTTGAATGTGTGGATCTTTCAAAAGCAAATGCCTTGTATTTTTATACACACATGCTTAGATGTGTGACAAAAAGGGGTTTGTACAAAAAAATACGTAAAGTTATAATTAAGTTAATATACATTCAACACTAACAAGCCTCTGTAGCACAATGGTTAGTGGGTAGAAGTATAGTGAGAGACTCCTCAGTTCAATACTGGAGCACAAAGTATTTATTTTAAATTTATTTTTGAAAGGTTTATAAAATTGTATATATGTAATCAAAACTCAGAACCGAAATTTTATTTTTGCTAAAGTAAATTAAAACGCTATGGTATGGTGTAGGTACTACACGGTAAATATATGTGTATAAAGTCGAATTCGGATAAGAACGCACTGTTTATATGTAAAAAACGCTTAATTGAAAATAAAAATTGTTATTTATATTTATTATTTTTGATCAATCTCAAAGCACTTGCTTGCATTTGCTTAAAAGAAAACCTGCTGATTGAAACATATTTTGTTTAGAAATAATCTAATTTATATGAAACAAACATCCCAAAAAGGAAAAATGTTTAATTTCTGGTATGTAACAAAATACTTACTTGTCGAATACGAATAAAAATATATTAAAATAAGCAAATAGTCGAAAAATCGAATACGAGTATTCGTAACATTACTAGTACGTAGGTACATACATAAAATAAAGATAATGGAAATTTTTTCAACATCCATCGACAGCTTCTATTATTTATTCATGGATAGCTCAAATATATTTATTAGATCAACATCAAGCTTAGTTAGAACTTTAAAATTCAACAAACATTAACATTTTCAACACAAATACTTACATATATATGTAATGCTGCTTCTGTGTGTATAAATATTATTGTTTGCAAGTATTTTAAATACCCTGCAGTCGCCGTAGCTAGCGAATGTCTAGCTATTTCGCGAGCTACCAGTCATTTCCTCTAACTACCAGCCTAACAACTAGCAATGCACTCGACTGACGATTTGAACATACGGATGACATTGACGGTAATCACTTGACGCGATCAGACCGATGAGATCACTGGTGAGCAACTCCCAACTATTTCTCTAGTCAAAATGTACCAGTTAGATCAACAATGATATTTCCTAAATGAAAATACTACAGAAATTTAATTTTTTTTTGATACATATTTGTTTATTTATCAAATTTCTTTTTCAATAGTTATAAAATATTCAATTAATTGTTCTTTTTCTTTGTTTATGCAACGTTTTAGTTGACTTCTGCTCATTTTACCTTTAAAAACACTTTTTTTACATGTATATGTGTGAGAGAGTCAAAGCGAACTCTTGCATTACTTGTGGCCACTGTAGTATTTAGTCGGATTTTCGTTAGGGAAATACTTAACGATTTCGATTAAAATTCTACTTTTAAAAATGCAGGGTATGCCCTTTTTATGAAAACATTCAGGCATACATACATATATATATATACATATATATAATTATATAATATATATTTGTACGTATGGTTGGGCGCATGGGCAATAATACAAAATATTTATTTTGTTTTTCTACCGTAAGACATTTCTGTATTATGTCTGAAGTTATACCTATTTGATGTTTACAAGTTTTAAATTGAGTTTGTGAAGAGAAACATTTTTTTAAAAAATTTAATTATTAAGTAAGTATTGCAAAATCAGGTAAACTTCGTTAATACAGTCTTTTTCGGTTAATTGCACATCAAAATTTGCACAACTTTTTGTTCAATTAACCGGGGAACCAATTAGCCGATACCAGCTTAATTGAACAATTCGTTCAATTACAAGAATCCCGTTTAATTGAACAATTTGTTCAATTACAGAAATCACGCATAATTGGAACTACATACTAATGAATTAAAAGAAATCGCATATGTGCACTTTAAGTTTTTCAAAATAATTTTTTTTTACCTTAAACAAAAAAAAGGCATGTAACAGAAAAAAATGTACATATATATGTGTATCGCAGGTATTTATTATTGTAGGTACATACTATGTACTATTAAATGCACTATTTGTGTGCACATGAGTTTTACAAAAAAATTAAATTTATAAACTAAATAAAAAACAATTCATATATTGGTTTTACAAAAAAAACATAAACTTGAACACAAATTTTTTCACAAATGATGTCAATAATGTATGTGCAAAAATGCCAGATTATTTTTCAATAATAATGCAATTAACCGGGTAAAAGTAAGAGGAAATTTATTTTTGATTACATGAATTTTGAACCAATTAAGCGGGAAAATCAATTAACCGAGTTCAATTATCCGAGGAAATTTACATGTGTTTTCGTATGCAATATTTTTTTGCCCGATCATGTGGTTCAATTAAGCGTGGAAACCAATTAACCGTAGGGTCAATTAACCGAAAAATACTGTATTATTTTTAGTTCAATAGATAAATATAATTAACATGAAAAATTTAATAAAATTTACAAGATAAATAGTGTTTTATCACGTGCAGATCTTTAGTCAATTAAAAATGATTACGAAAACATTAAGAATAGTCTAAACGACATTGTTAAGACATATTTTTACAAATCGAAACTTTCAAATTCGTTACAAAATCGAAGTTTTTGGTTTGATGGGTAACTTTGTTTTATATTTATACGCACATTTTTACATACATATGTACATACATATGTTTGCCTTATGTTGGCTTGTTACTTTCATTTCAGCACGGATTTAAAGTTGATATTGTTATATGTACATATTGATATAATTGCTATGTAGGTACCTACATATGTATGTATGTATATTGTTATTTGTTACACACATAATTACCTATTATTTTAACTGTAGGTAATAATTTGATATTTGAAAAGTCAACACTATTTTGAGTTAGCTTAAAGCTTAGTACATATCTACATACCTACTTGCTTAGATGAAAATTCAAATTACTAGGGGGTTTTTAAAAACACATACATATGTACATACATATGTATGTAGCGTTTATACATATTAGTTACATACATATGTACTTACTTAGATTATCCAATCAGCCTAACAGAACGTATCAGTTTATCGATTTCGAGAAGGCTAAAACAATATTCATTGTTCTAACGTAGGGCTATTTCAAATAGTAATTATTGACCTATTACATAGGTACTTATGTATGTACATACATATCAAAAAACACCTCATAAAAGGGAAAGTTATTTTACTGGTGACAAAATACTTTTTAGCGACGGCTCATTTCAATTATGTATATGTATATATATATATGTATGTATAAAATAACCTGTTTATTATTTTCAAATATACATAGTTACAAGCCTATGTACATACATATATTTCAATTTTTAAAATGAAAAACAAATTGACAAATATACAACATTTTAAAAGATAAATACAGAAGCATTTTTAACATACATATAAATACATCAGAGTATATTTTTGTAATCATCAGTGTGCGACATTTTTTTCCACAGAGTTTACTTGTCTGGTACGTATAGTGTTCTAAAAACGATGTGTGTGCATACATACATATTTATGTTTATAATGTGCTTTGGTGAAAAAAAATTGAAATTTTTTATGTGTGTAGAATAGTGCTTGGTATCAGAGCTGCCGTTTTTTGTTATTTCTAACCAAAATTGGTAATTTTATTTTTCAATGTGAGATGCGAATATTTTTTCATTTTGGTTAGTTTTTTTCGTTTGAATATTTTTTAACTATACATATATATAACTTGTTAAGCTTTGAAAACAATTTTTGAAAATTTTTAATTACCTGTTCATAGTACGATTGGGTCCCAACACTGTCAACACCTCTCCGTACTACTAAATGATCTGCTCTGTGTTATCAAAAAATATTCAATGATTCACATCTAACTAGACCTGACAACTTTCAAAACAAAAATGGGACGAACGAAAAAACTTTTGAACAACTTTTTTATTTCGTACAAAATTTATTATCATTGCCACATAGTTCTGCTGCAGCCGAAAGAATGTTTTCACAGCTTAATTTAAACAAAACCAAATTTCGTAATAGTCTTGATTTTAAAACTATTAACAATATTATCCAATCGAAACAGTTGTGCAAAAATCAAAATGTTGCCCACTATTTACGGTCTGCCAAAGATATGAATTGAAAATTCGTATATAATTTCTAATCTCAATACTGTGAATTGTAAATCTATTAATTTTTTGATTTAAAAGAAAAATTTTGTAAAACAATTACATTTTTTTCCTGAAGTACAAATATTGTTTATTTTAAATAAATAAACACTTTAAAAAGTTTGTTTAAATTTAAGTTTCTTGTTATGTTTTTCACTTATTAATAAGAAATTTATTAATATGTAAAAACAATTTCTTTTTTTCCTTTCTTATTATTTATAAATGTGCAGTACAAATATTGTTTATTGTAATGATCCTATTCAAAAAAAATTTTAATTTATAAACTTTCAATCAAATGAATTTTGTATAAACATTTGGCAGGTTTAACTCTTATAAAAAAAAACTATTTTTACGAATAAGGGCTCAAATAAACAAAAACTGATTTCAATTTAAGTTTCTCCTTTTCATTTACTATTAGTATGATTTTTTTTTTTTTGTTTTCTTGTTTTGCAATTATTATTTAACTATGTATAAAATGCAAATAAACTGTATGTAATGCTACTTTAAATAAATATAAATATTTTTTGTTAATAAAATATGCATTTTAAATTTGGTTATTTTTTCACATTTGGTAACTTTTTCAAAATATTTGGTTGTAATATTTTTTTGGTCGTGGCAGCACTGCTTGGTATGTTAAAAGCAAATAACGATTTGAATGTGTGGATCTTTCAAAAGCAAATGCCTTGTATTTTTATACACACATGCTTAGATGTGTGACAAAAAGGGGTTTGTACAAAAAAATACGTAAAGTTATAATTAAGTTAATATACATTCAACACTAACAAGCCTCTGTAGCACAATGGTTAGTGGGTAGAAGTATAGTGAGCGACTCCTCAGTTCAATACTGGAGCACAAAGTATTTATTTTAAATTTATTTTTGAAAGGTTTATAAAATTGTATATATGTAATCAAAACTCAGAACCGAAATTTTATTTTTGCTAAAGTAAATTAAAACGCTATGGTATGGTGTAGGTACTACACGGTAAATATATGTGTATAAAGTCGAATTCGGATAAGAACGCACTGTTTATATGTAAAAAACGCTTAATTGAAAATAAAAATTGTTATTTATATTTATTATTTTTGATCAATCTCAAAGCACTTGCTTGCATTTGCTTAAAAGAAAACCTGCTGATTGAAACATATTTTGTTTAGAAATAATCTAATTTATATGAAACAAACATCCCAAAAAGGAAAAATGTTTAATTTCTGGTATGTAACAAAATACTTACTTGTCGAATACGAATAAAAATATATTAAAATAAGCAAATAGTCGAAAAATCGAATACGAGTATTCGTAACATTACTAGTACGTAGGTACATACATAAAATAAAGATAATGGAAATTTTTTCAACATCCATCGACAGCTTCTATTATTTATTCATGGATAGCTCAAATATATTTATTAGATCAACATCAAGCTTAGTTAGAACTTTAAAATTCAACAAACATTAACATTTTCAACACAAATACTTACATATATATGTAATGCTGCTTCTGTGTGTATAAATATTATTGTTTGCAAGTATTTTAAATACCCTGCAGTCGCCGTAGCTAGCGAATGTCTAGCTATTTCGCGAGCTACCAGTCATTTCCTCTAACTACCAGCCTAACAACTAGCAATGCACTCGACTGACGATTTGAACATACGGATGACATTGACGGTAATCACTTGACGCGATCAGACCGATGAGATCACTGGTGAGCAACTCCCAACTATTTCTCTAGTCAAAATGTACCAGTTAGATCAACAATGATATTTCCTAAATGAAAATACTACAGAAATTTAA
The DNA here is from genome assembly GCA_947311025.1 of Lypha dubia. Taxonomy (NCBI): domain Eukaryota; kingdom Metazoa; phylum Arthropoda; class Insecta; order Diptera; family Tachinidae; genus Lypha; species Lypha dubia. Next base: position 86,463,842 of record OX371261.1, read on the forward strand.
TTTTTTTTTGATACATATTTGTTTATTTATCAAATTTCTTTTTCAATAGTTATAAAATATTCAATTAATTGTTCTTTTTCTTTGTTTATGCAACGTTTTAGTTGACTTCTGCTCATTTTACCTTTAAAAACACTTTTTTTACATGTATATGTGTGAGAGAGTCAAAGGCGAACTCTTGCATTACTTGTGGCCACTGTAGTATTTAGTCGGATTTTCGTTAGGGAAATACTTAACGATTTCGATTAAAATTCTACTTTTAAAAATGCAGGGTATGCCCTTTTTATGAAAACATTCAGGCATACATACATATATATATATACATATATATAATTATATAATATATATTTGTACGTATGGTTGGGCGCATGGGCAATAATACAAAATATTTATTTTGTTTTTCTACCGTAAGACATTTCTGTATTATGTCTGAAGTTATACCTATTTGATGTTTACAAGTTTTAAATTGAGTTTGTGAAGAGAAACATTTTTTTAAAAAATTTAATTATTAAGTAAGTATTGCAAAATCAGGTAAACTTCGTTAATACAGTCTTTTTCGGTTAATTGCACATCAAAATTTGCACAACTTTTTGTTCAATTAACCGGGGAACCAATTAGCCGATACCAGCTTAATTGAACAATTCGTTCAATTACAAGAATCCCGTTTAATTGAACAATTTGTTCAATTACAGAAATCACGCATAATTGGAACTACATACTAATGAATTAAAAGAAATCGCATATGTGCACTTTAAGTTTTTCAAAATAATTTTTTTTTACCTTAAACAAAAAAAAGGCATGTAACAGAAAAAAATGTACATATATGTGTATCGCAGGTATTTATTATTGTAGGTACATACTATGTACTATTAAATGCACTATTTGTGTGCACATGAGTTTTACAAAAAAATTAAATTTATAAACTAAATAAAAAACAATTCATATATTGGTTTTACAAAAAAAACATAAACTTGAACACAAATTTTTTCACAAATGATGTCAATAATGTATGTGCAAAAATGCCAGATTATTTTTCAATAATAATGCAATTAACCGGGTAAAAGTAAGAGGAAATTTATTTTTGATTACATGAATTTTGAACCAATTAAGCGGGAAAATCAATTAACCGAGTTCAATTATCCGAGGAAATTTACATGTGTTTTCGTATGCAATATTTTTTTGCCCGATCATGTGGTTCAATTAAGCGTGGAAACCAATTAACCGTAGGGTCAATTAACCGAAAAATACTGTATTATTTTTAGTTCAATAGATAAATATAATTAACATGAAAAATTTAATAAAATTTACAAGATAAATAGTGTTTTATCACGTGCAGATCTTTAGTCAATTAAAAATGATTACGAAAACATTAAGAATAGTCTAAACGACATTGTTAAGACATATTTTTACAAATCGAAACTTTCAAATTCGTTACAAAATCGAAGTTTTTGGTTTGATGGGTAACTTTGTTTTATATTTATACGCACATTTTTACATACATATGTACATACATATGTTTGCCTTATGTTGGCTTGTTACTTTCATTTCAGCACGGATTTAAAGTTGATATTGTTATATGTACATATTGATATAATTGCTATGTAGGTACCTACATATGTATGTATGTATATTGTTATTTGTTACACACATAATTACCTATTATTTTAACTGTAGGTAATAATTTGATATTTGAAAAGTCAACACTATTTTGAGTTAGCTTAAAGCTTAGTACATATCTACATACCTACTTGCTTAGATGAAAATTCAAATTACTAGGGGGTTTTTAAAAACACATACATATGTACATACATATGTATGTAGCGTTTATACATATTAGTTACATACATATGTACTTACTTAGATTATCCAATCAGCCTAACAGAACGTATCAGTTTATCGATTTCGAGAAGGCTAAAACAATATTCATTGTTCTAACGTAGGGCTATTTCAAATAGTAATTATGTAAGTTATTTATTCTTCGTTATTGACCAATTACATAGGTACTTATGTATGTATGTACATACATTTCAAAAAACACCTCATAAATGAAAAGTTATTTTACTGGTGACAAAATACTTTTTAGCGACGGCTCATTTCAATTATGTATATGTATATATATATATATGTATAAAATAACCTGTTTATTATTTTCAAATATAGTTACAAGCCTATGTACATATATTTCAATTTTTAAAATGAAAAACAAATTGACAAATATACAACATTTTAAAAGATAAATACAAAAGCATTTTTAACATACATATAAATACATCAGAGTATATTTTTGTAATCATCAGTGTGCGACATTTTTTTCCACAGAGTTTACTTGTCTGGTACGTATGTATAGTGTTTGTGTGCATACATACATGTTTATGTTTATAATGTGCTTTGGTGAAAAAAAAATTGAAATTTTTATGTGTGTAGAATATTGCTTGGTATGTAAAAGCAAATAACGATTTGAATGTGTGTGATCTTTCAAAAGCAAATGCCTTGTATTTTTATACACACATGCTTAGATGTGTGACAAAAAGGGGGTTGTACGAAAAAATACGTTGAGTTATTATTAAGGTAATATACACAAAGAACTAACAAGCCTCAGTAGCACGATGGGTCGTGTGTTGAATTATTGTCTCTGACACATATTCAATGCGCGTGACCCCGTATTCAATACTACTGAGGCACCTAGTGTATTTATAAATTTATTTCTGCAATGAATATATATATATCTTCATTTATTTGTATATATATCCATTTCAGAATCGATACTTTTATTTTTGCTGATTTTCAATACGAAGCATCCTTAGAAAAATCCCTACATTTTACTTTAAGAAACAATTCTCTAGCTCTTCTTGTGTCTTCAGAAAATGGATTTCACGTACAGACAGACGGATAGACGGACAGACGGACAGACGGACAGACGGACAGGGCTCAGTTAAATTTTTTAATTATAAGGATCCAGTATATATATACTATATGGACCTCATATAAATATTGTGGAAATTACACACGTAATGACAAACCTATAAATACCCTTACCATTTTTGGTGAAGGGTATAAAAACCTACGAGCCGTTGCTGATTTTTCCTGAAAAATACACTAAAAAACCTACGAGCCGTTCCCGAGTAATCACACCTTCTCCAAATTGGCCAAAAAAAAACCTTGCTGATTTTTCCTGGAAAATACACTAAAAAACCTACGAGCCGTTCCCGAGTAATCACACCTTCTCCAAATTGGCCAAAAAAAAGCGTTGTTGATTTTTCCTGGAAATTACACTAAAAATCACACCTTCTCCAAATTGGCCAAAAAAAAGCGTTGCTGATTTTTCCTGGAAAATACACTAAAAATCTTACGAGCCGTTCCCGAGTAATCACACCTTCTCCAAATTGGCCAAAAAAAGCGTTGCTGATTTTTCCTGGAAAATACACTAAAAATCTTACGAGCCGTTCCCGAGTAATCACACCTTCTCCAAATTGGCCAAAAAAAGTGTTGCTGATTTTTCCTGGAAAATATATTAAAAAACCTACGAGCCGTTCCCGAGTAATCCCATCTTCTCCAAATTGGCAAAAAAAAAGCGTTGCTGATTTTTCCTGGAAAATACACTAAAAAACCTACGAGCCGTTCCCGAGTAATCACACCTTCTCCGAATTGGCCAAAAAAAGCGTTGCTGATTTTTCCTGGAAAATACACTAAAAAACCTACGAGCCGTTCCCGAGTAATCACACCTTCTCCAAATTGGCCAAAAAAAGCGTTGCTGATTTTTCCTGGAAAAAACATCAAAAATCTTACGAGCCGTTCCCGAGTAATCACACCTTCACCAAATTGGCCAAAAAAAGCGTTGTTGATTTTTCCTGGAAAATACACTAAAAATCCTACGAGCCGTTCCCGAGTAATCACAGCTTCTCCAAATTGGCCAAAAAAAGCGTTGTTGATTTTTCCTGGAAAATACACTAAAAATCCTACGAGCAGTTCCCGAGTAATCCCATCTTCTCCAAATTGGCCAAAAAAAAGCGTTGCTGATTTTTCCTGAAAAATACACTAAAAAACCTACGAGCCGTTCCCGAGTAATCACACCTTCTCCAAATTGGCCAAAAAAAAACCTTGCTGATTTTTCCTGGAAAATACACTAAAAAACCTACGAGCCGTTCCCGAGTAATCACACCTTCTCCAAATTGGCCAAAAAAAAGCGTTGTTGATTTTTCCTGGAAATTACACTAAAAATCCTACGAGCCGTTCCCGAGTAATCACACCTTCTCCAAATTGGCCAAAAAAAAGCGTTGCTGATTTTTCCTGGAAAATACATCAAAAATCTTACGAGCAGTTCCCGAGTAATCCCATCTTCTCCAAATTGGCAAAAAAAAAGCGTTGCTGATTTTTCCTGGAAAATACACTAAAAATCCTACGAGCCGTTCCCGAGTAATCACACCTTCTCCAAATTGGCCAAAAAAAGCGTTGCACATTTTTCCTGGAAAATACACTAAAAATCCTACGAGCCGTTCCCGAGTAATCACACCTTCTCCAAATTAGCCAAAAAAAGCGTTGCACATTTTTTCTGGAAAATACACTAAAAATCTTACGAGCCGTTCCCGAGTAATCCCATCTTCTCCAAATTGGCCAAAAAAAAGCGTTGCTGATTTTTCCTGGAAAATACACTAAAAATCCTACGAGCCGTTCCCGAGTAATCACACCTTCTCCAAATTGGCCAAAAAAAGCGTTGCTGATTTTTCCTGGAAAATACACTAAAAATCCTACGAGCCGTTCCCGAGTAATCACACCTTCTCCAAATTGGCCAAAAAAAGCGTTGTTGATTTTTCCTGGAAAATACACTAAAAAACCTACGAGCCGTTCCCGAGTAATCCCATCTTCTCCAAATTAGAAAAAAAGCGTTGCTGATTTTTCCTGGAAAATACACTAAAAAACCTACGAGCCGTTCCCGAGTAATCCCATCTTCTCCAAATTAGAAAAAAAAGCGTTGCTGATTTTTCCTGGAAAATACACTAAAAATCCTACGAGCCGTTCCCGAGTAATCACACCTTCTCCAAATTGGCCAAAAAAAGCGTTGCACATTTTTCCTGGAAAATACACTAAAAATCTTACGAGCCGTTCCGGAGTAATCCCATCTTCTCCAAATTAGCAAAAAAAAGCGTTGGTGATTTTTCCTGGAAAATATATTAAAAATTTTATGAGCCGTTCCCGAGTAATCACACCTTCTCCAAATTGGCCAAAAAAAGCGTTGTTGATTTTTCCTGGAAAATACACTAAAAATCCTACGAGCCGTTCCCGAGTAATCCCATCTTCTCCAAATTAGAAAAAAAAGCGTTGCACATTTTTCCTGGAAAATACACTAAAAATCTTACGAGCCGTTCCGGAGTAATCCCATCTTCTCCAAATTAGCAAAAAAAAGCGTTGCTGATTTTTCCTGGAAAATATATTAAAAATTTTATGAGCCGTTCCCGAGTAATCACACCTTCTCCAAATTGGCAAAAAAAAACGTTGTTGATTTTTCCTGGAAAATACACTAAAAATCTTACGAGCCGTTCCCGAGTAATCACACCTTCTCCAAATTGGCCAAAAAAAAGCGTTGCTGATTTTTCCTGGAAAAAACATCAAAAATCCTACGAGCCGTTCCCGAGTAATCACACCTTCTCCAAATTAGAAAAAAAAAGCGTTGCTGATTTTTCCTGGAAAATACACTAAAAAACCTACGAGCCGTTCCCGAGTAATCACACCTTCTCCAAATTGGCCAAAAAAAGCGTTGCTGATTTTTCCTGGAAAATACACTAAAAATCCTACGAGCCGTTCCCGAGTAATCACACCTTCTCCAAATTGGCCAAAAAAAGCGTTGTTGATTTTTCCTGGAAAATACACTAAAAAACCTACGAGCCGTTCCCGAGTAATCCCATCTTCTCCAAATTAGAAAAACAAGCGTTGCTGATTTTTCCTGGAAAATACACTAAAAAACCTACGAGCCGTTCCCGAGTAATCCCATCTTCTCCAAATTAGAAAAAAAAGCGTTGCTGATTTTTCCTGGAAAATACACTAAAAATCCTACGAGCCGTTCCCGAGTAATCACACCTTCTCCAAATTGGCCAAAAAAAGCGTTGCACATTTTTCCTGGAAAATACACTAAAAATCCTACGAGCCGTTCCCGAGTAATCACACCTTCTCCAAATTAGCCAAAAAAAGCGTTGCACATTTTTTCTGGAAAATACACTAAAAATCTTACGAGCCGTTCCCGAGTAATCCCATCTTCTCCAAATTGGCCAAAAAAAAGCGTTGCTGATTTTTCCTGGAAAATACACTAAAAATCCTACGAGCCGTTCCCGAGTAATCACACCTTCTCCAAACTGGCCAAAAAAAGCGTTGCTGATTTTTCCTGGAAAATACACTAAAAATCCTACGAGCCGTTCCCGAGTAATCACACCTTCTCCAAATTGGCCAAAAAAAGCGTTGTTGATTTTTCCTGGAAAATACACTAAAAAACCTACGAGCCGTTCCCGAGTAATCCCATCTTCTCCAAATTAGAAAAAAAAGCGTTGCTGATTTTTCCTGGAAAATACACTAAAAAACCTACGAGCCGTTCCCGAGTAATCCCATCTTCTCCAAATTAGAAAAAAAAGCGTTGCTGATTTTTCCTGGAAAATACACTAAAAATCCTACGAGCCGTTCCCGAGTAATCACACCTTCTCCAAATTGGCCAAAAAAAGCGTTGCACATTTTTCCTGGAAAATACACTAAAAATCTTACGAGCCGTTCCGGAGTAATCCCATCTTCTCCAAATTAGCAAAAAAAAGCGTTGGTGATTTTTCCTGGAAAATATATTAAAAATTTTATGAGCCGTTCCCGAGTAATCACACCTTCTCCAAATTGGCCAAAAAAAGCGTTGTTGATTTTTCCTGGAAAATACACTAAAAATCCTACGAGCCGTTCCCGAGTAATCCCATCTTCTCCAAATTAGAAAAAAAAAGCGTTGCACATTTTTCCTGGAAAATACACTAAAAATCTTACGAGCCGTTCCGGAGTAATCCCATCTTCTCCAAATTAGCAAAAAAAAGCGTTGCTGATTTTTCCTGGAAAATATATTAAAAATTTTATGAGCCGTTCCCGAGTAATCACACCTTCTCCAAATTGGCCAAAAAAAGCGTTGTTGATTTTTCCTGGAAAATACACTAAAAATCTTACGAGCCGTTCCCGAGTAATCACACCTTCTCCAAATTGGCCAAAAAAAAGCGTTGCTGATTTTTCCTGGAAAAAACATCAAAAATCCTACGAGCCGTTCCCGAGTAATCACACCTTCTCCAAATTAGAAAAAAAAAGCGTTGCTGATTTTTCCTGGAAAATACACTAAAAAACCTACGAGCCGTTCCCGAGTAATCACACCTTCTCCAAATTGGCCAAAAAAAGCGTTGCTGATTTTTCCTGGAAAATACACTAAAAATCCTACGAGCCGTTCCCGAGTAATCACACCTTCTCCAAATTGGCCAAAAAAAGCGTTGTTGATTTTTCCTGGAAAATACACTAAAAAACCTACGAGCCGTTCCCGAGTAATCCCATCTTCTCCAAATTAGAAAAACAAGCGTTGCTGATTTTTCCTGGAAAATACACTAAAAAACCTACGAGCCGTTCCCGAGTAATCCCATCTTCTCCAAATTAGAAAAAAAGCGTTGCTGATTTTTCCTGGAAAATACACTAAAAATCCTACGAGCCGTTCCCGAGTAATCACACCTTCTCCAAATTGGCCAAAAAAAGCGTTGCACATTTTTCCTGGAAAATACACTAAAAATCCTACGAGCCGTTCCCGAGTAATCACACCTTCTCCAAATTGGCAAAAAAAAGCGTTGCTGATTTTTCCTGGAAAAAACATCAAAAATCCTACGAGCCGTTCCCGAGTAATCACACCTTCTCCAAATTGGCCAAAAAAAGCGTTGTTGATTTTTCCTGGAAAATACACTAAAAATCTTACGAGCCGTTCCCGAGTAATCCCATCTTCTCCAAATTAGAAAAAAAAGCGTTGCTGATTTTTCCTGGAAAATACACTAAAAATCCTACGAGCCGTTCCCGAGTAATCAAACCTTCTCCAAATTGGCCAAAAAAAGCGTTGTTGATTTTTCCTGGAAAATACATCAAAAAACCTACGAGCCGTTCCCGAGTAATCACACCTTCTCCAAATTGGCCAAAAAAAGCGTTGCTGATTTTTCCTGGAAAATACACTAAAAAACCTACGAGCCGTTCCCGAGTAATCACACCTTCTCCAAATTGGCCAAAAAAAGCGTTGCTGATTTTTCCTGGAAAAAACACTAAAAATCTTACGAGCCGTTCCCGAGTAATCATACCTTCTCCAAATTGGCCAAAAAAAGCGTTGCTGATTTTTCCTGGAAAATACACTAAAAAACGTACGAGCCGTTCCCGAGTAATCCCATCTTCTCCAAATTGGCCAAAAAAAAGCGTTGCTGATTTTTCCTGGAAAATACACTAAAAATCCTACGAGCAGTTCCCGAGTAATCACACCTTCTCCAAATTGGCAAAAAAAAGCGTTGCTAATTTTTCCTGGAAAATACACTTAAAATCCTACGAGCCGTTCCCGAATAATCACACCTTCTCCAAATTGGCCAAAAAAAGCGTTGCTGATTTTTCCTGGAAAATACACTAAAAAACCTCGAGCCGTTCCCGAGTAATCACACCTTCTCCAAATTGGCCAAAAAAAGCGTTGTTGATTTTTCCTGGAAAATACACTAAAAATCCTACGAGCCGTTCCCGAGTAATCCCATCTTCTCCAAATTAGAAAAAAAAGCGTTGCACATTTTTCCTGGAAAATACACTAAAAATCTTACGAGCCGTTCCGGAGTAATCCCATCTTCTCCAAATTAGCAAAAAAAAGCGTTGCTGATTTTTCCTGGAAAATATATTAAAAATTTTATGAGCCGTTCCCGAGTAATCACACCTTCTCCAAATTGGCCAAAAAAAGCGTTGTTGATTTTTCCTGGAAAATACACTAAAAATCTTACGAGCCGTTCCCGAGTAATCACACCTTCTCCAAATTGGCCAAAAAAAAGCGTTGCTGATTTTTCCTGGAAAAAACATCAAAAATCCTACGAGCCGTTCCCGAGTAATCACACCTTCTCCAAATTAGAAAAAAAAGCGTTGCTGATTTTTCCTGGAAAATACACTAAAAAACCTACGAGCCGTTCCCGAGTAATCACACCTTCTCCAAATTGGCCAAAAAAAGCGTTGCTGATTTTTCCTGGAAAATACACTAAAAATCCTACGAGCCGTTCCCGAGTAATCACACCTTCTCCAAATTGGCCAAAAAAAGCGTTGTTGATTTTTCCTGGAAAATACACTAAAAAACCTACGAGCCGTTCCCGAGTAATCCCATCTTCTCCAAATTAGAAAAACAAGCGTTGCTGATTTTTCCTGGAAAATACACTAAAAAACCTACGAGCCGTTCCCGAGTAATCCCATCTTCTCCAAATTAGAAAAAAAAGCGTTGCTGATTTTTCCTGGAAAATACACTAAAAATCCTACGAGCCGTTCCCGAGTAATCACACCTTCTCCAAATTGGCCAAAAAAAGCGTTGCACATTTTTCCTGGAAAATACACTAAAAATCCTACGAGCCGTTCCCGAGTAATCACACCTTCTCCAAATTGGCAAAAAAAAGCGTTGCTGATTTTTCCTGGAAAAAACATCAAAAATCCTACGAGCCGTTCCCGAGTAATCACACCTTCTCCAAATTGGCCAAAAAAAGCGTTGTTGATTTTTCCTGGAAAATACACTAAAAATCTTACGAGCCGTTCCCGAGTAATCCCATCTTCTCCAAATTAGAAAAAAAAGCGTTGCTGATTTTTCCTGGAAAATACACTAAAAATCCTACGAGCCGTTCCCGAGTAATCACACCTTCTCCAAATTGGCCAAAAAGAGCGTTGTTGATTTTTCCTGGAAAATACATCAAAAAACCTACGAGCCGTTCCCGAGTAATCACACCTTCTCCAAATTGGCCAAAAAAAGCGTTGCTGATTTTTCCTGGAAAATACACTAAAAAACCTACGAGCCGTTCCCGAGTAATCACACCTTCTCCAAATTGGCCAAAAAAAGCGTTGCTGATTTTTCCTGGAAAAAACACTAAAAATCTTACGAGCCGTTCCCGAGTAATCACACGTTCTCCAAATTGGCCAAAAAAAGCGTTGCTGATTTTTCCTGGAAAATACACTAAAAAACGTACGAGCCGTTCCCGAGTAATCCCATCTTCTCCAAATTGGCCAAAAAAAAGCGTTGCTGATTTTTCCTGGAAAATACACTAAAAATCCTACGAGCAGTTCCCGAGTAATCACACCTTCTCCAAATTGGCAAAAAAAAAAGCGTTGCTAATTTTTCCTGGAAAATACACTTAAAATCCTACGAGCCGTTCCCGAATAATCACACCTTCTCCAAATTGGCCAAAAAAAGCGTTGCTGATTTTTCCTGGAAAATACACTAAAAAACCTACGAGCCGTTCCCGAGTAATCACACCTTCTCCAAATTGGCCAAAAAAAGCGTTGCACATTTTTCCTGGAAAATACACTAAAAAACCTACGAGCCGTTCCCGAGTAATCCCATCTTCTCCAAATTAGCAAAAAAAAAGCGTTGCTGATTTTTCCTGGAAAATACATCAAAAATCTTACGAGCAGTTCCCGAGTAATCCCATCTTCTCCAAATTGGCAAAAAAAAAGCGTTGCTGATTTTTCCTGAAAAATACACTAAAAAACCTACGAGCCGTTCCCGAGTAATCCCATCTTCTCCGAATTGGCCAAAAAAAGCGTTGCTGATTTTTCCTGGAAAAAACATCAAAAATCTTACGAGCCGTTCCCGAGTAATCACACCTTCTCCAAATTGGCCAAAAAAAGCGTTGCTGATTTTTCCTGGAAAATACACTAAAAAACCTACGAGCCGTTCCCGAGTAATCACACCTTCTCCAAATTGGCCAAAAAAAGCGTTGTTGATTTTTCCTGGAAAATACACTAAAAAACCTACGAGCCGTTCCCGAGTAATCCCATCTTCTCCAAATTGGCCAAAAAAAGCGTTGCTAATTTTTCCTGGAAAATACACTAAAAATCCTACGAGCCGTTCCCGAGTAATCACACCATCTCCAAATTGGCCAAAAAAAGCGTTGCTGATTTTTCCTGGAAAAAACATCAAAAATCCTACGAGCCGTTCCCGAGTAATCACACCTTATCCAAATTGGCAAAAAAAAAGCGTTGCTGATTTTTCCTGGAAAATACACTAAAAATCCTACGAGCCGTTCCCGAGTAATCACACCTTCTCCAAATTGGCCAAAAAAAGCGTTGTTGATTTTTCCTGGAAAATACACTAAAAAACCTACGAGCCGTTCCCGAGTAATCACACCTTCTCCAAATTGGCCAAAAAAAGCGTTGTTGATTTTTCCTGGAAAATACACTAAAAAACCTACGAGCCGTTCCCGAGTAATCACACCTTCTCCAAATTGGCCAAAAAAAGCGTTGTTGATTTTTCCTGGAAAATACACTAAAAAACCTACGAGCCGTTCCCGAGTAATCACACCTTCTCCAAATTGGCCAAAAAAAGCGTTGCACATTTTTCCTGGAAAATACACTAAAAAACCTACGAGCCGTTCCCGAGTAATCCCATCTTCTCCAAATTAGCAAAAAAAAAGCGTTGCTGATTTTTCCTGGAAACTGCATCAAAAATCTTACGAGCAGTTCCCGAGTAATCCCATCTTCTCCAAATTGGCAAAAAAAAAGCGTTGCTGATTTTTCCTGAAAAATACACTAAAAAACCTACGAGCCGTTCCCGAGTAATCCCATCTTCTCCAAATTGGCAAAAAAAAAGCGTTGTTGATTTTTCCTGGAAAATACACTAAAAATCCTACGAGCCGTTCCCGAGTAATCACACCATCTCCAAATTGGCCAAAAAAAGCGTTGCTGATTTTTCCTGGAAAAAACATCAAAAATCTTACGAGCCGTTCCCGAGTAATCACACCTTCTCCAAATTGGCCAAAAAAAAAACGTTGCTGATTTTTCCTGGAAAATACACTAAAAATCTTACGAGCCGTTTCCGAGTAATCACACCTTCTCCAAATTGGCCAAAAAAAAGCGTTGCTGATTTTTCCTGGAAAATATATTAAAAATTTTATGAGCCGTTCCCGAGTAATCACACCTTCTCCAAATTGGCCAAAAAAAAGCGTTGTTGATTTTTCCTGGAAAATACACTAAAAAACCTACGAGCCGTTCCCGAGTAATCACACCTTCTCCAAATTGGCCAAAAAAAGCGTTGTTGATTTTTTCTGGAAAATACACTAAAAATCCTACGAGCCGTTCCCGAGTAATCACAGCTTCTCCAAATTGGCCAAAAAAAAGCGTTGTTGATTTTTCCTGGAAATTACACTAAAAAACCTACGAGCCGTTCCCGAGTAATCACACCTTCTCCAAATTGGCCAAAAAAAGCGTTGCTGATTTTTCCTGGAAAATACACTAAAAAACCTACGAGCCGTTCCCGAGTAATCACACCTTCTCCAAATTGGCCAAAAAAAGCGTTGCTGATTTTTCCTGGAAAAAACATCAAAAATCCTACGAGCCGTTCCCGAGTAATCCCATCTTCTCCAAATTAGCAAAAAAAAAGCGTTGCTGATTTTTCCTGGAAAATATATTAAAAATTTTATGAGCCGTTCCCGAGTAATCACACCTTCTCCAAATTGGCCAAAAAAAGCGTTGCTGATTTTTCCTGGAAAATACATCAAAAATCTTACGAGCCGTTCCCGAGTAATCACAGCTTCTCCAAATTGGCCAAAAAAAGCGTTGTTGATTTTTCCTGGAAAATACACTAAAAAACCTACGAGCCGTTCCCGAGTAATCCCATCTTCTCCAAATTGGCCAAAAAAAGCGTTGTTGATTTTTCCTGGAAAATACACTAAAAATCTTACGAGCCGTTCCCGAGTAATCACACCATCTCCAAATTGGCCAAAAAAAGCGTTGCTGATTTTTCCTGGAAAAAACATCAAAAACCTACGAGCCGTTCCCGAGTAATCACACCTTCTCCAAATTGGCCAAAAAAAAGCGTTGCTGATTTTTCCTGGAAAATACACTAAAAAACCTACGAGCCGTTCCCGAGTAATCACACCTTCTCCAAATTGGCCAAAAAAAAACCTTGCTGATTTTTCCTGGAAAATACACTAAAAAACCTACGAGCCGTTCCCGAGTAATCACACCTTCTCCAAATTGGCCAAAAAAAAGCGTTGCTGATTTTTCCTGGAAAATACACTAAAAAACCTACGAGCCGTTCCCGAGTAATCACACCTTCTCCAAATTGGCCAAAAAAAGCGTTGTTGATTTTTCCTGGAAAAAACATCAAAAATCCTACGAGCCGTTCCCGAGTAATCACACCTTCTCCAAATTGGCCAAAAAAAGCGTTGTTGATTTTTCCTGGAAAATACACTAAAAATCTTACGAGCCGTTCCCGAGTAATCCCATCTTCTCCAAATTAGCAAAAAAAAAGCGTTGTTGATTTTTCCTGGAAAATACACTAAAAAACCTACGAGCCGTTCCCGAGTAATCACACCTTCTCCAAATTGGCCAAAAAAAAGCGTTGCACATTTTTCCTGGAAAATACACTAAAAAACCTACGAGCCGTTCCCGAGTAATCCCATCTTCTCCAAATTAGCAAAAAAAAAAGCGTTGCTGATTTTTCCTGGAAAATACATCAAAAATCTTACGAGCAGTTCCCGAGTAATCCCATCTTCTCCAAATTGGCAAAAAAAAAGCGTTGCTGATTTTTCCTGAAAAATACACTAAAAAACCTACGAGCCGTTCCCGAGTAATCCCATCTTCTCCAAATTGGCAAAAAAAAGCGTTGTTGATTTTTCCTGGAAAATACACTAAAAATCCTACGAGCCGTTCCCGAGTAATCACACCATCTCCAAATTGGCCAAAAAAAGCGTTGCTGATTTTTCCTGGAAAAAACATCAAAAATCTTACGAGCCGTTCCCGAGTAAATACACCTTCTCCAAATTGGCCAAAAAAAAAACGTTGCTGATTTTTCCTGGAAAATACACTAAAAATCTTACGAGCCGTTTCCGAGTAATCACACCTTCTCCAAATTGGCCAAAAAAAAGCGTTGCTGATTTTTCCTGGAAAATATATTAAAAATTTTATGAGCCGTTCCCGAGTAATCACACCTTCTCCAAATTGGCCAAAAAAAAGCGTTGTTGATTTTTCCTGGAAAATACACTAAAAAACCTACGAGCCGTTCCCGAGTAATCACACCTCCAAATTGGCCAAAAAAAGCGTTGTTGATTTTTTCTGGAAAATACACTAAAAATCCTACGAGCCGTTCCCGAGTAATCACAGCTTCTCCAAATTGGCCAAAAAAAAGCGTTGTTGATTTTTCCTGGAAATTACACTAAAAAACCTACGAGCCGTTCCCGAGTAATCACACCTTCTCCAAATTGGCCAAAAAAAGCGTTGCTGATTTTTCCTGGAAAATACACTAAAAAACCTACGAGCCGTTCCCGAGTAATCACACTTTCTCCAAATTGGCCAAAAAAAGCGTTGCTGATTTTTCCTGGAAAAAACATCAAAAATCCTACGAGCCGTTCCCGAGTAATCCCATCTTCTCCAAATTAGCAAAAAAAAGCGTTGCTGATTTTTCCTGGAAAATATATTAAAAATTTTATGAGCCGTTCCCGAGTAATCACACCTTCTCCAAATTGGCCAAAAAAAGCGTTGCTGATTTTTCCTGGAAAATACATCAAAAATCTTACGAGCCGTTCCCGAGTAATCACAGCTTCTCCAAATTGGCCAAAAAAAGCGTTGTTGATTTTTCCTGGAAAATACACTAAAAAACCTACGAGCCGTTCCCGAGTAATCCCATCTTCTCCAAATTGGCCAAAAAAAGCGTTGTTGATTTTTCCTGGAAAATACACTAAAAATCTTACGAGCCGTTCCCGAGTAATCACACCATCTCCAAATTGGCCAAAAAAAGCGTTGCTGATTTTTCCTGGAAAAAACATCAAAAACCTACGAGCCGTTCCCGAGTAATCACACCTTCTCCAAATTGGCCAAAAAAAAGCGTTGCTGATTTTTCCTGGAAAATACACTAAAAAACCTACGAGCCGTTCCCGAGTAATCACACCTTCTCCAAATTGGCCAAAAAAAAACCTTGCTGATTTTTCCTGGAAAATACACTAAAAAACCTACGAGCCGTTCCCGAGTAATCACACCTTCTCCAAATTGGCCAAAAAAAAGCGTTGCTGATTTTTCCTGGAAAATACACTAAAAAACCTACGAGCCGTTCCCGAGTAATCACACCTTCTCCAAATTGGCCAAAAAAAGCGTTGTTGATTTTTCCTGGAAAAAACATCAAAAATCCTACGAGCCGTTCCCGAGTAATCACACCTTCTCCAAATTGGCCAAAAAAAGCGTTGTTGATTTTTCCTGGAAAATACACTAAAAATCTTACGAGCCGTTCCCGAGTAATCCCATCTTCTCCAAATTAGAAAAAAAAGCGTTGCTGATTTTTCCTGGAAAATACACTAAAAATCTTACGAGCCGTTCCCGAGTAATCACACCTTCTCCAAATTGGCCAAAAAAAGCGTTGCTGATTTTTCCTGGAAAATACACTAAAAATCCTACGAGCAGTTCCCGAGTAATCACACCTTCTCCAAATTGGCCAAAAAAAAGCGTTGCTGATTTTTCCTGGAAAATACACTAAAAAACCTACGAGCCGTTCCCGAGTAATCACACCTTCTCCAAATTGGCCAAAAAAAGCGTTGCTGATTTTTCCTGGAAATTACACTTAAAATCCTACGAGCCGTTCCCGAGTAATCACAGCTTCTCCAAATTGGCCAAAAAAAGCGTTGTTGATTTTTCCTGGAAAATACACTAAAAATCTTACGAGCCGTTCCCGAGTAATCACACCTTCTCCAAATTGGCCAAAAAAAAGTGTTGCTGATTTTTCCTGGAAAATACACTAAAAATCCTACGAGCCGTTCCCGAGTAATCACACCTTCTCCAAATTGGCCAAAAAAAAGCGTTGCTGATTTTTCCTGGAAAATACACTAAAAAACCTACGAGCCGTTCCCGAGTAATCACACCTTCTCCAAATTGGCCAAAAAAAAGCGTTGCTGATTTTTCCTGGAAAATACACTAAAAAACCTACGAGCCGTTCCCGAGTAATCACACCTTCTCCAAATTGGCCAAAAAAAAACCTTGCTGATTTTTCCTGGAAAATACACTAAAAAACCTACGAGCCGTTCCCGAGTAATCACACCTTCTCCAAATTGGCCAAAAAAAAGCGTTGCTGATTTTTCCTGGAAAATACACTAAAAAACCTACGAGCCGTTCCCGAGTAATCCCATCTTCTCCAAATTGGCCAAAAAAAGCGTTGCTGATTTTTCCTGGAAAAAACATCAAAAATCCTACGAGCCGTTCCCGAGTAATCCCATCTTCTCCAAATTAGCAAAAAAAAAAGCGTTGCTGATTTTTCCTGGAAAATACATCAAAAATCTTACGAGCAGTTCCCGAGTAATCCCATCTTCTCCAAATTGGCAAAAAAAAAGCGTTGCTGATTTTTCCTGAAAAATACACTAAAAAACCTACGAGCCGTTCCCGAGTAATCCCATCTTCTCCAAATTGGCAAAAAAAAACGTTGTTGATTTTTCCTGGAAAATACACTAAAAATCCTACGAGCCGTTCCCGAGTAATCACACCATCTCCAAATTGGCCAAAAAAAGCGTTGCTGATTTTTCCTGGAAAAAACATCAAAAATCTTACGAGCCGTTCCCGAGTAAATACACCTTCTCCAAATTGGCAAAAAAAAAAACGTTGCTGATTTTTCCTGGAAAATACACTAAAAATCTTACGAGCCGTTTCCGAGTAATCACACCTTCTCCAAATTGGCCAAAAAAAAGCGTTGCTGATTTTTCCTGGAAAATATATTAAAAATTTTATGAGCCGTTCCCGAGTAATCACACCTTCTCCAAATTGGCCAAAAAAAAGCGTTGTTGATTTTTCCTGGAAAATACACTAAAAAACCTACGAGCCGTTCCCGAGTAATCACACCTCCAAATTGGCCAAAAAAAGCGTTGTTGATTTTTTCTGGAAAATACACTAAAAATCCTACGAGCCGTTCCCGAGTAATCACAGCTTCTCCAAATTGGCCAAAAAAAAGCGTTGTTGATTTTTCCTGGAAATTACACTAAAAAACCTACGAGCCGTTCCCGAGTAATCACACCTTCTCCAAATTGGCCAAAAAAAGCGTTGCTGATTTTTCCTGGAAAATACACTAAAAAACCTACGAGCCGTTCCCGAGTAATCACACTTTCTCCAAATTGGCCAAAAAAAGCGTTGCTGATTTTTCCTGGAAAAAACATCAAAAATCCTACGAGCCGTTCCCGAGTAATCCCATCTTCTCCAAATTAGCAAAAAAAAGCGTTGCTGATTTTTCCTGGAAAATATATTAAAAATTTTATGAGCCGTTCCCGAGTAATCACACCTTCTCCAAATTGGCCAAAAAAAGCGTTGCTGATTTTTCCTGGAAAATACATCAAAAATCTTACGAGCCGTTCCCGAGTAATCACAGCTTCTCCAAATTGGCCAAAAAAAGCGTTGTTGATTTTTCCTGGAAAATACACTAAAAAACCTACGAGCCGTTCCCGAGTAATCCCATCTTCTCCAAATTGGCCAAAAAAAGCGTTGTTGATTTTTCCTGGAAAATACACTAAAAATCTTACGAGCCGTTCCCGAGTAATCACACCATCTCCAAATTGGCCAAAAAAAGCGTTGCTGATTTTTCCTGGAAAAAACATCAAAAACCTACGAGCCGTTCCCGAGTAATCACACCTTCTCCAAATTGGCCAAAAAAAAGCGTTGCTGATTTTTCCTGGAAAATACACTAAAAAACCTACGAGCCGTTCCCGAGTAATCACACCTTCTCCAAATTGGCCAAAAAAAAACCTTGCTGATTTTTCCTGGAAAATACACTAAAAAACCTACGAGCCGTTCCCGAGTAATCACACCTTCTCCAAATTGGCCAAAAAAAAGCGTTGCTGATTTTTCCTGGAAAATACACTAAAAAACCTACGAGCCGTTCCCGAGTAATCACACCTTCTCCAAATTGGCCAAAAAAAGCGTTGTTGATTTTTCCTGGAAAAAACATCAAAAATCCTACGAGCCGTTCCCGAGTAATCACACCTTCTCCAAATTGGCCAAAAAAAGCGTTGTTGATTTTTCCTGGAAAATACACTAAAAATCTTACGAGCCGTTCCCGAGTAATCCCATCTTCTCCAAATTAGAAAAAAAAGCGTTGCTGATTTTTCCTGGAAAATACACTAAAAATCTTACGAGCCGTTCCCGAGTAATCACACCTTCTCCAAATTGGCCAAAAAAAGCGTTGCTGATTTTTCCTGGAAAATACACTAAAAATCCTACGAGCAGTTCCCGAGTAATCACACCTTCTCCAAATTGGCCAAAAAAAAGCGTTGCTGATTTTTCCTGGAAAATACACTAAAAAACCTACGAGCCGTTCCCGAGTAATCACACCTTCTCCAAATTGGCCAAAAAAAGCGTTGCTGATTTTTCCTGGAAATTACACTTAAAATCCTACGAGCCGTTCCCGAGTAATCACAGCTTCTCCAAATTGGCCAAAAAAAGCGTTGTTGATTTTTCCTGGAAAATACACTAAAAATCTTACGAGCCGTTCCCGAGTAATCACACCTTCTCCAAATTGGCAAAAAAAAAGTGTTGCTGATTTTTCCTGGAAAATACACTAAAAATCCTACGAGCCGTTCCCGAGTAATCACACCTTCTCCAAATTGGCCAAAAAAAAGCGTTGCTGATTTTTCCTGGAAAATACACTAAAAAACCTACGAGCCGTTCCCGAGTAATCACACCTTCTCCAAATTGGCCAAAAAAAAGCGTTGCTGATTTTTCCTGGAAAATACACTAAAAAACCTACGAGCCGTTCCCGAGTAATCACACCTTCTCCAAATTGGCCAAAAAAAAACCTTGCTGATTTTTCCTGGAAAATACACTAAAAAACCTACGAGCCGTTCCCGAGTAATCACACCTTCTCCAAATTGGCCAAAAAAAAGCGTTGCTGATTTTTCCTGGAAAATACACTAAAAAACCTACGAGCCGTTCCCGAGTAATCCCATCTTCTCCAAATTGGCCAAAAAAAGCGTTGCTGATTTTTCCTGGAAAAAACATCAAAAATCCTACGAGCCGTTCCCGAGTAATCCCATCTTCTCCAAATTAGAAAAAAAAGCGTTGCTGATTTTTCCTGGAAAATACACTAAAAATCTTACGAGCCGTTCCCGAGTAATCCCATCTTCTCCAAATTAGAAAAAAAAGCGTTGCTGATTTTTCCTGGAAAATACACTAAAAATCTTACGAGCCGTTCCCGAGTAATCACACCTTCTCCAAATTGGCCAAAAAAAGCGTTGCTGATTTTTCCTGGAAAATACACTAAAAATCCTACGAGCAGTTCCCGAGTAATCACACCTTCTCCAAATTGGCCAAAAAAAAGCGTTGCTGATTTTTCCTGGAAAATACACTAAAAAACCTACGAGCCGTTCCCGAGTAATCACACCTTCTCCAAATTGGCCAAAAAAAGCGTTGCTGATTTTTCCTGGAAATTACACTTAAAATCCTACGAGCCGTTCCCGAGTAATCACACCTTCTCCAAATTGGCCAAAAAAAGCGTTGCTGATTTTTCCTGGAAAATACACTAAAAAACCTACGAGCCGTTCCCGAGTAAGCACACCTTCTCCAAATTGGCCAAAAAAAAGCGTTGCTGATTTTTCCTGGAAAATATATTAAAAAACCTACGAGCCGTTCCCGAGTAATCCCATCTTCTCCAAATTGGCAAAAAAAGCGTTGCTGATTTTTCCTGGAAAATACACTAAAAATCCTACGAGCAGTTCCCGAGTAATCCCATCTTCTCCAAATTGGCAAAAAAAAGCGTTGCTGATTTTTCCTGGAAAATACACTAAAAATCCTACGAGCCGTTCCCGAGTAATCACACCTTCTCCAAATTGGCCAAAAAAAGCGTTGCACATTTTTCCTGGAAAATACACTAAAAATCTTACGAGCCGTTCCGGAGTAATCCCATCTTCTCCAAATTAGCAAAAAAAAGCGTTGCTGATTTTTCCTGGAAAATATATTAAAAATTTTATGAGCCGTTCCCGAGTAATCACACCTTCTCCAAATTGGCCAAAAAAAAGCGTTGTTGATTTTTCCTGGAAAATACACTAAAAATCCTACGAGCCGTTCCCGAGTAATCACACCTTCTCCAAATTGGCCAAAAAAAAGCGTTGCTGATTTTTCCTGAAAAATACACTAAAAATCTTACGAGCCGTTCCCGAGTAATCACACCTTCTCCAAATTGGCCAAAAAAAAGCGTTGCTGATTTTTCCTGGAAAAAACACTAAAAATCCTACGAGCAGTTCCCGAGTAATCACACCTTCTCCAAATTGGCAAAAAAAAGCGTTGCTGATTTTTCCTGGAAAATACACTAAAAATCCTACGAGCCGTTTCCGAGTAATCACACCTTCTCCAAATTGGCCAAAAAAAAGCGTTGCTGATTTTTCCTGGAAAATACACTAAAAATCCTACGAGCCGTTCCCGAGTAATCACACCTTCTCCAAATTGGCCAAAAAAAAGCGTTGCTGATTTTTCCTGGAAAATACACTAAAAAACCTACGAGCCGTTCCCGAGTAATCACACCTTCTCCAAATTGGCCAAAAAAAGCGTTGTGGATTTTTCCTGGAAAATACACAAAAAAACCTACGAGCCGTTCCCGAGTAATCCCATCTTCTCCAAATTGGCCAAAAAAAGCGTTGTTGATTTTTCCTGGAAAATACACTAAAAATCCTACGAGCCATTCCCGAGTAATCACACCATCTCCAAATTGGCCAAAAAAAGCGTTGCTGATTTTTCCTGGAAAAAACATCAAAAATCCTACGAGCCGTTCCCGAGTAATCACACCTTCTCCAAATTGGCCAAAAAAAGCGTTGCTGATTTTTCCTGGAAAATACATCAAAAATCTTACGAGCCGTTCCCGAGTAATCACACCTTCTCCAAATTGGCAAAAAAAAAGCGTTGCTGATTTTTCCTGGAAAATACACTAAAAATCTTACGAGCCGTTCCCGAGTAATCACAGCTTCTCCAAATTGGCCAAAAAAAAGCGTTGCTGATTTTTCCTGAAAAATACACTAAAAATCTTTCGAGCCGTTCCCGAGTAATCACACCTTCTCCAAATTGGCCAAAAAAAGCGTTGCTGATTTTTCCTGGAAAAAACATCAAAAATCTTACGAGCCGTTCCCGAGTAATACCATCTTCTCCAAATTGGCCAAAAAAAAGCGTTGCTGATTTTTCCTGGAAAAAACATAAAAAATCTTACGAGCCGTTCCCGAGTAATCACACCTTCTCCAAATTGGCCAAAAAAAGCGTTGTTGATTTTTCCTGGAAAATACACTAAAAATCCTACGAGCCGTTCCCGAGTAATCACACCATCTCCAAATTGGCCAAAAAAAGCGTTGCTGATTTTTCCTGGAAAAAACATCAAAAATCCTACGAGCCGTTCCCGAGTAATCACACCTTCTCCAAATTGGCCAAAAAAAGCGTTGCTGATTTTTCCTGGAAAATACATCAAAAATCTTACGAGCCGTTCCCGAGTAATCACACCTTCTCCAAATTGGCAAAAAAAAGCGTTGCTGATTTTTCCTGGAAAATACACTAAAAATCTTACGAGCCGTTCCCGAGTAATCACACCTTCTCCAAATTGGCCAAAAAAAAGCGTTGCTGATTTTTCCTGAAAAATACACTAAAAATCTTACGAGCCGTTCCCGAGTAATCACACCTTCTCCAAA
This sequence comes from Lypha dubia, assembly GCA_947311025.1. Classification (NCBI taxonomy): domain Eukaryota; kingdom Metazoa; phylum Arthropoda; class Insecta; order Diptera; family Tachinidae; genus Lypha; species Lypha dubia. The sequence goes on from OX371261.1 coordinate 86,485,711, forward strand.
TTGGCCAAAAAAAGCGTTGCTGATTTTTCCTGGAAAAAACATCAAAAATCTTACGAGCCGTTCCCGAGTAATACCATCTTCTCCAAATTGGCCAAAAAAAAGCGTTGCTGATTTTTCCTGGAAAAAACATCAAAAATCTTACGAGCCGTTCCCGAGTAATCACACCTTCTCCAAATTGGCCAAAAAAAGCGTTGCTGATTTTTCCTGGAAAATACACTAAAAAACCTACGAGCCGTTCCCGAGTAATCACACCTTCTCCAAATTGGCCAAAAAAAGCGTTGCTGATTTTTCCTGGAAAATACACTAAAAAACCTACGAGCCGTTCCCGAGTAATCACACCTTCTCCAAATTGGCCAAAAAAAAACCTTGCTGATTTTTCCTGGAAAATACACTAAAAAACCTACGAGCCGTTCCCGAGTAATCACACCTTATCCAAATTGGCCAAAAAAAGCGTTGCTGATTTTTCCTGGAAAAAACATCAAAAATCTTACGAGCCGTTCCCGAGTAATCACACCTTCTCCAAATTGGCCAAAAAAAGCGTTGCTGATTTTTCCTGGAAAATACACTAAAAATCCTACGAGCCGTTCCCGAGTAATCACACCTTCTCCAAATTGGCCAAAAAAAGCGTTGCACATTTTTTCTGGAAAATACACTAAAAATCTTACGAGCCGTTCCGGAGTAATCCCATCTTCTCCAAATTAGCAAAAAAAAGCGTTGCTGATTTTTCCTGGAAAATATATTAAAAATCTTACGAGCCGTTCCGGAGTAATCCCATCTTCTCCAAATTAGCAAAAAAAAGCGTTGCTGATTTTTCCTGGAAAATATATTAAAAATTTTATGAGCCGTTCCCGAGTAATCACACCTTCTCCAAATTGGCCAAAAAAAGCGTTGTTGATTTTTCCTGGAAAATACACTAAAAATCCTACGAGCCGTTCCCGAGTAATCACAGCTTCTCCAAATTGGCCAAAAAAAGCTGTAATATCAGAATTTTGCAAACATTATTTATTTCAATAATTATTAAATAATGTCTCAAAAAAAAAAAACACATAGCAAATATTTGTTTGTTTTGTACGCCCTTAAATTCAAAGTACTTTTATTAATTGTGTACATTTAACAAATAAAGTCCCCCTAGGTTCGTCCCTTTCATTTTTTTATGTCCACCAATATCTAAAAGTGCGTATAATGGCAATCATATTTTGAATTATTTCTTTTCTCAATTTCGACATAACATGTATTTTACACTTAATGTAAGTGATCAATATACATGATGAGTGAGATGCACATATCGATTAACGGGTTTTAAAGCTTTTAATATTGAATTCGAAAAAAAAAACTCGAATTAAATAAAAAATGCAACTTGTGACAATGAGAGTCGACATGGTTTACAAAATTCATATATGCATTCTTTCTCAAAGTGAAGTTCATACGAATAACAGCAAGAACCGGTAACTTAAATAATAACTTAAGAAAAATTAAAGAAAGAGAAAAAACCTGTGACAATAAATTAAAAGGAAGAATTTATTTAAAGAACTTAAAAAGTTAAACCATTTTTATTGGAGATAATTCCATAAGCTTTATAAATTATATTGCTGGTGTAGCAATAAACTATATTCATCATAATTTGGAAGACAGGTAACAAGAATACTTCTGAAAATTCACTTACAGCTCGCTGTAACTTGTTTTATTTTCTTAAGGAACCCGGCCTGTCTCGGGGTGTTTAGTTAAAATTTTTTTGTAACTGGCCAAATATCATCACAGCTCTAAAGCTATTCAAAGACCACCAATTCCAACCCGATTGAAGGAATAGTGGCTTTGGAAGAATTTGTTTAAACACGCCATCATACCGATTTTCCTACCACCTAACGGAATTAATACTGTTATAATAACCGTTACATACATATACATAATTGAACCGATAATCCACTTCACATGTTTAGAGGGATCAATACCTGTAGTCAGAGGTATGGCCGGTTAACATTAGCCAGCATTGACTCACTATTTAAATGCAGCAGACAACTACATCAATTCCGGAAGAAGTCTTAATTTTCTTCGAATTATCGAGTCCTCTAGCCACGTATCATTTTACTTAGTTTTCTTACATAACCTATCTACAAACCTTGCTTAATTAACTTTTTTTTAAATACCCTTAATCCTAAAAATATATATATATATATATATATACATATATAATAATAAATTTCCTCAATATTTCATTTCCTTAGATTTCTAAGTCATTTCCTAAAATATTTAATATCCCTAATCTAGAAAATCCCAACTATTCATTAACAGTTTTATCATTCCCAAAATATGTTAGTATATTAAAAATTCCCCTGCATTAACACCCTAAATAATAAGTATACATACGTTAAATATTCTCAACGAAGTTAACATTTACATCGCAACTCATCACATGTGGGAGGCCTTCTACAACGATGGACACAGTAATAAGAGAATGTAAGTTTACATAATTTTATTATCATTTTTATCAATTATTTTGTTATACATTTTTTTGTCCCCTTCTCCTAATTAATGGGATTTTTTTTATGTAAAGCAAAGAGTTTTTCTGTACGTTAACATATTTTTTTGCATTTGATGACGTTGTGGTTATTACTGTAATACTTAAATGCATGTAAGAGAAACGGTAGAAGATCTCTTTGCTATTACACATTTTTTTGTTACATTAAAATTCTAAATGTTAATAACATTATTGTACATATGTATATGTATACACATATGTTTTTCTTTTAGAAAGGGCATTAGCTATATAATGAATTAATATATTTTATCTTCTTTACATA